>NJDD01000966.1:112281-224978 GCA_002245505.1 Calephelis nemesis | reverse complement strand
CATCAATTAAATTAAAATTAACATTGTTTGTTTGTTATAAGCTTGTATAACTATTTTTAAGAATAGGAAAAATAAAATCTTCAAGAATAATGTTAGTTAGTTAAAGGATGAGTGAGATCTTCTAACACAAGTAGTGAATTACTTAAAAGAAGATCTCTACACCATGCTAGTTATGTTAATGTTTTTTAATGAAATAAATATATTTTAATTTAATTTAATTTAATTAATTACATATACTTTAATTTTCAAGAAAATTATTTATACTAGTGGTCGCCCATTCGTCAAAATTCGACCATAATAAATTTCATTATCTTGTTGATAAGAACACTATCTTCATTTCTCAAAACCAACTTCATTGTTTTCAAACTTTTTAGTGCGCCATCTGTGATCTTTTATCGTTATCATCAATATATTTGTTTGTGTGTGTCAAATGCATGGTGGTGTGGGTAATGTTTTATTTATTGATTTAATGTATGTACTTTATAGGCATTCTATTGAAAAATATTAACGTTCTGCACTTCTCCTGCACATAAACTATAAGTGTGCCAAATTTTATGCTCCTGCGTCCGCGCAATTTTTGTAAAAAAGGGTCCAAAGTTTTGGCATCATGTATATAGATTACGTATATAGATTTATAACCAGTAATTACCAAACATTTAAAAACTGTAGTTAAATTTAACTTTATCTACCCTAAACTACCGTTTCCGAACCTAGCCAGTCGGAAGAAGAATTATTCTACACAAAAAATCCAGTCCAATACGGGCAAAATCGTGAAAATGCTATCATAAAAAGCAATTTTATTTGAACGTTCTGTTTTTCATATACTATCTTTAGATAGACGTTCAATCAAACGCCCCGTAACAATAGGTACGGGCCGCAATATCGATGAAATAAAACACTCCGAGCGAGATTGGCTGTCAAAGGCCACGCAAAACAATACTACCTTTTGCACAAAATTGTAATTTTAAGTTTAATAATACTCTGTATTGCTTACGTCTTTGCTTGAAAAGATTTACTATTTATTTATTTTTTTACTGCCTTGTTGGTCGAGTGACTGACGTATACTTCTAACTGCACTGACCAACTGCAATCGAACCCGAGCGATTACAGACGGGGACAGGCATTTGTGTGATGAACATAAAGACTTCTGTATTTCCGCGTCTGGGTGTATATTAAATTTATTCACGTATCTATTTAGGTATTTTTATATATTTAATGTAAAGGGAAAAATAAAGTCACCGAAGAGAATTACCAAATACATTTTATCTTACACATATACCTAAATTGTACACGGTATATTATCTTTACATATGAAAATAAATCGCCGTACTTTTTGGGCATCGCATCATGCCTAAACTGATGGACAAATTTTGCTTTTTTCGTAGTGTTGATTATTGTCAGAAGGTTCTTATGAAGAGGAAATCCGGGAACTATCAATATCTAAAGAATGGTTTATAAACTATACTTAGTTAATTATAAAACGAGGAGGTAATTAATTAAAGTGTATATTTTTATATATTTAGTCTGTTCGTTACGTTATTACTCGGACAATAACGAACCCATTTTGATTATTCTTTTTTTAATAGTAGGTCATCATTATGATGTGGTTCCATTTTAATTTTGTCATATTGTTTCGAAAAGAGGTGTTTGAGATATATCTAATGATGATGATGAGATATATCTCATGAAGTAAAGTCCAACGCCTGCAGTGCTACTTCACATTTATTAAGTTTTCTTTTAAGTATTTCACGGCAATTTCCTTTTTTCGTACAGTCTGCCATTCTTTAGTGAACAACAAAATGCTTATCATTAGCTTTCAAGATAAGCTGCTGACATCTTTGAGTTTGCGAGTGAATAGTATTAAGAACAAGAAGATATAAGTATAATTAAGAACAAGAAGATATTCAGCAAAATTATGATACACTTAATTTAAATATTGATATATACTAAATCCAATATAACTGATATATTTACAAATAATACACACTCTTTCACTTATAATAACCAATTTAGGTGCTCAAAGGCGATCTTATCGCTTCAGAGCGTACTCTGCCAGACAACCATAGAGTGAAGGAGACAATTTATGTACTTATTTAAAAACTAAGGTAGGGCTTAGGCAAAACATATCTAAACTTATGCTAATCTAATAAATATATTGTTTTATTTCATATAATATGTACATGTTATATAAAGTACATTATATACATACAAATATTATATGTGCACTAAAAAGCATAACTACATATTATTAGTAATAAAGTAATAAAAATATATATCTTGATTAGTACTTCTCAAGTCTACTACTTGAATTGGCCTCTACAAACCGAACTGGTCACGAAAACATATGTTTCGTTACGTACATACATCTTCACGCCAAGTCCCTTAGGGGGTAGGCAGAGAGTATCGAGTGCCAGACCTCACGATCCTGACAAACCAGTCTAGCTTCCTTCACATTCATTACCCTTTTCATACAAACACGCCGGTTTCGGAGACTCTTGACACCACCCTCGAATAATATCCGATAGATCAGATCGTGAAATGTCAGCCTTGGTCTCCCCGGGTACCTAGATCCATTCAGATTCGCATTGTATATCTGCTTTGTCAATCTTTATGTTATGTTTTGTTAAAACCTTATTAGACACTGGCTATCGCCCATGACTGTGTCCATACCTGAAAGTTTATTTTCTCAGTTATTGGTGGAAATGAAAGATTTTCCTGTAATAAAAAGTATTGTACATGTTGACCCGGGCTATGAACTACTTCGACACAATATTTGATAAAAATCCGTTAATTTTTGAGTAAAATGTGAATAGACAAATCGACAAAAAAATATAACTCTTGTTTTTGGCTATGTACCTCATCTATACAATCTTGTTTAAAAAATATATATATTTAAGTACAAACAAAATTTTATCGCTGTATCTTGACACCCATGTCCCCAAAGGTTAGGCAGAGGCACAACCCATGCATAGCCGAAGACACTAAGTCCCACAATGTGATAGGTGGCAAGCCTATCGCCAACCGGGCACATATTAAATCCTGCGCAACGTTATCTTTATTACAAAATTAAATTTACACAATTTACCATTTTTTCGACCCCGAGGTCAAACCCGGGACCTCAAGAAGTCAAGTCCGACACGGGACCGCTAGACCACAGAGGCGATCTCAATTCTACTACTGTTTTTTTATAAGTATAGATCGCATTGTAAGTATAGATAGTTCTTTTCGAATTTATGCGCGAGTCTCTTCTATCATAAAAACCGATAAATAGTAGCGTGCTTTATAAAAAGCAGCCTTGCGTTAAAAAATTGTAAAACTTCTCCATTTTATTATTCAGCAAAGTCTTTGAAAGGCTCTTACTTTTATTTTTTTATCGATATTCCGTTTTCTTTGACGGGTCTATTGTTTCCCTGTTAGAAAAGCTTTATGAACTGCAGGGTTTAGTTTGATATTCCTTATTAATAAGGATTTGATATAAATACCTTGATGTTAATGCTTGCACAATATATTTGCTTAAAATTAATAGGATGTCTCTGCGTATACAGCAGAGTTATAATGATTTTATACTTTATCTAAAAACTATCGTTTTTTAGAAATTAAATTTTTCTGTTTCAAAACTTTGGGTTAACACATTTTTGCAAGGGCTCAAAAAAGAAGTAAATGGCGTCTGTGGTTTAGAGGCGTAATTTTTTTTTGAAGTTTTACTTCTTTTGGCGCGGTAGGAAAAAATGATGAGGGTAAATTTTTACGATGCGCGCGTACACCGTCACGAAAAACCGACATAGATAACATTTAATTTTAAAAAAAAAAGGTACTAACAAAGTAAAAGTAAGGAAGTCTACGTATGTTTGCGTGAGAACTGACAACTGTATTCACAATATTTCTTTATTTCTATGGTTAGTGTCATTTTGTCTACAAATGTAAAATAAGGCAAAAGATAAAATTTTTAAAAAGATTTTTATCTTATTACGCCGAAGAAGTATAACTTCTAACGCGTGTACATAAGAACACACACAATTATTTTTTTTACAAAAAGTAACAAAAGAGGAAAATCATTCAATTAACAGAGACTTTGGTCATCGACAAAAAACTGAGTTCAGATATAAAATAATAATCTATCTGGCTCATTTACATTACCCTTTTCACACAAACTCGCCAGTTTCGGAGACCACTTACCATCGGATCTGAGCGACATCGTGAAATGCCAATCTTGGCCTCCCTGGGTACCTACATCTATCCACATTCGCAGTGTATATCTTCTTTGTCAGTATTTTATCTGTCATCCTTTCTACTTAATCGAACCAGTGGAGCATGTCCTTTCTCATTTTAACACCAACAATTTCTTTAAATCCCTCTCTTTCTCGAATCTCACTGTTACGAATGCGGTCAGCGAGCGTTTATAAAGTATTGTTTTATTTTATTGTCAACAATTAAGGAGTATAAAAGGTCGATAATGGGTTAAATCGACTAACAAGCTATAATGTTTAATTGGAAATATGTCTGTTATACAAACACTCAGATTTCCAATTAAATATCAGTTTAATCGAGGCCCAACGAGGAATAGTATTAATTAAAGTTGCTTTGTTTATTTGTTACATCCAGTCACAATATAAATATGGAAGCTATATTGATGAAAGACTTACCTACACTCCATTGCAAAATAGGCAATGTTATTTCAATGTTATTCTTTTGTCAATTTAATTGTAACATTAGGTTCTTACACATGAAATTGGCGTTTTGTATGGGAGGAACAATAACTTAATTGTTTTTATTCGGTGTACTTATTTAATCCAAGTATGAACTATTGTTATTTATTTACGTTTGCCATCTCGTAGAATACCTTTACTAAAAAACATTTCGACATGAATTCATAAAATTTCTAAAAAATATTTAGATTGCCCCATCGGAATTGAAATTTTCTTCGCAAGAATTAAAAAACCCTTCATTTTTATGCCAGTCAAGTTATATGGCACAGATCGAGGTAATACTCAAGTGATTTACGGATATCTTGTGATGAGGGTTGTTCAAAATGTTTATATGGTCAATTACGGTAAAAACGGTGGTAGTGTATGGTAGACAGGGTTAAATTTATTTACATTTTAAAATTGTTTGTAATTTATAATTCAAATTGTAATAAATATAAAACTGTTTTTTGTATGAATATTATAACATACATAATTAAACAATCACTTTTATAAATATTAAAAATATTTGCACACCACAATGTGGTAGAATATATTGGAAATCTTAAATAATTTTGTAACAACTTCAATACGCATATCCCGCAAATAAATATATTTTTTTCTTTCTTAAACAGACAAACCTAGCTGTATCAGAAAAAATATACCGTCCCATTTATCTATCAAAATAAAGGTGGCTCTTGTTATCATTATCTATTTAAATGTGCCGCAAGTTGATTAAAACAGTTTTATTACTAAAATCGTAGTGTCCAGTTAACCCAGACGTGATTTGCGGTCTTCTTCAGCTTAAGCTTTTAATTCTTCTGGGAGTTTGTTCTGTAGATCGAAATTTCCAGGGTGAAAACGTTGGAATAAAATGATGACAAAAACCGCCATATTCTTGATTAATCCTTCAAACTTTTACCATAGCTCTGATGCCACGGTGGAACTCGTACTCACAAATAACGCCATATTTCAACTTTTCAATTTCAAAAAAAATAAAAAACAACGGTTTACAAAACACAGATATAAGATGTGGAAATACCTATATAAATTTAAATTTAGATTCCTAACTAGTAGGAGAAATTTGTGATTAAAATGGCCAGTTTTTCCCCGTGTTATTCCGGGCTCCATTGCAGAATAGATCATCTGTCTTCCTATCAGGCAACTCTTAAAAGGCGAGCACCGTGACACCGTGACATCTGACTATATGGTAGAGTTTCGCCCGGATTTGCCCGGAACTCGCCGGATTGGCATCACCGCCCAACATAACGTCAGTGTTCCGGTTCGGAGGATGAGGTAGCCAGTAAACTTAATTTTGCTCGAGGCCTAATAACCCGGCCTAAGCCTGAGGCCAGCCGCCTACACACAGGTGGCAGGAATTTCTTACAGTCAGGAATTCCGGATGCTTGTCTGCCTTCCAAAACCATAATAAATAAATTAGTACGATACAACACGATTTTGTATATAAGGAACTAATATAAATAGATAATCTCATAGCGTTAGTTTTTCCCAGCAAAAACCGAATATGCTCGTGGCATGAAAAAAATTAGAAGACAAACAACCCTGTTGTTTGTCTTCTCATTTTTTACTCACTAGATCATCACTCATCTAGACGCGGCACTCGCAACTACAGCACCACGAAAACCACTTAGGGGCCTTGTCGATGCGCTTCTTTATGTGAATGTGCCGTTTGTAGGTAGTTTCCATAAAGTTTCGTATTTGTACGTGCTCCAGCGTCGTATCTATTATCGTAGTATTCTGGTATCTAATAATTTCTATGTACCTATTAATATCGTTGCATGACACTCATAACACAAGCATATAATTTGCTTACTTTTGGGTTAGATTGAATTTGTGAAACTTGTCCAGGAATATTTATTACTATTTATTTATTATTATAACAAATTTAAGGAAAAATAAACCATAGTTAATTAATATCATGCAGAACTACGACTATCTAAACCACTCCTTGAAACTCGCTTTTGTCTAAAGATCTATTAATAAGAAAACAACTATTTAAAAACAAACAATTTAAAAAAATGCATACATTAAATAAGCTTACTGAATTAAAAAAGGAGATACCCAGTGATTTACATTACAAACTAAAAATGAAAGTCCAAAAAACGTGTATAAAAATAAAAGTTATTTGAACTTAAGGAACTTAAAGTGTGATTTAGGTAAAAAAAAAAACTAAATATGACCTGAAAATAGAGAATTTTGTTTTTCAACACCGAAAAGAATTGATGTTATTGTTATTATATGAACAAGTTTGACGTGGATCTCTTCCTTTGGGAGTGTATATGTGTGTTTGTGTGTGTCTGTATGTACGTGACATTGTAGCTGTTCAATGTAGCAGCTGATATCGATGCGGTTATTTTGTATTAAATCTGACGTGATTGAGATAATAGTTAAGTGATTTATGTATATGTTGTGTTGGGAGTTATTCAAAATGTTTAATTATATAGTTGTTCAATGTAAGTATATGGACAATTAAATAGACAAACCTGGCTGTATTAGAAAAAGTATAGCTTGCCATTTTTCTATCAAAATGAAGGTGAGGCTGGTTATCATTATCTATTTAAGATGTATATTGTTTAAAACTTACGTAAGAAAATCAAAATCTTCGGCTCAATTTTGCCATACAAAATCTATACTCATATGTAAAAATGAACCCCTTTTCGCGTGGGCATCACATCACGCCTGAACATGAACCACTATTGCTAATTCTTTTCTTGTTGAATTGGTTACTTTCAGAAGAAAGTTTTCACAAAGAGAAAAAACTAAAAAATTGCATAAAAACTATTAAAAGCAACACTTATTATTCCATCACAAACTTTTCATAGCTGTTAATGTTAAACGCTACGAAGTTCGCCGGGCCAGTTAGTTTTACAAAAAACGAAAATTTTATTTGATAAGGATATCTCTAGAATAAAGACAACTCTCAGACAATGATATTCACAGAGCATTATGTTCCAGACAATTGGCGACAGTCTCGGAGACGTCAGGGACTCCAGCGCTGGCGACTGTTGTTGGGGGATTCTCGGCTTCAATCGTTTCACTTGTCATCCAACTCGAAGTTCTGGTGGAAATGATGAGTATTGGTATGTATTTTCAATATCTATGTTTCTAAAGTACCTATAGTGCTATTATTTAAATTATGCGCTTCGGCTATACACTTTTTTATTTTTATTTTTAAATTTGCTCACCTAATCTAAATTTAAGCGTAACGATTTATTATGTATAGTAACTCTATACAGATATCTTTAAAATACATTCGGAATTCGGATATCTTCGGAAAGTCGGAATGCTTAACGAATATAGCCCAAGCGCATAATTGTCTAAATTAGTTTAAAGCTTTCACTTGTCATCCAACTCTAAGTTCTGGTTGGAAATTATGAGTATTGGTATGTGTTTTCACCTTCTATGTTTCTAAAGCACCTATAGTATTACTATTTAAATTGTGTGCTTCGGATTTACTCTTTTTAATTTTTTTATATTTTTTTTAATTAGCTGACGTAATCTAAATTTAAGCGAAATGATTACATGTAATAACAACTCTTTATAGATATCTTTAAAATACATTCGGATTTCCGAAGCTTGACGAATATATAGCTGAAGTGCATGATTTAAACAGTACTACTTTTTCTTGATTTTATAAACAACATTTATTATCCTAACTGTTTTCCATTCGCTTTTTTATGATAATGAAAGGAAAACAAGTAGACGGATTTCTTGGTGGCAAGAAATTCACGCCAACTAGAGACACCAAAGGCGGTAATGGTGCGTTGCCAACCTGAGATCGAGATCTTAGGACTAGAGCAAAAGTAAGTTTACGGGCTACATTACCCTCCGACCTGAAACGAGTCAACGGCAAGCATTGATGTTATGGCGGCAGGAAAAGATAAAGCAGTGGTACCAAACCGAACGCTTCGCTGCGAAACTCTACTACCTAGTAGGATGTTACGGTGCTAGTGACGGAAAGTCTATGCTTGCCTTTTATGAGCTACCTAGCAGAAAGGCAGATGGTCTATTCTGCAAAGGAGTCCGGACCAACACGTAATTTATAAAAGGGAATTATCTTAAATAAAAGATATAGGAAACAAGTTTTATAGTAAATCCTGATTAACTTTGCCCGTCCCATCATATTTTTAATAGTTATTATGCTATAAAAATCCTAAAATCAGACGTCATTGAAATCGATACAGCCGTTCTCGATTTACAAAAGGCACAATTGATATCACCTAAACTGACGCCTAGATTATAAAGCTGATGTCTTCGTAGTGGTTCTAGGGATTCGTAGTCCGGCGTATCTTCTTTAATGCTTACATCAAAAACATTTTACATTTATATTAAAATTACAATGTATATGAATGAATTCGTTAATAGATTTGACGAAATCTAAGTGCCTATAATAAAGGCCGGAAAATCTGTTAAATTGCTTTAATAAAAAATAATCCCAGTCAAAAGATTCCAGCAACATACCAGAAAAGCAGCTGTTTTCTCTTATCATCAGAAGAGTGACCTGCTTTTTGGTATGCAATTTTGGTCTTTTTTATTCTCACTTTTATGATGTGATTCGTTTTTCTCAAATAGCCAATCCTAGAAATGGCATTGGATGTTAGACAGTTTCCGGAAAATTATTTTAGAATATGTGTTAGTTAAAAGCTTTTTTTACGGTAACATATTTTTACATTAAAGTTCTCCTACGCTACACTGTGCTGACATCTAAATATTACAAACAAAGAGCTTCACACAGAGTAACCAGCTTTAGTAGAATTGTGCTAAGTTCGAAGAATTTGATTTCATTGTATTGCATTTCTAAAAAATAGCAGATTTTTACAGAAAAATCTAGAAGCAATATAGGATATTATTATTAGAATTATTAGACGATAAAAATTCGTCATTTAGCTGCGTACGAAAATTGCTAAAACTACCATTTATAAATAGTACCTACATCACTTGTTAAGTGGCAACCCTACGTACACACATTGTCAGTTTATCATTAAATTAAAATTAATATTAAGAAACGCAAAATAACTCATGAACGAATATTATTGGTACATACAATACTTCACGCCAAGTCCCTATATTATCGGTATATCTATCAAATACAGTATAATTAGATTCTATACTTCTTATCGTCGGAGCTTGGTGGAATTCCATTCTTGATGTAATTTATTTAAAAACACTTGTACTTTCCACAATATATTTTATTATTTTTTATTTTTAAAATTTAGCCAACCGGTTTCGCTATACAAGCATCATCAGGGCTATATAACAACTTAGTTGTATAAACAGTATAATTAAATATTCCATAGCTTTTATCAAGTTATGGTATTTTTGTTACGATTCCACCATCACTCATTTTTCTCTGGCGCTGCACCAATAGCATCACTTCCTATTGAAACAATTAAAAAGAAATAAAATTTGGTCGTTTGCAGCTTACGCGTGTTAAGAACTTGTTTAATACAGAAAATTACAAAAATACCAACATATTGTGCCACATTGTGATGTGCAAACATTTCCATATTTAAGTAACTTAATTGTTATTTATTTATACTTTATACTAAACTAGATTTTCACCGCGGCGTTGCAATAAGTTTTTAATTACCAAAAGTAACAACTACAAGTCATAGATATGCTTAATCTGATACTAAAACAATAACAGCACAAGATTTTTTTTTAATAAAGTAAAGCATCTTCACGCCCTTATCCCCAAAGAGGGAGGCAGAGGTACAACCAGGGCACCCACGACTAGACGAAGATACTAAGTCCCATAATGTGATAGGTGGCAAGCCTATCGCCAACCGGGCACGTTTCCAATCCCGACCAATATATTTTTTTATTAGAAAATTGGAAAAATCCAATCTTCTTTTTGTTGGCCGACCCTGGATTCGAACCCGAGACCTCATGCAGTCAAGTCCAACACCCGGACCGCTCGACCACAGAGGCTGATAATTTTTTAATAATGCTGATGAATACTTCCGCAATGAGTTATATCCTACCACTTTTTTTTAAACTTTGATGTTAACGGCAGCAGACTTTGAGGCTTTGTTTACATTTAATGAAGCCTCCACACTCCATTTTACCAGAAGAGACATTCATTTAGAACTTCAAAGAGCAATATTACACCGCGACCATGGAATGTAATACGTATACATGTTTCTGATTGTTACAGAAAATATGTAGCTTTAGGGTAAATAGAATGTATCTTATTGTACGAAAATTATTTTTTAATTGGCAACATTTTTATTTCCGTAACAAAATTTGTAAAGTAAAATTATAATTTTTGTTACTCTTGAATAATTCGTTATTTCCTGGTTTCGTATTAACAGAAAAGTGTCCTGGGCAGTTTATTTACATACAGTTATATTATTACGATGTTTAACCTAATAATATCGCCTCTGTGGTCTAGGCTGAGGAGGCTTGAGGTCCCGGGTTCGATCCCCAGGTCGGCCAACAAAATAAAAATAGAAAATGTGTGTTTTCAATTTTCAGGGATTGGATAAATGCCCGGTTGGCGATAGGCTTACCACCTATCACATTGTGGGACTTAGTATATTCCGCTAGTCGTTAGTACCTTGGTTGTGCCTTTGCCTAGCTCTTTGGAATATGACCGTGAAGACCTAATTGTTAAAGCGCAGTTAGACTGCAAAAACCGACTTCGATTTCAATAAGTATGCCATCTTCGTGCACAAAATGTACCTAAGTGTTTTCCGTGATTTCCCTGGAATTCCATCATCAGATCCAGACTTACTGGTGATTACCTCATAAATACCGTCTTTCAAATACAAAAAGCAATTATTGAAATCGGTTCAAAAATGCTTAGAAATAGATTAATATATATATGAATATATATGTTTATGTAATAAAACGGTCGAACATTGAACCTCTCCCTTTTTCAAAGTTCGAATATTTTATTTATTCTGTTCATTATTTTAAAAAATCGTTATGTTTTTTAAAATACAGAAGTTTTAATCTTTTTGTTCTAAATCTAAATATGCAAGTTCTAAGGCCCACGCGGACTTACATAATATTTAGACCTCCATCGGAACCCTTAATTAGAATTTGATAGATACATTTGAGAAGCTAGTCATCATAAGATGTGGCGCCATAAAGAGAAAAAATGTAGCAAATTTTTCGTATTGAATGAATTTCGTGTATTAATTGTTGAAATTATTAAATGTGAAGGAAGCAAGACAGGTTTGTCAGGATTGTGAAGTCTGGCACTCGATACTGTCTGCCTACCCCGTAAGGGACTTGGCGTGAAGATATGTATGTATGTAAATTATTAAATCATAATGTCACTATGTACAATTTTGTTTAGTGAAAGTGCACAAATTAAATAATCATAAATAAATACGTGCATCTTGTATTATCGTCCAAATCCATCCGTTATCATCATCCCCTACTATGCCTTTCTTTGACGACTTATGACTAATTTTGAATATTTTAAGCCCAATTTCGTTAAATCAGGTAACTTGGTACAAATTTCTACTTGACTTATGGCAAAATGCTAAAACATCGTCACGGTTTGACAAAAATTAGGTATAGGAATAAGATAAAAGTTAGGTAGATAATGATATCGAAATGATCCCTCACCAATTGTATCACCATCCCTTTAGTGATGGCTGTTTTAACATTGTCTCAACGATATCTTGCACAAATCTTTTGAAATTAGAACTAGAGGCTGCTCGCAGATACGACCACGTGTTAAAAAGTTAACGAATACAAATTTTACCATGATCCGACTAGAAGACTCATTTTCGTTTATAAGTTTATTATTATCTTTCTTTCTTTCTTTAGGTTTTGGCTTTCACGTTAGTATTTAGCCATTAGTCAAGTAGAAGTTTGCATCAAATTTTATATCAATTTTGATCAATTATAATTAGTCATCAGTCATAAGTCGTCAATAAGTCATATATCAGGGTCTTGGGTAAAGCGGTGGCCTCAATATTCAAGCTCATAAAGTGAAATTTGGCGGCAACGAGGAAATACACGATACGCTAATTTCTTTATGATTATTTCATATGTGCGCTTTCACTGAAGAAAATCGTACAAAATGCCACCAAAATTGACTAATTTAACTTAATATTAACACGAAATTTAATAATTATGAAAAAACTTCGACCATCTTTTCTCTCGATGGCGCCAAAACTCTTATTATTATCATTGCTGATAATGTCGGCAACACAAACAAAAAAATATGCATTATAAGTCATAGCCCACTAGTCCGCACATGACAAGAGGAATCATCAAAAAACAGCCGAAAAATCGCGTAACAAACATACATTAAACTTATAGTCGAATTGAGAACCTTTTTTTCAGAGTCGGTTAGTAAGCGTTGAGACAACGCGGAGGAGGTATCTTACATAAATAATTTGAAATTAGAATTGGAGCTTGCCACGTGACTACGTGTTCACGTTATTTATATTTCCCCGGGGAACTTATTTAGTTATCGAGATGAAAGGCAGATTTTAACTGTCTTCGCATAGACAAAGCTGTAGAAGAATGATTTCTGTACATGAAAGATGTCTAATAATTAGGATAAATAATGAGCATCTTATAATAATTATTATTATTATACTTAATTTTCACTTTATACATCTTATATAAAAAAAAATGTTTAAAATTTAAAATTTCCCCGTGTTGGTTCGGGCTCTTTTGCAGAATAGTCCATCTGCCTTCATGCTAGGCAGCTGGTAAAAGGTGAGCATAGGCTTACCATCACTAACACCGTGGCATCCTACTTGGTGGTAGAGCTTCGCAGCGACTCACCCGGATTGGTACCACCGCCTTACTTATTACTGCCACCAGAACGTCGATGCTTGCTGTTTTCGTGTTCTGGTTCGGAGGGTAAGGTAACCGGTAAACTTACTTTTGCTCGAGTTTTAAAATTCCGGTCTCAGGTTGGCAAAGCACCATTAACACCTTTGGTGTATTTAGGCGGATTGAAAATCTTAAGATCAGGAAATCCGACTGCTTGTTTGACTTCCATTATCATTAAAAAAAATGGTTGCCTGTAAAGTCGGTTTTACGGGCGAAGATTTTACGTGACAACGTCTTTTTCTCGGTAGAATATTTATTGATATGAATATTATTAAAGAGTGGATTCGCCGCTCCGGCGGGCCTCTCTCTCGTTCGGTGACTCATCGTAACGTTACCGGCGTTACACTTTTTCATGAGTGACTCCGAGCCGCAACCTAATTTAAGACGTTGTCAAAAATATATATAATTTAAAAAATATAAACATAAAAAACAGGTTACCAAAAACGGTGGGGCTACAACTAAACAGAGTCAGGAATCTCCGCACAATGCGTGCCGTCCCCAAAATTGCTGCCTTCTGAATTCGGAATTCGGTCCCTTCCCCCAGGAAAAGTACAGGTAGTGTTACATATGCACAGGGACGTAGCCGTATCAGCCTTATCAATTATACTTAATTATTAACAACCAACCACCTCACATGGCCCTTCCAACCTTCTTGGTTTTACGGGCCGAATCATCGGGAGAATACACGAGGCTCTGCTACTCTTGGCTTTCCTCCCCGTGTATCTCTTCTCTCCTTACAAGTTGTTTCTTAATTATTAACAGTAACTTAATTATGAACAGTAAAACTGCAAAAACCGACTTCAATTATTTCAATTAATACCTGGAAAATATGACCTATCTCTCTAAAAAAACCATCAAAATTAAAGCCCAGTGAAGTTCCAGAAACCGCGAGGGTGGCAACATATTATTCATTCCAAAAAAATCATCATATTCGTTGGGCTACATATAAAAAATTAAAATGTACACATAGTGCAATTAGGAACCTCCTCTCTTCTCTTTTTTGTGCATTTTTATTATTTTTATCTGTTTATAATGCAGACAGTATTATAAAAGTGATCAATCCGAATCTACTTAACCGAACGTAACAAAAGTTACCTGTTAGATACGTCATGTTCCGAGGAAGGATACTTTTTATCCCGCTAACGAAGAGGGTTCCCGTGAAAAGGGGGTAAAAGTCGAAACGTAAATTGGGTTAGACAAACATATTATTAACGCGTAGTCCGATTTAATTTATTCGTTTATCTGTTTGTAGTATGTGCTTCACATTGATATCATTTTTCCAAATCAAAAGGTTTGTAGTTTAGAAATTATACACATGTCAGTACTCAGTGTAAATCTACTAAATAACTTGAAATCTGGGATGTAGAGAAACATTGGAAAGTACAGATCATGTTACATATACATTATACATACCTACTTATTTTCACGCCAAATACCTGCAGGATAAGCAGAAAGATTCAAAAGACAATGATGTTCGCAAGTTTAGATATTAAAGACATCGGGATAAAAATAGCCTATGTCATAATTCAGCCTCACAAACACCATACTTAAAAGTATACTCAATTTTAACTGAAAGATGTCTTGCGCATGAATTAAATACTTAGTAGCTCACATATAATATAAACATATCAATAATAAGGACACGCTTTTAAATAAATATTTTAGGTCATCCGTAGCATTCTAAGATCCCAGGCCGCTCAGACGTTACATATTTCGTCACAAATTTGATATATGAGATTAGGTGTTCCAATCCAAATACCTAAGTTTGTATATATGTAAACCTGATTTCATCTACTAGCTAGTTTACAGTTTTTAAATACTAAATATTGGGAAAACCGTAAGTACTTTTTATGTTCAAATGCTTTATTTTTATTTATTCTACTTGAGGAAGTATTTTAACGCTATCTTCCACGATTGCTATTCATATAAGCGCAATCATTATAATTAGATAGCCACAAATAAATGTATAAATGATTTTTTTATAATTATGTAATATTTTCTAAACTAACATTGTCTATTCACTCCATTCGAAATAAACTAAATTCAAAATTAAATTCCCCGTGTTGGTCCGGGCTCCTTTGTAAAATAGACCATCTGCCTTCCTGTGCCAGGCAGCTCGTAAAAGGCGAGCATAGGCTTGACGTCACTAGCACCGTGACATCTGACTAGGTGGTAGAGTTTCACAGCGACTCACTCGGATTGGTACCACCGCCTTACCCATTCCTGTCGCCATAACGTCATGACGTGTTCCGGTTTGGAGGGTAAGGTAGCCGGTAAACTTACTTTTGCTCGAGGCCTAACATCCCAGCCTCTGGTTGGCAACGCACCATTACCACCTTTGGTGTCTCTAGGCGGAGGGAATTTCTTATCATCAGGAAATCCGTCTGCTTGTTGGCTTTCCAATGTCATAAAAAAAATTACAAATGATACAATAATGTAATAAATACACATATTTTCTTATTTGCCTTTAAATAAACATACTTTACACTTTTACAAGTGTACTTTCTTTGAATGAAAACGTGTTATATTCTATTCTAAAGTTAAGTTATTAATTATTTCATTAGGATACGGCTAATGTAGGAGACATTGATTACGCAATATTGAGACGTTTGATTGTAACAATGATAATATCAAAATAAAATCGACAATCATGCAGATGTCAAAAGGTTTTTACCTACCTTTAGTACCTACCTGGTATCTAAAAATTGACGTGTTTAATTGGTCGGTTAGATACATTTCTATACTATCGCTTAAATTGTATTTATGAAAACATAAGTAACATCTGGAGGTTGGAGGATCTCGAAACATAGTTTCTTTAGTCAAAGTTCATGCCTAAAACAATTTTCCCAGCGTTTGTTGTATAAATACCACAAATCGGATTAAGTCAATAACTTTGTGTTATAAATATAACGGAACGGACTTAAACTACCTATTTATATCGATTTTCTAAAACCAGCTTGTTGCCTATTTGGATTTCAATTAGTTGTTGACCTATATATAGTTTGTTACTTTGACCAACTTGCAACGTTTCCGGATTTAGACAGACCACAGATTATCTACAGCGGATATCGGGATGTCAAAACTTAGAGACCAATGTAAATAATCATTTAATATTGGTGGTGATTCTGCTATGCACGTACTAAATTAAATTTAGGTGCATGCTATCTTTTTCAAATGAAACGAAACAAAAGAGATGGCACATTTTAGTAATGTCAGATTAGTTCGAATGTGTCAATGTGAGTCGTTTTTAATCAATGTTTTCCGACGATATTAAACGTCTATAGAAATGAGGTGAACCGACTAATCTGACAGCAATAAAACGTTTTGTCTCTTTCTATTTCTTTTGTTTAAAGAATATAGCGATAACTTAAAATAAATTTAGTGAGTGCACAACAAATTTACTACTATTGTCAACATTATTTTTATGGTATTAGACAGCAAACAAACTCGGGGCTCTCCTGACAATAAGAGAGACTAAAAATGTTATAGGTGAGCCGCTGTTTAGTGGCCGGATTGTTGCAAGTCGACTGACTGCCCTACCCTAAGTTGTTAAAGTTGCAAGTCGACTCCAGACAGGAACACGGAACTGGCGGCAGGAATCGGTATGCTAATGGATCCCTGCCCCGTGAAATAACTATTTTGAACACAGGCATAGGTAAAGCATTGGTAGCAATCCAGCAGCTCAGTGCTATGCATTCCCCAAGCCTCCAGAAACATGATCTCGCAAATTTTCAATTATATTGTTACAGGTACTCTGTTGGCTTACACTTTGGTGTCTACGTGCGTATTGGTTCTTCGCTACCAGCCCCATACTACGAACCTCATCGAGCTTCTGCCTCAGAGCATGCGAACTCCTGTCGATCCTGAGGGCACCGCTTCTGGACATCAGGAGACCACATTTGCGGTAACAATTACATTTTGCCTTGCCGTTACCCGTGCGGCTACACTTACCTATAGATCGGAACATAATAGTCATTATAACGGCAGGGATAGGTAAAACGGTGGATCTCTTTACTACCGGTGCCTTACTAGCAAAGTTAACTTTTTCCAGAAAACTAAATTAATAGTAAAGCAATCTGAGCGGTCATTTTGTTTTTAAATTCCACAATGCCTTGAAATTTTATAGGTGGTAGAGTTTCGCAGCGACTCGCCCGGATTGGTACCACCGCCTTACCTATTCTTGCCGCCATAACGTCATGACGTGTTCCGGTTCGGAGGGTAAGGTAGCCGGTAAACTTACTTTTGCTCGAGGCTAACATCCTGACCTCAGGTTGGCAACGCACCATTACCATCTTTTGTGTCTCTAGGCGGCGTGAATTTCTTACCATCAGGAAATCCGTCTGCTTGTTTGCCTTCCTATGATATAAAAAAAAACTTCTGTTTTTAAATTCCACAATGCCTTGAAATTTTATGGCCCCTCTTCATAAATTAGACGCCTTTACATATTTTACAAATGTTTGCTGTGTGTAGTAAATATAAAAATTCAGGCAAGGCAATTATATAATAAATAAGGCAATTAGATAATTACAATATTCTTCTTGATAATCACAAATTAAATGAGCAACAGAGATTTTACAAGAGAGGTTTTACAAGTTTGACGTATCTGTATGTGTGTGTGTGTGCACGCGCGCGTGAGTGTGCGCGTGCGAGTTTGAGTCTGTGCGTGTGTGTGTGTGCGCGTGCGAGTGTGTGTGAGTGTGTGTGTGTGTGTGTGTGTGTATTTTTTTTATATTTTTTTTTCGTTTGTACTTATATCACCATCTTTTTCCGGTGGGAGTTAAAATGTTTATAAATGGATTTATATACATTTATTTATTACTGCTATTACTGCTGACTGCTGCTGCTGCATAATGACAATGTCCAGGTGGTTAGGTAGACTTGCGTATTAAGTCTAATATCCAAGCCTCAGGACAACTACTTCCTATAGGATAAGCCTTAACAGAACCATGAAAGGTGCCAAACTTAAACTATCTCGGAAAATTAGTTATAAAATGGTTAATAAAAAAGTTAAATGTATATTCATGTGAAAATCCGCAAAACAAGTTGTATATCTCGAAATGAATGAGGTTTTTCAATTCATTGTCAGTTAACGACATGTCAAATGCAATGCTTCGTAATATCCTCGAGGTCCTATATCTATTCTTATTTTTATTGATCGTTGGAGAATCTCCAGAGACATTTTTTTCTTATGTTCATGTAATGTACGGGGATTATGTTTATTGCCTATAACCTATTCGGTTTTAGAGATCTAATCATTTATTATATTTAATAGTTAATAATATTATTGTATATGTATTCATGTATGTAACTTATCATTATTATTAATTCACCGTCAGATCCCATTAGGTGGTAGAGCTTCACAGCGACTCGCCCAGATTGGTACCACCGCCTTACCTATTCCTACCGCCTTAACGTCAATGCTTGCCGTTGACGTGTTCTGGTTTGGAGGGTAAGGCAGCCGGTAAACTTACTTTTTCTCGAAGCCGAACATCACGGCCTCAGGTTGACAACGCACCATTACCACCTATGGTGTCTCTAGACGTCAGTCCGTATAACAGTTACTTTTATGACTTATTGTATAAATAAAACACGACAACCTCAATCAAGAAAATCACTCATTTTTTTTCTTAATGTATAATTTCCAAAAAAAGGTGTATGTGCGCCAAAATAATGACATGAATATTTAATATAATCCTACACATTTTTGTATTTGTGTCTTTTACCTGACGTTTTTTCCGTTGCATCCTGTTTAAATTACAACGGTTCTAAAGAAGTTTCATTTTAATAAATTAATACTTTCCCTAAAATATGCATTTCTTATCGATTTTATGAACAAGAGCTTATTTAAAAAAATTACTATATTTCTCGTATCTGCTCACCAAATATTCCCAAAATGAGGTATAAAATCTTAGGCACCAAAATGAGTGCAGGCCAGTATTATGAAACTAGTAAAAACAGAATTTCAAGGAAGAATATAAATTAAAGATTGATCATAAAAGGAGAATCAGAAGTAGCTACGGAGTAAATTTTTCACCAACGTTGTAGCTGACACTACTCAAGACTAATACTGTGGAAACATGGCAGAAGCACTGTTTCTGAGTATCAAAATATTTAAAATTTTATATTAGATATAGTTGAAGTATTTAAGTCATTGCAAAATTAAAAATATGTTAGATTTGTGGAGACATTCCACTGAAAATATTGGTTCAATAAATAAATATTATTGCTCCTTATTTAGGTATAGTATTTCATTATTGTGTTTCTCATGGAGTATTTTCTGATCTAATGAAACTTAGTAAGATTGTCCCTCTACTTAAATCTGGAAGTTTAACTGATCCCTCGAATTACCGACCTATCTCCGTGCCGTTGTCGGCTGAGTAAACTATTTGAAAAAATATACATAATCAAAATATGTTGTTACGTTTTAACAAATTAGGTTTATTTTATGATTAATAAATACCAGAATAAATTTAATTAACACCCAGACCCGAAAATACAGACATCTAAATGTTCATCACACAAATGCCTGCCCTCGTCGGGAATTTAACCCAAGACCTTGCGGTTGTTCAGTAAAGTTAGGCGCGTAACCACTCGACCAACGAGATGGTTAATTAATATACATTTACAATCAATGTAATTAATTACAACATATTTAATTTACACAATAACTTTGAAATAACCAATTCTAATTAAAATTATATTGTCTGGTTTTCTTAGCAGACCGGCAAATAAACCTATCTAGACTTGACCTCGCTAGAGCGTTTTGTCTTGTTTTCTATAATCCAGAGCCAATCCAGAGAAAGTAGGTCAGGAGAGGGTTGGTTTGACATCCCAGATTAAATATTCATAATCATATTTATGCGAAAATAAAATACCCTCTGTCGTCTGTCTTTTGTCTGTCTCGTTTTATTACTTCAGACTTACATCTTTACATTTATTACAGTAAGATAATAGTATTCCAAAACTTGTGAAAAGTACTTTTATAGTTATGAATACTTGAAGCAGGATAAAGATTTTAATAAAAACTTATGAAAACTACCATAAGCAACAGAGATTTTCTGAACGGCATCGAACTTTTAAGCTTTTTAAGAATTTCGTGTTTATACTGAGTGAAATAATAAAATAATAATGAAGAAATTAGTATTTCATGTATTTCCTCGTTCTCGCCAAATCCCACTAAATGAGCTTAAGTAAGACCGCTTTACTCAAAACTCTGATATAACTTTCTTTCACGACAAATGGCAAGTTTTAAATAATTTGTGCCCCGTAATTTGATGCAAATTTTAACTTAAATAATGGCAAATGCTGACGCTATGCCATAAACTAAAAAAAATATCACACCTATTTCTTTGATCTGGGCTCCACCATTATGCCTGTGACGCTGACATACTCTTAGTGTCTGTTATTACTAATATAACATAGCTAAATACAAACTAATCGAAGTTACTGTTTGGGTTTTAGCTCAATTATACTGAACAAAATTGGTGTATGTACGTGTATTAGCATTGATGTGTGAGTGTGTGGGTATTTACACAGGGGCGGATTTCCCAATATGCCGAGTAGGCCCGGACCTAGGGCGGCAAAATTTAGGGGCGGCAAAATTTGCTCTGCTCAGAAAGCCAGGCAAAAGACAATTTGTGAATCATTCATTGCTTCTCACAAATAGAAATTGTAAGAATCAGCATCTGAAATACTGATTGAGATAATTAAATTATTTACTGATTACCGTTATTTTTTTTTCATTTTTATTTAATTTCTATGGTTGATTTAATTTTGCATGCTATACAGCACAATCGGGCGGGAGGGGAGGCAATCTTTCGTAGGCCTAGGGCAGCCAACGTATCAAATCCGCCCCTGTATTTACAGGGAACGAATGCCGTGGTTCTTAATTCTTCGACTTATAAATAAATTGCGTAAAGATTAGATGACAATAATATAACCAAAAGAAATATTGAACACCAGCTGTTCTGGCGAACTTCGTTCTGCCGTTTAGATTTTATGGAGAAAATTAATCTGTTGTCTTTCTAGTTTCTTCAAATTAAGGGAATTTGCTATCCATAAAGCCTTCTCTGGGCTTAAATAAATATTTTTAAATTAACAATAGCCTAGTCGTTCGGGAGTTATGAGCTAAGCAACATTTTTTATATAATAGATTAATTCAAAATACATTAACTGAATAGTTATGGTTAAAAAAACAGAAAACTATAATGTTATTATTATTTTATTTTTTTAATGTGGTACCTAACATTACCTATCTTCTCGAACCTAACGTAGTTGTGAATGTTAGTTGTTATTAGCACTTTTAGTTAAAATCCAAGGGTATATTGTAGTAACCACAATTTTTTAAAAGGCAAATAAATAAATATATTTATTTGCCTTTTAAAAAATTAAAATGTATCTTTATGTCCATATCCCCGAAGGGGTAGGCACAACCAGGGCACCAACGACAACGACGAAGACACTAAGTCGAACAATGTAATAGGTGGTTTTTTTGTTGCCCAACATGGGGATCGAATCTGGGACCTCAAGAAGTTAAGCCCGACGCTGGACCACAGAGGCAAGAAACGATAAATAAATAAAAATAAACATGTAAACAAACGTCACGATCCTTGCAGACCTGCCTAGCTTCCAACACATTCATCACTCTTTCCATACAAAAGCGCCAGTTTCGAAGACCCTTGTGTCTAATTTGATGTCAAGCGAGTCTCCCGGTACCTACATCCATCCATATCCGCATTTTATGTCTGCTTAGTCAATATTTCGTCTCTCAAGATATAAACAATGATTTTTTTTTAAATCTCTTTTAACAATATTATTAGCAATTGTATAGAGAATTAAAAAAAATATTACTTAGACATTATGTTTTTTTTTAAATATATTTTTCATGGGTCGAAAGTACCCAAATTTGAGATTTTTCGAACTTTTAAAAATTCATATCTTAAAAAATATTAACTTTATCGTTAAAAGTCATAGGTCCTTTTTTATTGTTATTTTACTGAAGAATAAAAAAAATTGTCCGGTTGAAAAATAACAATTCCTTGCAATTGTTTAAACAATTTCCGTTTAAACAATATGGCACTGGGTTGCGCCATGGCAACATGCATTTATATCATTAGGAGGGCAATTTGAAGGGGATCGCATAAAAAAATTGAGGTCGAATAGTTTTCGGTACTCATGCGCCGATTCCTCTTGCTCTAATACAACAACGTTGCGATAAAGAAAAAAAAGAAAATATCTTCACGCCCATACCCCTAAGATGAAGGCAGAGGCACAACCAGGGCACTCACGATTTGTCGAAAACATAAAGTGAGAGCGAAACAAGCAACATTTTTTTTTTCATAAAAAAAATTAGAAAAACCACATTTTCCTTTTGTTGCCCGACCCGGGGAATCAAACGCAGGACCTCATGGAGTCAAGTCCAACACCTGGACAGCTACACCAGAGTGGTGATCACGTTGGGTCAAGCAGTTCTAAAATTGGGTCTTATACTTACCTGACAAGCAACATTTTAAATTAAATTTAGTTCAAACCATTGAAGAGTTCGCAAACAAAGTTTTACATCTCAGGTAAATACGAGTATAACTTTTAAAATAGTTTATAACTTTCGGACCGAATGTAAATAAATCTGGACGTAAGTCTGGAGCGTTCTTGTTTTGTTTCCGATAAATAATTCAGAAACGATCCGGAGAAAATAGGTCAGAAGAGGGCTGCTTCTTGGTTGTATAGCACCCCACATTAAACATTCACACTGTAATAAACGTATTATAAAATTATATATATATGGATATAATGTTTTGTATATTATATACACTACTAATATGATAATTGCGAAAGTTTGTAGGAATGTGCGTATGTTTGTTACTCTTTTACGATCAAATTGCTGAACGATAAAACGCGGGCGAAGCCGCAGGTAACAGCTAGTGCTAGAGGTATATAACTATTGTAGCTATTGTATAAATTGAGATGAAATCTATTGAAGTATATTCAAGTTGGATCAAACTGCACACGGTGTGCAAATTTGTTTAAAATAGGTTAAGTAGTTTAGAAGACCATCGCGGACAAACACCGTAACACGTATTTAATATCTGTTAATACGATAACTGACATGTTTGTATTAAACAGAAGACGTTTAATAACTTCCAACAATTATAATACAATGAAACTGCAACAAAAGAGACTTGATTTCAATATTTTTTTTATTACTTTTCAAAAAATTTAGTACTTTTTCCATTTTTGTGGGGTAGGTACCACTGTCACATACATACTTAATGGCAATGGGACCACCTCGAAAGTAAGTTTTTCAAATAAAAATATCTATTTTTTAAAGTTCGGTTTTACCTGAATAACATTAGTAATTAATTAGTATTAAACAAAATAATTGAACTTATTTACTTATCCTTTTCAAATTCGATTGAAAATTACTAAAAAGTATTTAAATCTTAATTAAAATTATTTCATCAAATCGCAATTAAAATTATTTTATTACTTGTACTTCGGTAACTTTCTTGATTGCAGAAGACAACCATCGTCTATAGATACTATAAGGTCTTGGTCACCAGTGTTGTAAGGAAAATGAAAAATATTTATTTGAAGAATATGTGTGCTATGAAGATGTTACAAAATCATTTAAGTATTATACCACATTGTTGTGTGCAAATATTTTAATACTTATAAATAATATTTATTTATTCGCGTTTTTAATATTTACAATAATTTTAGTTATTAATCACAGACAATTAAAAAATGTATATAAATTTACCCTATCTACCGTAAACTACCACCGTTTCCAAACCTGTCAGTCAGGAGAACAAACGGCAAAATAAAGTTCCCAGGACTATAACCTATCTTCCTTGTAATACTACCGTTCCCAAACCTAGCCAAGCAGGAGAAGAAATAATGAAAAAAAACTTATAGGCAGCCACGAATTCTGAAATTATAATACTTAACAAGTTATTTTATTATTTATGCAAGAAAATCTTTAACACTGTAATATATTTTCTCTATCAGCAAGTCCAATACCTTCTTTCGAAATATTTTTAATGGCAAATGATTTAAGATTATCAGGAAATTGCTTCATTGCTTCGCTATCTTGTTGCCTACTTACAACAACATCCTACTTTCCAATATGGAATGCAACAATAGCGAGCAGACAAATATTATGTCAATATAATGGCGACAGGAACATTCAAAATTACGTTACCAACTACTGTGAGATGTTGCATAGCAATCTACTTCGTAGTTGTGATCGATTGCAATATTGGATTAATATACAGTAACCCTGACATAAAAAAATCTGCCGACCTTCATGTCTGTTAAAGGATTACTGTCTAAAGTCTGGGTTTTCATAGATCTCACCTTGTAAGTTTAAATTTACTTTCGATTGTTCCAGGGCCGGGCTCCAACCCACATGATGTCGTCTAGTCAGCGCGTCATGGTCCGTCGAGTAACCCGAAGGTAACTAAAAAACTGCTGTGCATTTGTATTAAATATATGTAATGTAATAGCAATGCGAAAGGCCGGCCGACATTTCTTGCCTTAATCTAAACTTTCTGTGTACCGCTAAGCGTTTTAGTATGCCCACAGTTCTCCCGACTCCGACGACACCCTTCCAGGGGATGAAAGTGAAGAATATGGACGCGATGATACTTTCCTTGTAAATTCGAACGCTGAGAACAAATTCTATGGTACGTGCATTTTTAATTATGCGTTTAGTTTCACTAGGTTACTAGAATATTAAAAGGTTACTATAATATGATGATGATGATGATAATATTAAAAAAAGAATGTGAAACAGGGCCAGCTCTAGCATTTGATCACGATGGAGGGAGACTTTTATTAACATAATATAATATGCCTGTTAAGCTAGCTGCCATTGCGTGCCTCGTATATGTGTTTGTATTATTTTTTAAAAACCTATTTTAAATCATTATACTGTTAGTTAGGGTTAAAATTAATCCAAAATTAAAGTATGTGTGATAGAAATGAAAAAAAAAACTAAATGTGTT
Source organism: Calephelis nemesis (assembly GCA_002245505.1). NCBI lineage: Eukaryota > Metazoa > Arthropoda > Insecta > Lepidoptera > Riodinidae > Calephelis > Calephelis nemesis. Next base: position 199,462 of record NJDD01000966.1, on the reverse strand, counting down.
GTTATTTTTTATTTTGAAAGCAGTTCTAAAGCTTTAAGTGTTATAACAATACGACTCTGTGTTTTATAAGTATTTGTTGTTTTTTAATATTAGTATTTGTTTTATTTTTTTTAAATATGATTTGTTTATCTGCCTAGTTGACCGAAAGGTTGGCGTATACGCCTAATTGCGCCTACCAATCTGGTTTCTTTTCTAATCTATAGAAGAAGGCGTTATTTTACGGAAGTCCATACTTACATTCAAATAAAACTACTTCGTTTGCAATTTTCCGCCAAAAAATGAATACGTATTGTAGGACTACATAACAGGAAAGACAGTGTGTTATGAATGAATTGGACTTACCGAAAGCCAAAGACCACAGATATATCCAGCTCCACACAGCCCACACACACTAATAATTTTAAGAGCATCAGCAATACACACACTACTAATAGCTATATATATATATAGCATAACTACAAACAAACTTTTCTTCAAACTTCAATCTAGGTCTTCCCGGGTACCTCTATCCGTTCACATTCGCATTGTATATGTCTTTTCTCTATTATGGAATAAATAAAGCGGACTAACCCTACTAGGGCAAGTAGCTGCACAGCACTTTACCACCCGTAGTCTTGGTGGTAATAATCATTAACCTGTGCTCGTCTTGTACGAGCTGACTGACAGGAAGGCAGATGGTTTATCCTGCACAGGAAACCCGCAACATCTCATCGGATTTTGAATGGCGACATTATCTATTTCTGATGCCTATTATATAACTCCAATGCTCGCAACTATCATGCTTCCATTTCAAAGAGTCCTTAGGATGCATCTTTAGCGTCTATAGATGACGAGTATTTCTTACTATTAAAAAGTTTACCGCCTTGATGTCTTTCAAATCCCGGTAGCAAACATTAACTAATAAATGAAGGATCAAACTAACTTACCCGTAATTAACGAACTGAAGTTCGATCTTAATTATCCCTGTTCATCGAAGAGATTAACTAAGTTGTAGAATTAATTAAGGTCATATTATACTGCCAGATCAAACGAATAAGGGTTACTACCAAATGTTTAAATTTTTTTTAATATCACTAATAATACTGTCTGGTGCATCAGGTCCCGGATTCGATATACCCAGGTCGAGTAACAAAGGGAAAATTTGGTTTTTCCAATTTTCCAATAAAAAAATATTGATTGGGAAAGGATATGGGCCCGGTTGGCTATAGGCTTGCCACCTATCACATTATGGGACTAAGTACTTTCGGCTAGTGGGTCGTGGGTGCCCTGGTTGTGCTTCTGCCTACATCTTCGGGGATATGGGTGTGAAGATACTTGAAGACCGACTTACCGACTGTAAAAAGGAGGAGATTCTCAATATTTTGAAATTAATTACTTTTTAGAAAGGTAGGTCATGAGACCGCCGTCGAAGAGACCCCTAAGGCCGAGTGGGCAAGGTGCTTTTCTCAATGGTTCCATCGAATGCAGCGATGTATTGATATAAATGGACGCTATTTTGAAAAGTTATAATAAAACTAATAACTTGCTAGAATGCTTAGTTTTTGATTTTCTAAGAACTGTCAGTTTGACCCTCGTATATAGATTATTATCTTTCATTAACATCCACAACAAAAGCTATTAATTATTACGGTTGGATCAATTTGATAAACTTTACCAGAGACATATTTATATATAGGGAGGATCTTTTTTGTGTTACAAAACAGCGAAAGGACAAGCGGATTTCCTGATGGTAAGAGACAGCAATCATTCACAGACACCATAAATGCTAGTGACGTGTTGTTTTATGGCCGTATCATACGTTTGCAATTTTACCGGCTACTAGTGGTAGTGGTGGTAGCAATCCAGGTATGCTACTGTCCTATCCTCTACTGAACCACCTTCTAATCACCAGCGGTCGATGGTTTTTCCCCATACCGATACCGAAATTCAATTATGAAATGAAATAAACAAATGTAAAATTTTAAAAAAATCCTGTAATTCCGATTCATACAATACGCAAAATCGGCTTAAAAGATTGAAATAAAAATATCCGATATTATACAACAGTATTGAAATCTATACATGTAATAAATCTGTAGAAGGGTCAATTCTGTACATTGAAAATATTGAAAAAATAAATAGCTACTGGTGTTACTGGATCGATACTAAACCCAAATATGTGATTATTTTTTTTTCTGTCTGTCTGTCTGTATGTTCAGGTATCACGTCAAAAGTTACGCTTCGTTTTTGATAAAACTTGGTATAATTATACCTTATTATCCTGCGCATAAAATGGGATACTTTTTATCCTGAAAAAATACGTAGAAAAAAAATCATGATTTTTCAGTTTTATCACGCGAAGACCGACATCCGCGCGGACAGAGTCGCGTTTAGAAGCTAGTGTAAAAAAATATGTTTGCTTATGGGGAGTTGAAGGTTGATTTCCACAAGCTATCCAATAAGCTCCAGTAGTTTTTTTTTATTATATTAGAAGGCAAATAAGGAGACGGATTTCGTGATGGTAAGAAATTCACGCCGCCTAGAGACACCAAAGGTGGAAATGGTGCGTTGGCAACCGTAGGCCGGAATGTTATGGCTTGAGTAAGTAGAAGTAAGTTTACCGGCTACCTTAACCTCCGAACCGGAACATGTCAACGGCAAGCACTGACATTATAGCGGCAGAAATAGGTAAGGCGGGTGAGTCACTGCGAAACTCTACCACCTAGTTAGATGTCAAGGGTTTAGTGACGGTAACCCTATGCTCGCCTTTTACGAGTTGCCTGGCATTAAAGCAGATGGTCTATTCTGCAAAGGAGCCCGGACCAACACGGGGATCGTCTGGATTAATTATACTACTTAATTAAAAAATGTTTTTTTTTGGTTATCTAACGTAACCTACGTACTACCGACAAGTTTTTTTAATAATAATAAATATCCCTGGCCAAGCTACATAAATTGAATCTAAACCCAAAGTAAGCAGATTATATGATTGTGTTATGGGTGTTAATCAACGATACTAATACATTGATACCAGAATAAATTTTATAAACACCCAGACCCGGAAATACAGACATCTTAATGTTAATTACACAAATGATTGCCCCCGTCAGGAATCGAACCAGAGCGTCGCGGTTGATCGGTGTAGTTAAGCGCGTGCGCTAGCCTCTCGAACAACGAGACTGTCAAATATAAGCAATAAATAAATCAATAAATATTTATTGGACAAATTACATAAATTGAATCTAAACCTAAAGCATGCAATTAGGTATAAGTTTGCGCTATGGGTGTTAGTTAATGATTGTAATACATAGAAATACTTACGTAGATTCCATACCAAACTAAATTTAATAAACACCCATATAAATGCATGCCCCCGACGGAAGTTGAACTTGAGCCTCTCGGTTGATCGAAAGTTTTTGCGTGTAACTTATTCCCTCGACCTACGAGGCGGTCAAGGTCATAACGTCTAAGCCCCAAGCCCAACTTTATGAATTTACATGGACATGTTAAATATTCAGAGAAGGACAAAGGCTAATATCTTTATCCTAACGGTTCAAGTGGTTCCCATGGGGGACACAATAATGAAGACAACGACTTTGGCCATTTGTACAAAATTTCATTGTATAATTTCCTAATTAATAACGTCCCGAGTTCATCGAAATCTTTTAATATTATATTAGGCATCTTCACGCCCATATCCCCGAAGAGGGAGGCAGAAGCACAACCAGAGCACCCACGACTAGCCGAAGCCACTAAGTCCCACAACATGATAGGTGGCAACCCCATCGCCAACCAGGCACATATCCAATCCCGAGCAACATTTTTTTTTAATTCGAAAATTGGAAAAAATTAATATTTCTTTTTTTGCCCGATTTGGGAATCGAACCCGGGACCTCATGTAGTCAAGTCCAACACCTGGACCGCTAGACCACAGAGGCAACCATTATATTATTTTTAATAATTTCATAAAAGACACTGCTAGGCAATGCAGAAACTTGCCCATGTAGAGATCCACCGTCTTACCTGTTCCTGCCGCCATTGTGACTGTATATTTATTTATTTTCGTCAATAATTTAATACCATATCCCCTCTACGTAAAGGTGAGTTTTTGAGTACAGTAAACATACAGTAGGCGTTTATTAAATTTATTCTGGTATCTATTTAAGTATTTCTATGTATTAGTATCGTTGACTAACACCCATAACACAAACATAATATCATTTGCTTACTTTGGGGTTAGATTCAATTTGTGTTACTTGTCCAGGGATATTTATTATTATATTATATTTATACATACTCAAAAGGTTTCATTCCCAATCTTAGTTTGCTAATTAAACTAAAATAGAGCGTGTAATTTTTTGTTAAGGCGGTCACAGTCCTAAACCAGTTTCTTCAAAAGAAAATCGTAGTCGAGAACATTTAAAATCATCTCAGGAATATGTGAATTTTACTTATTTTTTTTAATTTTAAAACGCCTTTGATTATAGGCAATTACATATTTTGATAAAAAAATTACAAGTAGGTAAAGTTTCTAAAGTGACATTTCGTTAAAAAAGGTTATATTCGAATTCTATTCGAGGCCTATTTCGAAGATAAATATTGTAATAATAAATAAATGTATGATATTTAAATGTTTCCTGCATAGGAAATTTGATTTAATATCATGTTTGTAAGTTATTTAATAGCTTCCAGCATAATTCCCAAGAATTCTTAATAACTCTTTCTGCGTTATAGTGCTTATTGTTCCAATATCAGTAGATACAGGACTATCTATTACATATATACATACTATATATGTAATAGATACTCCTAAAAATAATTCTTCTAGTTTATATTCTCTTTAATATAATTACGAATATCAATTTGCCTTGGTCGTAACCTCAGCCTTCACGGATGGACCGATATCGATAATTCTTTTTTTGTATTAGTCATTTTCAAGAGATGACTCCTACGAAAAAAAAGTTTACTAACTAATGGGTTAGCTATTATCATATTATTAATATGTGGAGCCAAAACTTTGTACCCCATTTTACAAAAATTGCGCGGATGGAGGAGCTTGAAACTTGGTACACTTTTAGCTTATTTATAGTAGAAATGCGGAACGGCAATATTTTTAAATAATAATGCTTATAAAGTGCATTAAATCAAAAACTAAAATATTACATATACTACTATGCATTTGACATCCACAAACAAATATATTGATAGCAATAAAATATCACAAATGGCGCATAAACTGTATTCATAAAGTTTGGAAACAAAATAATTGACAATAGAACCTTACCAATGTTTGAACATTATATTTTAAATATTTACATAAAGTACATAACTAAAATCTTTTACGGTTGAATTGCGGCCACCAGTAACATAAAAATACACATAACCAATCATACTAAAATAAACTATTATCCAAAAAGGTGCTGTTCCTGGAGGTTGTTCTTCGGGAACATCTCGTTTCAAGCGATTCTGCGATGCAGTGTATCGTCAGTTGTTCGCCATGTCCTACCTCTGTCCCGGACTCCTGCCGTGGGTAGACTGCGGTCCTGCCACAGAGTACACTGGTAAGTTTTTTGTATTATCCAAAAAATGTTAACATAAATCGAATGTAATACTATTTATTCCACGTAGGTAACATGTATACTTGTCGACATCAAAATGTATTACATCTTAATATTAAACTATACAAAAATACGTACACATCAGCTCTTCAATCATGTAAAATGATTAGAAGACATATTCACAATTTTAGACAAATTCGCAATTGCTGTCATATTATATTTATAGCTTAGAAATTACTTACTTTACTACCTGGAAAAATGCAGATGATTATCTTCACAAAAGATGTCCTTCAAAATAACTTAAAATCATCACTGTATGTGTACGGATACATCACCAGCGTTCATAATGCCAAGTTGATGTATTTTCTTTTACTAAATAAGGTTTATGAAAAAACTAGATAAGAACCCGTCTAAGCTCGGGTAAAATGTGACATAACATACATTTAGATGCAAAATGTAGGTAGATATTTCTCTAGTCACCGGTTTTCAAGGAATATTAAAGGACATAGATTCGTATAGCTTCATTCATTGTGTTTAATATAGTAAATAAAAACTGCCAAAGTTTTTTTTAAATCAACATTTAAAGTAAAGTAACATAAATTAACAAAACAAATTGCAATGAGTACTTATCCGAGATTTTGGCAACAGTACTTATAAAGGAATATTCTCTATTACACATCACAAAACGGAACGTTTATGAACTACCCAAGATGGCGACTGTTATTTGTCTGTCAACACATTAGAATTTGACTTAGAATTTAACAAAATACTCGACAATCCGAATTTTGCGGATATATGTTGCCGACTCAAAATCATTATTTTTTTATGTATTATTATTTAGGTAAGGTTTCAATCGAGTCTACCGTACCCCTTGACGAAATTATTATTATAGATGAGCTTACACTTAATTCAAAAGGTTTATTGGAATTACCCACATTTTTTCTTTAAATATATCTTCAATAGAAAGCAATGTATTTAATTCTTTCCAGAAACAGCATTGTCAAATGAAAATTAATGTTTTTTATCAAGTCAAATTTATGTAATCGTTTTTCGGTTTCCAAACTGCTGTAAAGAAATTAGTCGGCTTTTGGTAAACATAAAACTTTGGTGTTATTTATCAGGTTTCGAAGAGTTTATCGTCTTAAGATTTTTAATACAATGGCTTTTATTTTCATGTACAATGGATTGTACGTAAACTGGAAAACGTGTTCTTTGAACATTTCAAAGACTTATTTCTTTTTGTATATTTACTTTATCTGAAGCCACATAACGTTGTTAATTGAAATTCTAAAACAATTTCTACAATTGTAACTCTTGGAGACGGAAAGGAAACCATTTGCTCTTAATAATCGTTGTAGTATCATTTCGTTTTTATGGAACCATTTCCTCGCTTTTGTTTATATTTCCATATATTGTGATTGCATAATATTTATTGCTTTAAAGTGGGAGATGTTTTTGTTACATTATCTGTGTTATGTTATCATACTTTCCATTGAACAATATTTATTACTAATATTAATAAAACAATGGCGTACTTTTTAGATGTGAGAAGAAAAGATGTAAAAAAGTCAGGGATTAGTTCTGCTATTTTCTTAACACGATTTATTTACTCGCTAACAAGGTCGTTGTAGTGTATGTGAGTGAAAGAGAAGGAAGCATTATGTCGTCTCTAACGCACGCGCGTCGGCGCAACGCCTCAGTCGGGCGGTGACCGAAGTAGTGAGAAGGTGCGTGCGTCTGAGAGCCGATAATTACAGATAGAAGGGGAAACACAACAGTCGTATTTTTTAGATGTGAGAAAAGAAGATGTCAAAAAGTCAGGGATTGATTCTGCCATTTTATTAACATTATTAATTTACTTGCTAATCAATGTTGTGTAATGAATAATTAGTAGAATAAGGCTATTATACCTGTTTGATTCGTGCAAGACAAATAGTATTTTCAATCGATGCATACGTGAGACATATCTTGGGATTAAGCAGACTTTCATTTTTTATAACTATTTTTCATTACATTACATTCGATAACCCAGTAATAAGCAGTCTCACTTTGATTTTTTTCTTTTTTTTACCAACAGAACATCTGTTTTTTTATATTTAAAACAAACTTTTAAACTAAGACTTATAGCTTTAGTCCCATGGTTTGATCGCAGGGTTCCTTCTCATCTTAGTTCGACTTTTTGATCTCATAACAGACAGGATTTGAACCTACATAATTTCATTTCTAGCTAACAACTCAATTATTGAGATACATACCTAGATTCAGTCTGAGGTTATGTTCTTTCTTTCTATGAAACATGTGAAAATTTATACCAACGACGGGATAATTATAATTGTAGCTGATTAAATTGAAATTTATATCGGTTTAACCTTGAAAAGGCAAGATCTCGCTAAGCGATTTTTGGTAAGAAAAAAGTCACATTCCATATTTAGTGAATTGTACAGAGAAGTCCTGTTTTACTGTTTAAACTGCTGGTATTTGCCTTTGATCAAGCGGTCCGACGTTGGACTTGACTTTTCGAGGTCCCGGGTTCGATCGGGCTACATAAATATGCCTTGATAGGATCGAAAACCTAGAAAATTACTATTTTCAATTTTCTATTAAAAGTTACGTTGCCCGGGTTTGGATATGTGCCCGGTTGGCGATAGGCTTGCCACCATTGACATTGTGGGACTTTGTATCTTCGGCTAGTCGTGGGTGCCCTGGTTGTGCCTCTGCCTACTATTTCCCGGATATGAGCGTCAAGATGCTTAGTTAATTATGACTACTGGGTATTAAAAAGTACAAAAATTTCCAGGTATGTACGTGATAAAGGCCGTCGGGGTGATGTACGTCTTGATCATCTTCTTCGACATCCTGGCGGCTTACGGCAGCCCATCGGAGTCCACCTTCACCGCGGTCCTGATGATCATATTAATCTTGGCGATTTTCGTCATCTTGCTAGCCATTTCACGAAAACCCCAGAATAGGTAATAGCGGTTTCAGTTTTAATATTTGGATTAATAATAATCTTTGCATTTTAAATCAAATATTTCTTTACTCTTATTCGTACTACTTTTATAAAATTAAAAAAAATTGTGTGTGTACTTATGTACACGCGTTAATAAGATAAAAATCTTTTTAAAAATTTTATCTTTCGCCTTATTTTACATTTGTAGACAAAATTACACTAACCATAGAAAAAAGGTATTTAATACATTAAAAGTTTTATTATAATGCATTATTTAGTTAAATAAAGTTTATTTAATATTTAATAAAAATATCACAAAAAACTAAAATGTTATCTATAGCTAACTTCATCATGTCGGTTTTTCGTGACGATGTGCGCGCGCATATTAAAAAATTTACCCTCATCATTTTTTCCTAACGCGCCAAAAGAAGTATAACTTCAAAAATTTAAAATATAAAAAAAGGGATGTAACAAACCCGACGCAAAATGCATCGCCTGATGATAATAATCCAGTAATTATGGTTATTGGATTATTCCACCAGTTCAGGCAGTCGTGTGGCCGAGTGCTGTACAGCAGCTCAAGATTGGTGGGTACCAAAATTGGTGGGTATCAGCCTTGCCTACTCTCAGTGCTCGCCATTCTCGTGTCGCACACGTGACCTACGATCCCGATCATAAGATACACCAGTAATGTTTCTAACGTCTGTGGTCTGATGGTGATGGTTGTCTCTTACTATTAAGGGAGCTGTCTCCTTGCTCGCGATTTTATTACATTCTGGTCTGTCGCTCTTGTAATCAGCACAGCACAGAACACGATTATGGTAAAAACCAGGTTTTTTTTTATAACATTGGAAGGCAAACAAGCAGACGGATTTCCTGGTGGTCAGAAATTCTCGCCGCCTAGAGATACCAAATTTGGTAATGGTGCGTTGCCAACCGGCTACCTTACCCTTCGAACCGGAACACGACATGAAGTTATGGCGGTAGGAATAGGTAAGGCGGTGGTACCAATCCGGGTGAGTCGCTGCGAAACTCTACCACCTAGTCAGATGTTACGGTGTTAGTGATGATAAGCCTATGCTCGCCTTTTACGAGCTGCCTGGCACAGGAAGGCAGATGGTCTATTCTACAAAGGAGTCCGGACCAACACGGGGAAAAAGGTAGGGTAGGATTTAGAAGTGTGGAGCAACCGTAAAGTTAAGTCTATCCTAAATATTTTTTTCCAATTAAAATGATCAATGTTTTCAGTCGACTTTTCTATTAATATTTAAAAACAATATAGTCGCATTTGTACAAAGTACTGTAGGTAAATGTACAAAAATTTTGAAGGTCGTTTACAAGTCGGAATTGAAAAGCTATTTTTCGAAGTCTCTACTGTTCAGACGTTTGTGGAGGCACCTCAGCTTTCGCCCCGCTTGCCCTCCTCTAAGTCTGGCCCTGACGAACACCGAGTTTAAGGCAGCACAAATAGGTAAGGCGGTAGTATCAGTCCATTGAGACTGCTACACAGCACCTGGCTTTGTAGTTTTACTGCGCTTAATTTATGTATAGGGATAAATTATCAAAAAGTAAAAATACGTTTTTTGTTTAGAGCGGCGCTTATCTACGCGACTCCCGGCCTGCCCTTCGTACCTGCGATCGCCATCCTCGTCAACATCTACCTCATCCTGAACCTGTCTATCCTGACCCTGTTGCGATTCACAGTATGGATGATTCTCGGTAAGTTTTTCCAATAAGTATTTTGGATATATAATGCAGGAACATTAGCGGCCATTTTGATGACATATGTTTTGATCCTTATCGCCTATGTGGTCTAGTGGTTCAGTTGTTGGACTTGACTGCCTGAAGTCCCGGGTTCGATTGGATTGGAAATTGGATTTTTCCAAATTTCAAACGTTGTTGAAATGTGCCCGGTTGGCGATAGGATTGCCACCTATCACTACTGTGGGACTTAGTGTCCTCGGCCAGTCGTGGGTGCCCTGGTTATGCCTCTGCCTACCTCTTCGGGGACATGGGCGTGAAGATACTTTTTCTTTTTTTTATACGTTTTGATTGTACTGAAGATGATTGATGACGGAGTATGCTCGCGCCACATGTCGTATAGTATTTTTATCCGATTTCAAAAGTTTTTTTTATGTTCATTACGGGAATACTTGGCCAATAATAAACAGATTTCGATGGTTATTTCATCTAAAGATAAGTCACGATTTCGAGGTCTTGATAAAGTCTATCGTTAACATTTGGACTGCCTCGTTGGTCGAGTGGTTTAGCGTACAAGCCTAAATACATCGACCAACCGCGAGACTCGGGTTCGATTCCCGACGGGGTCAGGCATATGTATGTACAGAACATTTTTAAATGAACATTTAGGTATCTGCATTTTCAGTCTGGGTGTTTATTAAAATGATTTTGGTATCTATTTGCTTAAATATGTATATGTATGTATGTATGTAGAAATGCTTATTTCTATGTATTGTAACCGTTAACTAACACCCATAACTCAAGCATATACTTTGCTTACTTTGGGCTTAGATTCAATTTTCGTGACTTGTCCAGAGATATTTATTTATTTGTTACTAAGATTATTATTTATTACTAAGATCCGACCAGTGGTTTGTGAGATATTTAATAATGAAAAGATTTCATCTACCTTGACGAACACAATGATATATGCATTATTAAGTATAACCTTGGAGTTTTTGCGCCATCGAAAGAAAATATGGTTGAAGATTTTTCATAACTATTGGATTTCATGTTTATATTTAGTGAAATTAGTCAATTTTGGTGGCATTTTGTTCAATTTTGTTCAGGAAAAGTGCACAAAAGAAATAATCATGAAGAAATTAGCTTATCGTGTATTTCCTCGTTGCTGCGAAATCTCATTACACGAGCTTGAGTAATGAGGTAATCGCTTTACTCAAGAGCCTGATCTGACTTACTGACGACTTATGACTAATGATTAATTATAATTGATTACAATTGATATAAAATTTGATGCAAATTTCTATACTTGACTAATGGCAAAATACTAATGTACTTATAGGCCATAACCTAAAGAAAGAAAAAGAAGTGTAACCATGTACAACTCAAGAAGCACAAGACGAATTTTGACCTCGAAAAAAATGATCAAATACGTGACGTGGTAATGCAGTCATAGACAGTATTTTGCAGTTTTACTTCTCTTACTTACTTAATATCGTCTCTGTGGTATAGCGGTTAAAGTGTTGGACTTGACTTCATAAGGTCCCAGGATCGAATCCCGGGTCGGGCAGCGAAAATGAAAGTGGTCTTTTCCAATTTTCTAATTAGAAACAAATGTTGCTGGCGATTGGATATATGCCCGTTTGGCGACAGGCTTACCACCAATCACATTGTGGGGCTTAGTGTCTTCGGCTAGTCGTGTGTGCCCTGCTTGTGTCTTCGCTTACCCCTTCGGGGATATGGTAGTTAGGTACTTTTCTTTACTTACTTAATATTTTTATTTATTTAAGTCATGAAAATAGTTACCAAACATATATTTCGCATCCACCAGCCAAAGCCATTTCAATTACGTTGAATGTGTTGATAAGGTCATGAATATTTCATCCCTAATAACTTTACACGTGACTTACTACTTTTAAGGTCTTCGCTTATATTCGTAATTTAGTTACAATTCACGCGACAATGATCAATTTCATACGCGACAGCGAGCGCCTCTGCTACATTACAGGCGCGCGTATCTAATTATTTCACAGCCACACAAGGGAACTAACTCCGTTGAAAACCCGCTACAAACTGTATGATGCTATCAAATACAGTTAGTGGTAATAAACCCACATTGAGCTATCGTCTCTGCGGTCTACACCGTCCGTTCCTGTCCATCTCTGAGTCGTGTAACAAAAAGAAAATGTGTATTACCAATTTTCTAGTAAATACAATGTTGTTTAGGATACGATATGTGTCCGGTTGGCGCAAAAGTACTTCAAAGCAATAGTTATCGAGACGAAATTGTAACATCATTTTTCTCTTAGTTTTTCACACGTTTTAATCATAATTCTGGGTTAAGACAAATTTTAAAAATCAAATATCTTCAAATCGGTCTTGCGATTTTCAATTTACAAGTTTTGAGACAAAGCTGCCGTTTAGGAGGTGTTAAAATTTCAAGATAGTGTTCAATAAATCTATCAAAACATAAAATACCAAACCAAATAAGTGAACCAAATAAGTTATTATTTATATTATAATGTTACGTTTTCTCATATAAATTCCTTAGTGTAGATTTTTTTTGACGTGACAACGTTTAAGACGTTTCGCTCGCCTTTTGTGTAATTTTACATATTTACTTGTTATGTAACTTTTCTGTATACAATATAGAAATAATATTTTTGACGTGACAACGTCTTAAATTAGGTTGCGGATCGGAGTCACTCATGAAAAAGTGTAACGCCCGTAACGTTACGATGAGTCACCGAACGAGAGAGAGGCCCGCCGGAGCGGCGAATGCCTTGCGTCTCTCTCCCACTCTTTAATAATATTCATATCAATAAATATTCTACCGAGAAAAAGACGTTGTCACGTAAAATCTTCGCCCGTAAAACCGACTTTACAGACAACCATTTTTTTATTTTACTCAGCAAAACTCAGTAAATAATAGAGCTTTGTAGCAGTAGATATATCATTTGATTTTTAACGGAAATTAAGAGAAAATCGATTGAGTAAACGTATGTAATGAAAACCAGGAGTCACGATTTTTCTTAGTTTAAATAACTTGAACGCCATTTTTGGAGGACTTTATAGACATGATTATAACTTTGTTGTTACATTAAATAAAAATGCAAAAGAAATTATCTTAAATGCGCCGGTTTCGGAACTTTTTCGACACCACTTTTGGATAAAATCCGAGCAATACGGCTGTCGAATGTCAACCTAGATCTCACGGGTACTAATCCATTCACATTCGTAATTCACATCTGTTTCGTCAATCTTTCATTTCATTCTTTCGTTCATTTCGTCATTCTTTCACTTAAATTCTGACAATAAACATTGTAAAAAACGTAGGAGACAATACGTGTGTGTGAGTAGACCTTTGAATAGGATTAAGGCATGGTAATTGATATTGCTTTGGAAACGCTATTAGGTAAGTGCTACACCGGACGTGCATCTCATGACTGCATTAATTAGGGTTCAGCAATGGGATGCATGACGCATGGAAGATGCATCATTAATTAAATAATGACGATCCTTGGAGTACTCCTCAATGACATTATCAACTTGAACTTTGGACAATGCAAAGGATTAGGTATTTGCATCCGTTTTTATGCGAAAAGGCATTATAAGCGCGCGGCACTCCTAATGGTAAAACGTAAGCGCGGCCTATAGACACCATAGATGTTGTAGGTGTGTCGCTGTCTTGTTAGGCCAATTTTGTAAGTCTACCGACTACACTACTCACCCAACTGGAACGTGATATTGGCATTATGGTGACAGAAATAGTAAGGCGGTGTGTCCCTAATAATGAGACTAGATGCTGCTCACCCGACTGCATCGAACGACAGAACCTACCACCAACAGTCTTTTTGGCAATGACCCATTTCGCCTTTGTTCGCCTCTACGAACTGCCATCCAGGATGGCAGATGGGCTATTCTACAGCTAGGACCCGGACTAACACGAGAAAACTTACTTACCCTATTAATAATATAAATGCGAAAGTTTATCCATCCAACGGCTCGCAAGTCGCAGCCATTATATGCCTCTTTAAATTATGAGTATATATGCATGGATGTTTAATACTCTTTCACGCCGTAATGGCAGAAGGGATTTGTCTGAAATTTGGAACACAGATATATTGCGACCTGGATGAAAATATAGGTTACTTTAAATCCCGATCGCACAACGGGTTCCTGTGAAAATGCGGTTGAAGCCGCAGGCAACAGCTAGAATAATTAATAATGTTTCTTTCTTTTCAACGTCAAAACAGCTTTATCAAATAAATAAATACCTATTCCCTGATAAGTTGCACAAATGGAATCTAACCCCAAAGTAAGCAAATTATTTGCTTGTGCTATGGATGATGTTCAACGATACTAATACATAAAAATACTTAAATATATATCAGAATAAACTTAACAAACACCCAGACAAAAATGCCCGCCTCTTGTGGTTAGTCGGTGTAGTTAGGTGTCAGGCCAGTCAGTCACCGTTAAATATGAATAAAACGTTGGATATAGAGTTCTTTCTGTCTCGACATCTATCTTTCTGAATTTTAACGCGACTGCTTTTGTACATTGGCGAAGCCAAGGGGCACCGCCAGTTAACAATAAAAATGTTAGATTAACATTGACCTAAGCTCTTGTTTTAACTAAGTAAGCAAATCATAGAATGAAGAACGAAAGAAAGAAAATTATTTAATTGCGGAATACGTGTGTAAATGAGATGTTACAAAAATATTTAAGTATATCAACATATTCTACCATATTTTGGTGTGCAAATATTTTAACATTTATAAAAATTATTATTTAATTACATATCCTTTAACGTTTAACTCAATTATTTATATTTATAAATAGTGTAATTATTTATTACCAAACCTAGCCAGTCAGGAGAAGAAACGGCGAAACAAACTCCTGTGTTAAGGGTGTTACTCAGCGATTTTAATACATATAAATCCCTAATTAGATACTAGAAATAATTTAACAAATACCTAGGCTCTGAAATACATACATCTACATTTCCATTACACAAATACCTGTCCTGATGATCCGTGGTGTTAGTTTTCTTATCTTTCGACCGACGAGCCAGTCAAATTTGTCATCAAACATTTAAAAGATATGTAAATTAAGGTTTTGTATGACTGATAATTTTGTTCTTAATAAAATTCTTACTTAAAAACATTTCATTTTATTGAAATCTCATGCACAATAACGTAGCTAGTAATTTTCTAGATATTGGATATACATTTTGTGCAAGTTTGTTTGTCACCTACATCCTCCTAAGCGGATAGTGTATTATGAAATAAGGGTTGTATATGTTTACGGGGTCAGATACTGGATATTTTTTTCAAATCCTTTATTTTCAAAGGATTTTATTTCAACATATATTATTATATTTATTTTAAACATTACAGGGCTGATAATGTATTTCAAGTATGGAATCAAGAACTCGACCCTGGAAACCAACCCACCCGAAGCTCACGCTGAAACGCCAGCCCCCCAGAACCCCATGGAACGTGCCACCATTCCAACCAACACCACTTCTGCTCCGACAGGAGACCGTAACATTTTCGAGGGAGATGGCAAGGGACATTATGGAAATTTCGAACAGTGAGTAACTATTTTAAGACGCTTTTATTAGCATGGTGTGTATGCACATGCGTTTTTTATATATAATACTAGCATACTAAGCCACGCGTTGCTGTTGTTAATTATTTTGTCAGTAGATTATCCTATCTTTCAAGTAGGATCAAAATGTACATGGTGTAATAATTTTAAGAAGAATATCACAGAGAGAAGATAAAAAATTAAATAAAAATTTCAAAAAACAACACTAGTACTTAATTTCGCTTTGAAAAGTTAAAAATATGCGAGTACCTATATTTGCAGATATTCGGTTAATCTCCCCACTTTCACCCCCTACAACTTTTAAATATATCTATATATATATTTGCACATAAGTTACCTTTACCTAATACAAAAAAAATAATTGAAATCACTGCATCCGTTCAGGAGTTATGATGCCATAGACAGACACACAGACAGACAGATCCGTCAAACTTACAATACCTCTTTTTGCGTCGGGGCTTAAAAATCATCTGAAACTTTAGTTGCAAATCATCTATTCGCTGCGTTTCTAATTTAACCGACTCTTTAAAAGGAAATTATTCTTAACCCGACTGCAATTTTTATAATTTTGTCATTTTGAAAATTTATTAAAGCAAGTCATGATTCAGAAGTGGTCCTATATATAAGCAACAAAGTGAACATCCGCCACATACACTTCTCCTCAATCTGCACTTTTACGAAGTTCACAGAATGCGAAATGACTGTAGGTTCGCAATTTTCCTTGGTAGATAAGGTTCCTTGAGGGTTTGCTAAAACTTATTTACTTCTTTCTACCTTTTTTTTATTTTTAATAATTCTAATTCTTTCAGTGAAACTCTGGAAATAATTGCCTTATAAAGTTGGAATGGTATTTATTTAGTTTTAATTAGTATTGTAGTATCTATGTTTGTTTTTGTACAGTAAGCAAAGAAATGATAGTCAAGGGCGTAGCCAGAGAAGGGGCAGACAAAGAAAATCCTAGACTATATTACATTAATCATGACCTTTATCATATGATTATGTCACATAAGTACTTAGCAGAGCTGATGTAACCATATAAAACAAAAGAGAATTGAAAGAAATAGCTTTATTTGACTAAATATGTTCCCATCGGTTCTGCATAGAATATTTTTTAAACTTCTCTCTTTTTTCTTAGACAAGTTTGGTCTATACTTAACATCCATTGTCCATTTTAAATTTTTTTTCGATTATTCGCACAGTTGCAGTTTTATGCCAATGCAAGTCTCTGCCCGTACCTTACAACTTCCAAGCTTATAGTAAGTCTTTGTGTACACATAATATTCTTCATTTCTTTATACATTCTCTCTATTTAAGGTTTGTTGAAAGAAATCTTTTTTAGAGATAATCTCGCCTTTTGTGTAATTTTACATATTTACTTGTTATGTAACTTTTCTGTATACAATATAGAAATAATATTTTTGACGTGACAACGTCTTAAATTAGGTTGCGGCTCGGAGTCACTCATGAAAAAGTGTAACGCCCGTAACGTTACGATGAGTCACCGAACGAGAGAGAGGCCCGCCGGAGCGGCGAATGCCTTGCGTCTCTCTCCCACTCTTTAATAATATACATATCAATAAATATTCTACCGAAAAAAGACGTTGTCACGTAAAATCTTCGCCCGTTAAACCGACTTTACAGGCAACCTTTTTTTTCTTATTGGAGGTTGGTTTCAAACGTCTATAAAAACGGCGTGTTTGTATGAAGGTAATAAGTATACATTAATAACTGAACTCTTGGCACTCAATCCTCCCCCAACATATACAGTAATAAGGAATAATATGATTTGCAAAAATATTGGCATGCCAACTATTAAGTAAAATAGGATTAAGAGCTTGTATTGTATTTAAGATCCTTTTTATCCTGTTTGTGCAAAAAAAAAACGATACGCATAATCTACGCACAACTTTATTCCATATTCAAAAATGATGGCAAATGTTTCAGGTTTTCCGATCCCCTGTTGGCTTGGCATGAGGCTGACCTGGAACCAGTTCAGTCCACAAGCCGCGGCACTACCAGCAGTGTCTACAAACAAGTAGAATCTAGGTAAAAACAACTAAAAAGCATCGACCTTTAACTTGGACCAACCTTTGAATTATACTATATTTGGTTATACTATGTTTGGTTTGGTTTGGTACTATATTTGGTTGAATATAGGATATTCCCCATTAGCTCAGTAGTTTGCCCTATTAGCTCAGCAGCTTGCCCTATTAGCTCAGTAGCTTGGCCTCTTAGTTCAGTAGCTTGTGTGTGGAGAGCATAAGAATAGTCGTTATTAATGTTGGTTCTGGTCCCTAGAGTTACGTTCCTGTCTGACCACTCGAAAGGCGAGCATAGAAAAACTGAACCATTACTAAGACTATTGTTTTTTATAATATTGGAAGGCAAACAAGCAGACGGATTTCCTGATGGTAAGAAATTCACGCCTTCTAAAGACACCAAAGATAGTAAGGTTACGTAGTCAACCTGAGGCAGTGAAGTTAAACCTCGAGCAAAAGTAAGTTGACCGGCTAACTTATCCCGAGAACCGGAACACGTCAACGACAAGCACTGACGTTATGGCGACAGGAATAGATAAGGCAGTGTCCGGGCGAGTCGCTGTGAAACTCAACCACCTAGTCAGTTGTCACTTTGTTAGTAACGATAAGGCTATGCTCGCTTTTTACGAGCTGTCTAGCAGACAGGCAGATGGTCTATTCCACAAAGGAGCCTGGACCAACACGGGGTTGGGGTAGTGCTTTGCAGCAATTGTCATTGTAGATATCCGATCTCTTCTTGTCGCCGCTGTAAAAAATGCCATCTTCGGGTCCACAAAGTAAGGTAACTGATAACTTTACATAATAGGCCTAATACACTGGCCACAGGACAGAGAAGCTCTTTGAACCATAGGCCACAGTTGTCTCTTACGTCAGTCTTCCCTGTCTTATCTCATAAACAACCATTTTTTTTATTTTATCCACATCTAACTATAGTTTCGAAATTTCAATGACTGAGCACTTTCCCATATGCTGAATCGTTTGGCATTCAGTAGAAATTATGGCTCGCTTCGTATTCAATGGTATTCTGGGACGGGCCCTAAGAAAGTGTTTGGTTTCTTCCTGATATTTAATTCAATTTGAGAACATCGCAACAAAACTTAAATGTTGTTTTCCTGGCTACCCTGAACCATGTCATTCTGGAGCTCTTAATATCTCACAACTCCTTTATCAGAGCCTTTATAGTAGGGGAACCCATGATGCTGAATGTGTAGTATTTCCAGCGTCATGGGGACCCTTTGGACATTGTCAATTAAATAGCATAGCAATTAATTAGCAAGCTAAAAGAGCAATTGCAGTCACTTAATTTTAGGCGAAATCATCAAATATTAATAGTGTTTATGTCCATGACAGAAATATTTCAAGCAGTTAGTTTACCGTAATGGACAATGAACATAGCTGACTAGGTTTTTAAAAGTTTCTGACCCTACTTCCGTATGTCACGTTCAAATCATCAGAAAATTTAAACATGCACTTATTGGCTTGCAATAAACCCGCCGCACTTTAATCTGACGTGATTAAGCATACTGAATAATCATTGAAATCTTTCAAGCCAAAAAATTGTACAGACTATCCTATAGATGCGCCTCTATATAGAGATTTATATGTGGTGGAGTTGTTTAAAAATGGTAGAAGGTATCCCCCATATATTAATCTTACGCGCTTAAGTTGCTGTAAAAGTTCGTCTTCGGCTCCCCTACTATTGTTAAAGGCTTATTATATTTATATTATACTTATTATACTTCAAATCGGATAAAACTAAGGAAAGTAAAAACAGCGATATTTTCAACCTCGCAAATGTCTGTGGGCTACCTATCATCAGGCCAACCACCTCTTCTAATTCCAAATTCATTACAATTTCAGATACAACGCGAAGACCAACAGCACTTCTACCCATACATCCAGCCGTCCACCATGGGCTTATCCAGACTCCACCTACGATATGTGGGAAGATTAAACTGTGAAAGCATTTTTCTGAAGTTTCCAGAAATAGCAGTCTCGAAACATGAAAGGTTTTTTAAGATGCTCTGACTTTGACTTAGGAACTTAGTCTTTAAAATTGTATGCTTGAATTGGACTATGATCTACAGCTTGTCATTTTTTTTTTAATCAAAAAAAGAGTTAGTAATCGTTAAATATTTATCATTAACGTAAAAATATTGAGTCTGATGTCGCAGAAGTGAAAAAAATATTTGCAAAAGCAAGCTTCAACATTTACTGCTCAAGCGCACAAAATGAATATTGCTTTTAAATATTAATTATTCGTTTTTCAAATTATCAGCATTTAAGGGCTGGTTTCACCGATCAAATTTAAAACCGAGTTCAGTAAAACTAAGTTCAGTGTAAACGAGTTCAATTATCAGTTGTGATCTCGTGCATAAGTTTTTGCAATTACTCTTTTAAAATTGACATCTTATCCCCATCCCCTGAGAATCTATTTACCACGTAAAATAAATTAATAAAATAGCTACATTGGTGGTGATTCTTCTGTTCTCAAACTAAACTTATTTGAGATGCTTGCTGTCTTTTTCAAATGAATGAAAAACAAACGAGATGAAACACTTTAGACATGTCAGATTAGTCCGGACATGTCAAATCGTGATGTTTTAATCAACTTGTTTCGAGTGACAGATTAAACGTCTGTAGGAATGATGTTTACGGTCTAATTTGACAGCGCTAAAAGTGTTTTGTCTCGTTTTATTGCTCTCATGGAGAGAAGATAGGGATAACTTAAAATTACAATAGTGAGTGCTCAACAAAAGTACCACCATTATCCAATATTGCTTCGACAGTAAAATTGACATAATTGACAATTGACTGAACCAGTTTTTACGTCGATCGCGTTTAAATTCGACGGTGAAATCCAGCTTACGGCAGTACCTTACATAATTGGCAAGAAAATTTATTGAAAATTAAAATAAAACATATTGGCTTTTAAATCTTATTAAAATCAAGTTAAAAAGACAATAAGCTACCAACAGTAAACATAAAAGCTTATTTTTATCTATGACTAATGTCTGTGGGTAAAAATAAGTTATTACTTATAGGTAGGTATTATAAGTAGATAGTAAGTCTTTCTTACCAAGAGCATCTTAACAGCCTTCTATTTTAGTTTATTTCACGAAAAAATCAAAAGGAATTATATTATTCCTATGAGGATTTGAAATAGCCTAACTTATTGCCAAAAATATTTATTTACGTAATATTATATTTTAATTATACTGTTTCTAGTCACCTTTAGGTTTAGAAAATGAGTAATAGTATGTATAGGGTAATGTAAAATGTTAACAAAATCCAACCTCCAACTCCAAAATATCTCAGTTGCCAACTCAAACTGCAAAAATGTACATCAAATGACGTCATTTGTGTTTGCTATGTCTATTGTATTTCTGTTGGTCACTGGAGATGGCAAATATGAAACACGTCATTTGACAGCTATTTGATGTACACTTTTCCATTTTAGTTAGCAACTGAGATACATAATCAGCCCCCTGGACTGTGTTTTCAAAAATAGTGAGTGAACTAAATTGATTGCAATTTAATTTTTTGTCATTCAAATTTTTAAATAGTTTAGGTATCGATAAAAATGTAATGTAGTACTGACACTCGATACTCTCTGCCGACCCTGTAAGAGACTTGGCGTAAAGATACATACATTTGCGTATGTTACAAAAATGTCAGTTTACAAAAAATCAGAGTGACGAAACAGCACGTTTACACTACACTACTCAATCTCATCACGGAAAATTTTCGCCGACCAAAAGTTTGAAATAGGTAGTTACGTTGCTGTATTTTGGAGGTACGCATGGTAGCCAGTAGCTTATGGTAAAGGCTTATATCTTAACCTCTATTTGACAAGTTCACTGTCCATAAAAGTGCAATAAAAATTTTATCTGCGTATGTTTTGATTCTCAAGTAGTAAGTTATTGGGGTTCTGCACTATTGATACAATGCAAGAAAATCATTTTCCTCTTATATGTATCCTCCTTGTTAAATCCATTGAAATTTTACCTTATATACTTATACTATACATAAGTACTACACTTTATGTAAAGTTGCGTTCACAAAGGCTTGTCTTTAGTCACAGCCCAGTATATTTAACTAAATGTATTTAACGTACAGTTTGACTTGAGGTTGCCTAACTGACATGTTAAATTAGGTTTTAACCGACCGACCGATAAACCGACTAAATTGCATATGTGTGTTATACATATATTAAATTGAAATAAAAATGTTAAAAAATATGTGTTAACCGTTATAAAAATATATATACCCATGCTGTAGAAGAGCACTCAGGGCCAGGAAGATAAATTTTATTTTTTGGTGATTTTCTTAAAAGGTAATAAAATATATTAATGTTATAGAATGAAATTTTCGAAGTAAAATTTTTGCTATTTTTTATTTTTTTTGTTATTATTTGAAAATATTCTTACTTTTATAATGAGATTTACTCAAAACATTTTTTAAAAGACGATAAAAATTGTTGGATTTTTGTCAATACAAAAAAAGATAATTTACTGAATGGGCAAGTATGATATTGAGGGCAACTCAAAAATATATACTTACCTTACAGAAATGTATTTTTTTGAATTTATTTACATTATTATATCTATGACTAATTTTATTTTTAACTTGAATCCTACCGAAACATATCATACGAATTTCTACTCTATTTATTATTTTTGTTTCTAAGAACAAAAGCCTTTATTGAACCAATTAAGTAGATTTATTTTTACATAATTGTTTTAGAATTACTAAGATATTCTTATAAATGTGATATTTTAAGTAATATTCTAAATATAGAAATAAAAAATATCCAATGAATCAAAATGTAGGGAGATTTGGAAGAATTTGCAAAGTAGACTGTTATCATATATATCAGTAGGGCAAAGTTGCTGCAAATAAATACCACAAAGAATGATATATGATAAGAATGATACATGTCTGGGTATAGATTTGAACATGTTTTTATTTTATTTATAAATAACTATTTTTTGAAATTTGCTAAGTCATAAATTAGTCTCAAATAAATAATTACACCTTTCACGCATTTATTCAGACAAACATAAACGTTCAAAAATTAAGAGTTTTACAAAACTTGTTCTAATGTAAATGCTCAAAAGTTAAAATAGTTTGGTAATAACGTGACATTATTTTTTTTTTATAAAGAAAGGCCATGAATGTGGTTGGAATTCAGAATATTAATGAACCAATATTTTTTATTAAAATGGGTAAGTATGACGCAAAAAATATTGACTTTTTTCGTAAATATAGTTTTTTATACATTGCCTAAAAACATAGGCTCTAGCCTCCAATTATTATGAAAAAAGAGAAAACTTTATGTACGAAAAAGCTTTTCTCTGGAAATTCACTAACAATGAAAAAATATATTAAGGTGTAACTTGTTAGTGAATTTACCTTTTATATAACATAGGCCTTATAAAATTGTTAATGTTTGATAATTAGTAGGATAATCGTTAGGTAGTGAACAGAAAGTGGCATTGTTTAAAATCTTGTGATATTTAACATTTGATTTATTGAATATGGTTATTTCTAAATTTATCTTTTCATTGAATGTTTAATAAAAGAGAATAAGCATTAAACTTTACTAACTTTGATTGCAACGACATTCCAAAAAGGTCTATATATAACAGAAAATTATTATACTCTTAGGTCAGTATTAGTAATAATACGACAAACGACCAACTTATGATTTTTTAAATATCCATAGTTAAATATTTCAAACTGAAAGATGTAATCGATAACTCAGAATAATGTTAAAGTATTAAAGCCTTTTGCCTACTGTTCACTTTATCTCAATTATTTTACTGTTCAAATAATTATAATAACGATATTATACGAAACATTTAGAGTTTTCCCTAAAACTTTAGAATACCTACCGTTGTTAAATGATTAATTAATTTCAAGCCAATATCAATTTCAAGTGTTTATAATACATTAATTAGTGCAAATAAACCTTTTATTGAAAAAAGTTGTGGGCACATAATAAAGAAACAATTTTTGTTTAACGTTTTTTTTTGCACACGTTCATACTAAATTTACTGAAGTAACTGTAGATGAATTGCATATTAAAAAAGGGTAAGCAACAAAAACATTTTTTTTATTTTAAAAACTTCAATATGTATCGTCTATTTTTTAGAATAGATTGAAAATATGTATATTTCTTTTATACAAATTTGGCGATTGCAACATACTATATTAGATTTAGACCTTAAAATTTGATCGTAAAGTATTCATAAGAATTCTGTTGCACAAATGTGAAGAATATTTATTTGGTTAGTAAGCTGTTACAGATTAGTATGTAAGTAATTCTAACAAAATGGTAGGAAAGTAACTATCGGATTAGAATTTGGGAAACATATTTATTTGTTAATACACAAAAGCTCAATATCCAATGCAGACGGCTTGTTTCACTGCTTCCTAAACACACTACGACTAAAACACCTAATTTTATATAGTATTAAAGGACGTCTGTATTATGAATGAAAAAACAAATTTTAATAAATCATTGCTGAATGAACTTTGATAAGTGCAATTTATGAAAAGTGAAGCTTGAACCAGGAAGTAGTGAGACAGTAAGTTACTATATATTAAATGTTTACAATATTAGAGTTGTACGTATTGTCACCGACTAACTTATACTTTTAATTTTACCTGGACACAATCTCATTTCGAATCTCTTCAAAGTATGTATTAGGTTTTTACATTTAATATTTTATTAGCATTTAATAACTTTTGAGATATTGTTAATCTGTCTGTCAGTTAGTCTTAAGCTTTCACGACAAAACCTCTGGACCGATTTTCATGAAATTCAATACGAATGAATTGTATCCTAAATTCAAACATGGGCTACTTTTTTTCTAAACTCAACCCCTAATCCCAAAGGGCTATAATAGATAAAAGTTTGTATTAAAATCTTAACCACTCTGCGCTGGCGAAGTCGGCACAAAACTATTTTTTAATAAATATTAGTAATGCTCGTAAGATGTATAATGATAGGTTAATAACATAGTTGTCAATAAAACATGTGCGCAAAAGTGCGCAGGCAGGAACATTTTTGGGCCCCTCACTGGAATAAAATTCATGACTTTATTTATGCTTAAAATATTAGATACTTTTAAACTTTTTGTTGTTTAAAACATATCAGTTCAAGATACAAGGGGTACCTAAGCTCAATTTTTTTATCTAAACACAATTGTATCCAGACAAAATTACAATTTTCGTATCAATACAATTCAGAGGTTTACTTAATGTATTACAATCTTATTTTATTTTTGTATACGATGTAACTTTATAAACTATCCAAGACATCAAGGCGATTTTTTAAACAAATAAAACATAAGTATATGAAGCCAGTGGATGGCAGAAGCTTCCTCGACGGGTAACCTAAGATCAGAAGGGCAAACGTTTCGGTAAAAACCAAAAACCACATCATTATGAGAGCGATGCCGAACCCTAGATTTCTGGATAACAACTAGAACTATACTCCAGAACATTTTCAACTGTTCGTGTTATTGACATAATTATTTTATCTATAACATAAATCTAGCCACAAAATAAACAGTTTCTTCATTCTTGGTATCATTAAAACTCCCTCCATGAGTGTCGCAACATTTAATGTAACATTAAAACCTCTGAGCTTGTACTCACGCAAACACGTTTTCACATGATATAACTACTTATTCATAATCGTTACTGTATAATCTTAGTAAGTATTAACCCTTGTTGTTAATTAAATGTAAGATTAATGTAACCGGTGAATGTGGAAATAACACTTTTATATCTAAGGCATGACTCTGAATATGTCTATACTACTGACTGATTTTTTATATTTACTTGTAACAAGCTATTTCTATGTTCATTTTGTTAATGGATAAGTGTTTTTGTTTGAACTTTACTTAGAGTTTTTATAAATTAATTTTATATCTATAAGAAATATATTTATTAATAAATTCTTTTGAAAACGGATCCTAATGAATAATGTTAAAAAAGCTAACAGTATTCAATGTGGTTCTATATCCAGGGCCGGACAAATGACAAATACGAGCACCGTCTCCAAGGCGCTGCAAGTCACTCTTAAACGCTGATCAAAGGCTAGCGCCGGCTCTGAATATATCTTTGTTATTTTTAAAGTTTTCATATATCACTATCACATTCTGTAGCTATGGTACGATGGAAAACTCAGTGTAATAGTATAATCATATAATATTCATGTTAGTATAAATAACTGTACATGTCTTAACTTCTCAACCGAGATTAAATATCTTGTAATAAATATCAATTAGCTTTTTCAGCATAACATAACAAAATAATGCCAAACGATACTATGTTGTCTATCAAAATATAATGATATAATATTTATACATATTTATAAAGTGAATACTAAAATAGATATATGAAATTAAATAATAATTTGAATTAATACATATTAAAATATTTGCACATGATAATGTGGTATGCAAATATGCTGGAATGCTTAAATAACTGTAAAATCTTTTTAATACCCATCTTCCGCGATTTTTTTTTCATTTCATTTAATTTTAAAATTATATTTACAAAATCTACATAATATGTTACTTTTATCTACGAACTAACTCTTAAATAAAACAAACTACAGCTACAGTTTTTTTTGCACATTCTAAACAGAAATGCCAACGAAACTTAAACCTTCTTTTTTGTATTTAACAGTTTCTTATAAATCAATAATATAAAGATATTTTAGCTGTTGAGTTAAGACGTGTGTAGCTAATAAATGTTCAAGCTGTTTAAAGTAATTTATGAGAATACTCACCAAGAGCATTTTGTTATTTAACATGTAACACAACTTCAAAATAACATTTTTTGTATGTTGTTGTCCATAATTTAATATTCGAGTCTAATATATAAAATATTCAATGAATATATATTTGTTTGTTGACCATTACTTTGCGTTCGTTCTTTGTATATCAATACGGCGCAGTGCATCAAAGTGATATTACAAAAAATCATAAAACATAATACATATAATCCAGTGCACCTAATAAATAAAAATATTATTATTCTTAATAAGTTTGTTCGAGCACATCTGATTATAAAAATAAAAACAGAGCTTTATCATGAGATGCGATTTTAAAGTAAATAAAATGACTTGGATTTACTTGCACAAGTCTGTGCAAAATATTGTTTCCTTGAAAGTCCTGATCTGTGTACGCCAGGTACGAAAACTGGGGTAATTTGGATAATTGTTAACAAATGTGGATTTTTCGTGTAGCGCATGTCAAAATGTATTAATCTACCAGTTGTCCCGGTAAACTTCCTTCTATCCATTAACTTTGTATGGGAGAAATTAAAATGCTGTTTTTTACTAGAATCCTATAGCAAATCCTCGCAGTTTTACAGTAGTGTTTTCTAATACTATATTTAAAAAAAATCTGCCCGAAAAATAAAATAAAAACTTTTGGGTCGGCCACACCTATCACTTAGGGGATTAAATATAAAAACCTATTTCCAATTCTACTGAGTGTGCAAATAAAATTTCATAATCAGTTCAGCTATTTCGGAGGAGTATGGTAACAAAAACTGTTACATAACATTTCTTTGATTAAATAAATATGCAATAACGTTAACGTTTTATACCCGAATGCTATTGGTGAGCGTTCTCATTCACAATGAGGTCATACTTTGTCATGTTAACTGCTGTACGTTTGTTTCGAATCATTGCAGCATTGCGTAGAATAGATGATAGGGACGATATAATGACCAGCTATGTGAATACAGGATTCCGTATATTAAATTTATTACAAAACTCAAAACATTTTTTTTAATTTACAAATGCATTAAATCTCGTGATTCATAATATAAATAAATAAAATTTAACAAGCGTTTCCTTTTATTTGAAATTTAAATGTTTCATATGCTTTGTATATTTTAATATCTTTTGTCATTTTATAATTGTATTATAATTATTTTTGAATGAAGAACCGCATTGTAAAATAGAATTCATTTCTTTTTTGTTTGAATGCAGGCAAACTATCTGTATATAAATAAACGAAAAACAATCGATTTGCTTTCGGAAAATGTACAATTAATGTACTTTGATTAAAAATACATTTAATTCAGTTATTTAGCAAAAGTAACAGACATTCAGAAAAGTTAAAACTCAGTAGCTTTTGACTGTGATAATGTCTCAATATTTTTTTGGATATATAAGTAGTGTGTTATTGGGGGTAAGAATATTGGACCAATGTAAAGAACTCCCTGCTGCTATGATTCGAAACACATTGTTGTGATATATAAACGACTTGATGTAAACTTTCCAAATGTAATAGAATGTTTACAAAGTGAAATTGTTTCATTTTTCTTATTGACTTGTAGTAACTTTCTTGCGCACTTACAAATAACTTTAAGGTTATCGCTATCTTTTTTCAACGACAGTAATAGAAAGAGAGTTAAAGAAAACATAGTTATTGCTGACAGATTAGTTTGTACGCAACATTTCTAAAGAGGTTTACAAACACCCTTAGACAAACGTAGATTAAAACTTTCATCATTTAACATAAATAAAATAAATAAATATCACTAGACATATTGCACAAATTAAACCGAACCCCTAAGTAAACAAAAAATTAATATTTGTGTTATATATAAATACATTAATTAATACTAGAATAAATGCAAAAAAATAAAAGACTTATAGACGTATCCGGACTGATAGGACATATCTTAATTGTTCAAACTTATTTGTTTTTGTTTCCTTAAAAATATAGCATACTTTTATATTTAAGCGCAGTAAAACTGCAAAAAACGTCTCTAACCACTTAATATGGTAC
Source organism: Calephelis nemesis (assembly GCA_002245505.1). Classification (NCBI taxonomy): domain Eukaryota; kingdom Metazoa; phylum Arthropoda; class Insecta; order Lepidoptera; family Riodinidae; genus Calephelis; species Calephelis nemesis. The sequence goes on along the minus strand of NJDD01000966.1, from coordinate 170,793 downwards.
CATATCTCGATTTTGTAACTATTTATTCCAAAAAGAGGAATTGATGTCGAAGTCACACAAATTTTCGTCAAATGAAAAATTTAAACATTATTAGGTATAACTCAAAAACCACTAATCAGATCATGATATAGCACCACCTCGGTATCACGACCTATCTCTGTAAAAAAACTATCAAATTCGGTTGGCTATTGACGAAGTAAACACGAAAACCTCCGAGTGAGAGCCTCCCAAAACTATTAATAATAATAAATGTTCCTGGACAAGTTACGCAAATTGAATCTAACCCCAAAAAGCAAATTATATGCTTGAGTTATGGGCGTGAGTCAACGATACTAATACATAGAAATTCTTAAATAGATACCAGAATAAATTTAATAAACACCCAGAACCGGAAATGCAGACATCTAAATGTTCATTACACAAATGCCTGCCCTCTTCGGGAATCGAACCCGAGCCTCGCGGTTGGTCAGCGTAGTTAGGCGTGTACGCTAGCCACTCGACCAACGAGGCGGTCAACTATTAATTTGCAGGAAGCTAGACTCCTTGCAGATTATGACGATTATCCCTCTATACTGTCTGCCTATTCTGTACGGGGACTTGCAGTAAAGATATGTTTATATGTATTTAATTAGAGAAAACCCCGTTCCAGTCATTCAGCAGTTTTTCTTTTATGGCATGACATAATTCAAGCATAGTAAAACTACAAAATAACTTACTTCGATTTAAAGTAAATGATCTACATACACAAGAATTAAGCATTTTCCTCAACTTTCTGAGATAGTATCATTAGATTCAGACTTAGGGGTAATGGGGTCCCCGGAAGTACTTTAGTACGGAAGTTTAGAAGTGACGGAGTAATTGATTAACACACATAAAACAAATATAGGAATCGAACATATAACATTTTTGCGAAGTTGGTTAAAAAGGACTGAAATGTCAACGTTTTTATTTATTGACTAGCTGTCCCGGAGAACTTAGTACCGCCCGTTCAGTTTGTATGGGAAAAATTTACAATGTTATTACGTTTCCGAACAAATGATGCTCGAATTTAATTAAGTAACCACGTTTCCGAACAAACGATGCTCTTTCAATTGACATTCGTTACGCGCGTTTTTTAAAATATGCAAAATTAAATGTACATTTTTTCAAAATTTTCGAGAGATTTTCTTAATACTTTTTTCCGTAAGTAAGAACCTTCTTCTAATAATAACAAATACAACAAAAAAAGAATGAGTGAAATCGGTCCAGCCATTCATGCGTGATGCCGTGACCAAGAAAAACGGGTTTCATTTTTATATATATATAGATAGATGAATGTTAAAAGTTACGAAATCAAAACGCCTGAAAATAAAGTGTCAAATGTCACGGTGAACGTTTTTATGATTAATAAATTGGGAAAACCTAAACGCATTAAAATGATGTGTCAAATTGTAAGGTCAACGTTTTAATTGATGAATTTATTAAAAAAAACCCAAACGCCTAATTATAAAGTACTAGTGGTCGCCCGTTGGCCGAAATTCGACCATAGTAAATTTAAATATCTTTTTGATAAAACGCCGAGTTTATTAGTATTAGCGTTCTGCACTTGTCCTACACATAAACTATGAGTGTGCCAAATTTTATGCTCCTGCGTCAAAGTTTTGGCATCACGTAATACGTATTATAAATAAAATTACGTGGTTGACGTTTAACGGTAGATTTCAATAACCTATTTACGGTTAGAGATAGTCCTACCAGAGTTTTGCTGTTAAGTTAGTTTTAGTTATTGAAAAATAACAGCGATTTGGTCACTCTCCAAAGTAGATTATAGATGTTGGCCGTCAATTGATGAATGCACTGGTAAAGTCAAAACTCGTGAAAGTAATTAGTCAAACGGCTGACTCAATGTTTTAGTTGACAAATTTGTTGGAACGACCCACACTAGTAAAATTTCATGGTCAACATATTAATTATTGATGAACGCATTGGGAAAACCGAAAAGCGAAAAAAATATGTCAAATACGTTCATCATTTTAATTTCTGAATATTTGGGAAAACCAAAATAAAACAAAGAAGGAACTGTATTTATTTAGCACTAGAGAATGTTCTTCGCAACTCATTCAGAACATCCATCACACACTTACACATATAAGTATGTAATACGTAGATAAATAAACATACTTATTATACACCTACGTTTAGGTGTAATATTTATCATTGCAAATATTTATTTGCTCTTTTGAGCTATGGAATGATTTACCTGCCTCTTCCTTCTTTCATCCTTTTTCTAATTGTTATCAGTTTAAATCTCGGTATTTAATACATATATTCCGGTATATAATTAAAATCTACTTATATATTATATTATATTCGTGTGTGGTCTCCATTTTAAAAACAAAAGTTTTGTTTATGTATTTATAGGCATTAAATCGTGTACTCATAAAAAGTCGATTGATTCTTTTTTCTGCCTTTCTTTGTAGTAAGCTGTAGTAATAAGCTGGTAGTAATCTTTCTTGCTGGAGGTCAGCTCGTCTATGGCACTGTGTGATTTTTATGTCTATGGTTAGTGTTGATGCTATTTATATAACAAAGATAGTATTATTATTATTATCTTTTTAGCTTGAATGATTGACAAAGCAGATATACAATGCGAATGTGGATGGATGTAGGTACCCGAGGAGACCAAGGTTGACATTCGACAATCAGAGCACTCGGATATTATCCGAGGGTGGTGTCAATTGTCTCCAAAACCGGCGTGTTTGTATGAAAAAGGTAACGAATGTGAAGGAAGCCAGACAGGTTTGTCAGGACTGTGAGGTTTGGCACTCGATACTCTCTGCCCACATCGTAAGGGACTTGGCGTGAAGATATGTATGTATGTATATTTTGAGGGGCTTGCTGAACTGTACTTAAGTCAACCTTGATTTTTAAGTGAATTTTAATTTTGAATATAAAGCTGTAAATATTATTCAATTTTCTAATAAAAATAACGTTGCACGGCATTGGACATATGTGCCCGGTTGGCGATAGGCTTGCCACCTATCACATTGTGGGACCTAGTGTCTTCGGCTAGTCGTGGATGTCCTGGTAGTGACTGTATGCCGGTAGCTTCTAGACAGTGATTTGTCCATTTTTAATATTTTTTCAATCTATAACATGTAAAACCCTTAAGTAAATATCTCTTGATAAAATTTGGGATGTGATCCAACGATACTAATACTTAGAAATACATATAAAGATACCAAAATTAATTTTAAAGACACAAACACAGACACCATATACTTCCAATTAATATGGCCTCTGTCGATAATCAAATCTCGAGTATCGTTGGTTGTTAGCGTTGGGAATATACGCTAACCCTTAACCAACGTGGTCATAAGTTTAAATGGATTTTCAAATTAAATAAGAAAGTCAAATAATTCTTAACTAAATATATTCAAAGTCACATACCGCTATATCTCTCAATCACACTGATTCAAATCGCATAAGACAAATATCTAACACACATATAACTGCCCGTTTCACACCTTTCCAATATCTTTTTATTTGCATATATGTCAATATATCTCTTAGTTATACAGTCAATCTAAAAAATCTAAATCAACATAATGGAAAAATTATAATAATTTTAATTCAATTTTTGGTATTAGCTTATAACATTCTTATAAATTCTACTAAAATTGTAGAGCTTCAAAATTAACTGTGTTAAAATTGTCTTAAAATATGCAAAGTAATTATAGTATCTTCAAACAGGCTATCTTTATAGTTAACATTGAAGAGTTATATTTTTATATATTTAATTAAATATTATTAAAAATAATATCAAAATTCTACACTACTTTTGTTTAAAACCTTTGTTAATTTTGTCCGATATGTAATATATTAATGCATTACTCTCGACAATCACACAGATCCTTTGGCACAACGGTTTGGTGTAGGGGAAGTGTTCTATCAGAAAAATATAAAACAGGCAAAGTTATTTTAAACTAATTAAACATTACTTTAGGAAATAGGAATTGTACATTGAAACAAAAAAATATATATAACAACAATACAAATATTTTTATAAAATTGCATGTGATTTCGGGGAAAATCCTAGTATTTGTACAAATATACTCATAAATTTATCATACACTACTACATTTTATTTTGTACGTCTGTTGACATTGGCGCTGTTGATTTTGGCATAAAGCCATATCCACCTGTCGTAGTTGGGCGCCAATAAAACGTATTTCTATTATTTCTACGTACATTACCAATAAATACCAAACGTTACTTTACCTATTACAAAATTTGAATTTTGTATGAGAATTTTTGTATGGAAATTTTGTCAGCCAGACATCTTTACACTGAGAAAAAATCGTCAATTTCACAATTTTATAATTAAACGTAGAAAATTTACAAGCGAAATTTGTAAAGACGCAAAGTATTGAAAGTTAAATTCAAGATTTATAAAATTATAGTCCTTTGTGAGTAATTTTAATAATTCTTTGAAAAACTTACAACACAGATGTAGATAAAATTTATTCAGGTATTTGAGAATTATTATCTAGTTGTGTTCAAATGTTGTTTCAGAAAACGCTAATTTGTAATTTTTTTCTTGGCTTGTTTTGTAAAACAATTGTAAATTTACAAAATTTTCGAACAGTGTAGAATTGCGCGTTTTAAATATAAATATTTTGTAAAATAATGTGTACACTTACATTGTATATTTTTGAATTATGACAATGGATATACGAGTACTTTAATTAGCGTGACCTTTAGGTCAAAATATTATAATACTTGTTAAGTTTAGAAATGACTTAATCATAGTAATGGGATGGACGGTGAGAACTCTAAAACTAAGTAATACTCAAAAATTAAAACAATATACAAGATCTTAACAAATTAGTGCTCGAAATTGTTGCTAGACATTTTGAATATTAAACTGACACAGAAAAAGAAATCAGACAAAATAAATTTTAATATTAAATATTACTTGCCCAAGTTCAATGACCGATGAGTCGCGAAATAAGGAAAACAAGCGCGTTCATCAGTCTCCAGTTGTGTTTATAGACCCCACGCATTTTATCGACAGTAAATATAATTTACATTTTATTTACTTCTTATTATGGATTTTGATTATTTTTTACGTTTTCACGTACGTATTCTGAGCGAAATATCGTAATTATCGCTTTGATTCAAAATATCCCTAGGATTGACCCAAACATCACCAAATTGTAAAAATAAAAATATTTCAAAAAATTTAATTGGCCTTTAAATACTCTCACAAAAGCGATACGGAAAAGTACAGTTTTGTGTATTTAGTTTTATTATTTTATCACACATATACGTATGCAAATCACAAAAAAATCTAAATGTTTCACACGTATATTTCTTAGGCTTATACTTTTAAATGTCAATAATCCATTCTTTAATTACATGCTTTCGCAAATCAAACTAACGACAATTCCATCGCTTGTATGAGAATACCTTGAAGAGCAATGAGAAAGAACCTGGTTATCTCTCATCTCTTCAATGTCTCTTCAGCGTGAGAAAAAAGTTCTGAAAACCAACTTTCGCCCAACTTCGGGACCATTAATCTACAATACAACCACATACTTCTGTGGAGAAATGTCACTATTAAAACATTTATTACATTCACCATGATCACAACCTCCTAGAACAATATTCCGTACGAAATCCCCGACACAGATATAACATTTTAAATATTAATTACATTTATGTTATTAATAATATATCTTAATTTTAGTTTACCACCTACCGTGGAGGAAACATTTATATGCATTGAAATAAAGGTAAGCGTATACATTAAAAAAATCAGGTGCTAATCAATCACATACAAAACCGCCGCTGAGATTTATAATATGTTTCAAAAATTACATTTTAATATGACAAAATTAGCCAATCGAATTACTTTTACAGAATATACGGGGCTGGGTTATTGCAATGGATACATATTTAATTACAAATAAATTTTACCAAGCGACAAGGAAACCCTAAGATTAAGGGAATGCGGATTTTATAATTGTATTGAAAACTTGATTAGAAAAGCTATAACACACTGCCACCGCAGCTCCGTGCGGCGATATTTCAAGGTTAAAAGTTAGAACCCGTAGCCGGAGCGGTGTACGGCTCAGTTTGATATCCACATTAGAGATAGGCCCTCTAGTTTTATTGCAATTTTTCAATCAAAATTGATTGAATAACAAACACAGTGGCTATTTATCTATCGCCGTACCATCATCATTGCAGATAGGTTATTAAATTGGTAGTAACATTTTAAGTATTATAATGAATTCACGTAAATGTAAAATCTTTTACCGTTACCCTTTTACTTTGCGCTATAACATTTAGGTTGATTTCACAGCTATACAGGAGGCAGGAGAGTCGCTTAACATCTTTCCACATTTTGCAAGTAGAGTTAATATATGTGAACGCAGCCTATATCTGTCGGACCGTATGTCTGTGAAACCGCCTTAAATGATCCTAATCTTATATCTCAGCGGCCATATTGAAAACAAATAGCAAATCAAACCCAGCGCAGACATATCTTTTAGACTTACCCCCTTACTAATAAAACTTACGCCCTCGTTGATAAGGTATGTAACTTCACTTTTGATAACAAAATATGAAGTTACACACCAGATCAACGGGCGCAAGTTTTATAATAAGGGGGTTATTTTATAAATAACAATGCATAAATTTAGTTCATCAGTTTTGTCAGACATATTTAATCTTAGCAATTTAGTTTTCATGACAATGAACTGTGTTAAAATCTAAAACGTCATAGTATTACAGCTTCCAAAAACGAGTTGAAACTGCTTTTAATTAGGTATTTTCAAACTGCGCTGGGATTATTTGAAAATAAAATAAACGGAATATGTGAAAATAACGAAAGGGGGTACATGATTTCTCATGTAATGCGATTTTTGCCTGTCTCTTTCATACTATGCATCAAAGAACAAGACAAATGTATCTACTTGAAATGTCATAACGTGAAAAGGGTAGATACAAATCGCACGTACAGCGTCCTTGTGTGTGGACGCGAGATAAAACATCTTGGTATTTAAATAATATTTTTCCAGTTACAGTATATTGTACACCATCAAATTTATGTAAATAATATTGGTTAGAAATAGTATTAGACAAAATATATATAATATTCTTTCTTCCATTGCCAATTTAATCCTTTTGGAATAGAAAAATAACTAAATCAATATGTCGCTTTGGACGTCACATAAGATTCTGGTTTGATTCTCGACAAGGGTGGACATTTGTACGATTGTTAATAAATATAATGGTAATTATTCAAGTATTTTTAAGTGTTAGTATCGTTTCCTAATACCCGTTACAAAAGAAAATATTTTTTTTTACTTTGGTGTAAATTCATTTCTGTAGTGAGTCCAGGAATATTTTATTTTTAATTTATATTGATTGATCATACATCTTATTGAGTAGTTTAGAGAAGATTTAGGCCTTATCAAATAATTTATTTTTTGAATCTCATATTTGAATACTTTTCGATTATTACATGCGACTTATTTTTTTTACAAAAAAGGAGTATATTAATAATATTTCAGCATGAGCCGTATCGCAGTAGCAAAAGGAGTAAAAAGAAAAATATATATCCTTGGACAAATCACACACTGATCTGACCTTAAAGTAAGCAAATTATATGCTCATATTATGGGTGTTAGACAAAGATATCACAAATTAAATAAACACCCAGACCTGGAAATACACACATCTGTGTTCATCACATAAATGCCCCTTTCGAAAATCGTACCAGACTCGCGATGGGTGGGTGGAGTTAGGCATGACGGCGATCACCTCAGCCAATGAGTTGGAAAAATAGACCAAGGATAAGCATAAAAATCTTGTCAAACAGCAGTTTACTATAAGAGGCAACAGAAAAAAAACCTAACGTATATTTTTCTTGGATAAATTTACATCGAAAATGCAACTGATTGGCAAACAATGGTAACCTCAAATGGTTTTTAAAATTTACATTTAACAAGCGTCTGACAAGAACCCCATTTAAGAACTCTCACAGAAGGTTACACCGATATCGCTTGTTCTGTATGATGAAAAAAGCAATTCCTCTCTTTCTATCATCAAGAAAAAGAATGAGCAAGCAGGCCTTTTATTCGCTTTTGCTTGTCCTTGTACCCGACATTAAGTGACACACGTCACAATTTCTTTAATCCTGAAAGATTATAAGACGTCTATTCCATGTTATCTAGATGAAAACCGCTTGACACTAACACTGTTACCCACTCAGATGGTATTTCGGTATAAATCACCCTTTAAACATTCAAACATCTACAAACTGCGTCGGGGAAGTCCATTAAATACCTAAACTAAATCGACACAAAGGAATCACATTTATAGTTCCTGGCACTCACTATCAGCGTTCGGAGTGTCATTGTCCTCTTCGTCACTCTTCTTCGGTTCCGCTGGTTCGTCCTTTTCCTCTATGGGGCCATGTTCGTTCCTCAGGCTCGCACCCTCACAGGCTCCCGTAGGCCGTAGAACTAAATACATGAGGAGATCCGAGAGAGATATTATGCCTGTGACCTTGTCTTCTTCATCGACCACGACCAGACGATGCACCTGAAAGTATTTTTTTTATATTATTTATAGGGCTAAAAGGTAAATTTATGATTTACGTGGATTACTACGTACTCTAACATACTTGCCAAGCTTTCTTCATATTCAAAAATTTGAGCATTTCAAAGATTTATTGAACGTAAAAAACATTAATGTACAAATATAAATTGTTCGTTTACGACTGCTATATTTTCCGTGTTGGTCCGGGGAATAGACCATCTGCCTTCCTGCCAGGCAGCTCGTAAAAGGCGAGCATAGGCTTACCGTTGCTAACACCGTGACATCTGACTAGGTAGTAGTTTCGAAGCGGATTCTTCACCCGGATTAGTACCACCGCCTTACCTATTCCTACTGCCATAACGTCATGACTCATGACGTCTTTGGGTTTTGAAACTTACTTTTGCTCGTGGCCTAACATCTCGGTATCAGGTTGGCAACGCACCATTACCACCTTTGGTGTCTCTAGACGGCGTGAATTTCTTACCATCAGGAAATCCGTCTGCTTGTTTGGTTTCCAATATAATAAAAAAAAAGAAACTGTGACGCAGCCATTCATTCCTCTCTTCACATCGACTTGCCACGGCGCGATGTTTTCGAAGACTATTGATACAGCCTTCGAATAAAACCCAATAAATTTGATCATGGGATTTCAATCTAGGTCTCCTCGGGTACCTAAACCCTTCCTTATTCGCATTGTATGTCTTCTTAATCAATTATTTTTCATTTCATTCTTCTTACATGACCGCACCAACGGAGCATGCCCTTTCTCATTTTAAGATCAACACCCTCATTCAATCCCACTCTTTCTCGGATCTCTCTATTACGAATGCGGTCAAGGAGCGTTACACCACATATTTTAAGCAGTACTCTCATTTATTATACTGGTAGCTCTATCATATAATTTTGTACTTCTATTTGAATAAAAAACACACCTCGGCACGGACTATTCTTTCCATGACTTCGTACAGGGTTTCGTCGAGGTTGCACTTCTGGACGCCCTCGAACCACTCGTTGCGATGCTCGTTAGCCTTCTTCAGGGAGACGTCCAAGTTGTTGTACGTTTTTTCCGCTGCCAAGTTCTAAAAAGAGATAAGTTGTTATAGTTGGGGCTAATTTTAGTTATCATAAAGTTTAAAAACACCCGCGTCTAGGTATACATATCAGATAGTTTAGAAAATTAGATGGACAGCCTAAAGGATTGCGTTTAAATTTTTACCCTCACATGTTTGTCGTATTTTTTGGTTCCACAGAAAAACGAATAAATAAATATTGTATTTGTTAAAAGCCACTTTTCTGAAGTTGAAGAACTTAAGTTCGAATTTTAAAGCAACGTAATATTAAAATCTGCTAAGTTAAAGCGAAACCTAGACATTCGCTTTAAACTGTTAACGTTAATAGCTTTCAACATTAAAAATCTAATACAATATCATAGCCCTACGTAGCAACTAGCCACTGCCTGAGTTATTCCTGTAACCATAACGACAGCTTCATCATCAGATCACAAGGTATACTTAAAGTTAAAAGGTATGCACGTACAATACAAGCCGGTATATTTGCATATTGTATGCCAAACACTATAAACAAAAGAAAAAAATATATATATTTGCGGAATATGAGTGTTACAAAGATGTTTTCAATCGAGATTTTTTCTTTTCTTTTCTTATAGTGGATGTAGGACGGAGAGATCTAGGTTGACATTCCAAGATCAAACTGCTTGGTAATTATTTAAGAGTGGTGTCAATGGTCTACAAAACTAGCGTGTTCGCAGGGAAAGGCTAATGAATTAGGAGGAAACCAAGAAGGTCTGTAAATATCTTGAAATTTTGCTCTCGATACTTTCTGCTTACTCCCAAAGGATCTTGGCTTGATGATATGTATGTATGCCTTAAATATCAGCCACAGGAGAGCGACTCCCTAAAATTTCTATTGTGTTAAAAGAACAGGAACAGGAAACGTAGTTTGTATAGAACCAGTAAAAAAATGGTGAGAAAATGAAAACGTGTCAGTTGGCGACTTTGGAGACGCTCTATGTGGATGACTCTATGTTGGAAGTATAATTTACAATGATGTCTAACCTGGCGTATATACAGGGTTACACGTAAGGCACCAGCCAAATTTGGAGAAACGGTTCGGAATCGATAGCACTATCGATCTACGAAAATATCAAAAATTAAAAACAAGGAATTTATAATTTTTATCCGACGCAAAATACAAGATGCATGGTTCTAACGCCAATAAAGCATCAACCTGGTTCCCACCGACCGCAGGCGCATTTGCTGGTTGGTGTCATCATGACTCGTATTAGTCTACATATTAATACGTGTTGCCGAAACTTTGGATTCCTTTTTACGGAAATTTCACTGGCGCAGGAGCATAAAATTAGGCACACTCATAGATTATGTGTAGTAGAAGTGCAGAACGCTAATGTTTTTCAATAATAATGCTTATAAAGTACATTAAATCAATAAATAAAACATCACCCACACTACCATGCATTTGACACACACAAACAAAAATATTGAAGAAAACGACAAAAGATCACAGATGGCGCACAAAAAAGTTTAAAAACAAAGTAGTTGGTCTTGAGAAATGAAGATGGCGCTCTTACCAACAAGATATTAAAATTTATTATGATCAAATTTCGACTAACGGGGGACCGCTAGTTATTACAATTTGGCAATAATGCTTAAAATGTGTTACCATTCAAGCCTTTAACTCGATATACGAGTATTTAAATTTGTCAGATCTTTTCCAAGTAGCCCTGTATAGTTTAATTAACACAGCGATATCGAGCGAGGGATCAGGGAGAGAACGAAGACTCGGCAGTTGACGAATTTCCTGATCGAGTCTATGACGAAGGTGTACTCCGTGCCTATCATTCTATCTCACTCTATCATACATATTACTTACAATGACGTCAAACTTGGCGTATATATCCTTCAATCGGCCTTCAGCGTCAATAAGCGGGAGAGCGGAGACTCGGCGGTTGACGAACTTCCTAAGTGCGTCTATGATGGAGGTATCCTCTGTGGCTGTCTCTATGTCCTTCAGCGTGCCGATGCGAAGGTCTCGGACCTTGCATTGTAAGTACGACGGCTTTGGCAACTCGTTTATCTGTAAATATACATCAAATAAATATTTTAGGTGATAAGATGGTTATCGGTCATAGACGCTATAGATATTAAAGATGCGTCGCTATCTTGTGGAGTTAGGCCTACCCTACCTACCTACCTACCCTACCTACCTACGGCTACCCTAACTTCAGGGCCGTCATATTACATTCATTATGGCGGATGGTATGGTAAGGCGGTGGATCCCTACCCGGGCAAGTTGCCGCACAGCAATCTACCACCAGTGGTCTCGTCATCACTACACCTATACGAGTATTTATAACAGTGATCGCCGCTTACGAGCTACTTGGCGAGGCACATGATCTACTCTGCTCAGCTGACTCGGACCAATACAGAGAAAAACTGACTTAACTGAGTCAAAAAAAGAAGAATATGTAATTCGACAGTACGTTTTTTTTTTTCATATATTTGTTACGCGACTACTCAGCCAATTGCTGTGCTTAATCGTTTCTCTATATAAGCAAACTCATAAAATAAGAATAAGGCAAAAAGGAGTTATGAACAAATTATGTTTGTGTAGTTTCAACAATATAATAAAATAATTAGATTCTAAACTATAGTACAACCAAAATTTCTTTGACAATAACATGATTGACACTCTTCACAATTGACTACACGCGTTTTTACGAAATGTTTTGAATTCCGCGGTGATTTGCAGCTTTATTTGTCACTATGTCTCTTTAGACAATGGCATAATAAGCTTGCGACTTCTAAAATGTTGGAGGTCCATCTTGTACGTTGTAGATCGACACTCCGTCGGGCACTATTAAACAATAAGTGCTTAATAAAGTATCTTCACGCCCATATCCCCGAAAATATAGGGGAAGGCAGAACCAGGGCACCCACGACTAGCCGATGACACTAAGTCCCACAATGTGATAGGTGGCAAGCCTATCGCTAACCGGGCACATCCACTCCTGAGCAACATTTTTTTATTCGAAAATTGAAAAACTCAAATTTTCTTTTTGTTGCCCGACCCGGGATTCGAACCCGGGATCTCATGCAGTCAAGTCCAACACATGAACCACTAGACCACAGAGGCGACTATATTCAGATAAACAAAAGAATACTTACATACAAAAATAGAAACCGCAATATCCTCTTATGTGTAAGAATGTACAGGACATTCCCTGTCTCCGGATCGATGACAGGCAGCCTGTGAATCCGGTTGGTAATCAGAATCCGGATCGCATCGTACAGTGACGAGTCCGGACCGATCGACACCAGCGGCATCACTGAACCTTTGAGAACCTCTGGAAATAACGTACACTTAATTTAATATACTTATTTAAGTTTGTTTATGTATCAGAATTCAAGGATACAGGAACAAATGGGTGGACATAGGCTGTCACTTTGGCATACAAACATTTTTAAACAGACAACACATCAAATGATAAAAAGTTGAAACAATATACAATAATATCATACTATTCACAGCAAATAAACTACTACATTATTATTGCCTCCGTGGTCTAGCAGTTCAGGTGTTGGACTTGACTTCATGGGGGCCTCGGTTGGATTCCCGGGCCAGACAACAAAAAGAAAATGTTGTTTTTTCCAATTTTCTAATAAAAATTTTGCTCAAGATTGGATATGTTCCCGGTTGGCGATAGGCTTGCCATTTTGGATCACATTGTAGGACTTAGTGTTCTCGGCTTTTCTTAGGTCAGGGTACCTAGTAGTGCCTGTGCGTACCTACCTCTTCGGGGATATGGCCGTGAAGACACTACTATATTATTAAATAGTACCATACCACGCACTCGCACCCACTATCACAATGTATATGGTGTGTAGGTGGTAGAGTCTCGCAGCGACTCGCCTTAATAGGTACTATCGCCTTACCTATTCCTGCCGCCATAACGTCATGACGTGTTCCGGTTCGGAGGGTAAGGTAGGCGTACCCGCCCGCGGGTAAGAAAATGGGCCATCTTAGTTGCAAGTATCTTATACATTTTTTTATGATATTGGAAGACAAACAAGCATATTTTCTGGTGGGAAGAAATTCACACCGCCTAGAGACACCAAAGGTGGGAATGGTGCGTTGCCAACCTGAAGCCGGGATGTTAGGCCTCGAGCAAAAGTAAGTTTACTGGCTACCTTACCCTCCGAACCGGAACACGTCAACGGCAAGCACTGACGCGATGGTGGCAGGATTAGACAATGCGGTGGTGCCTATACGGTCACGTCGCTGCGAAACTCTATCTCCTAATGAGATGTCACGGTGTTAGCGGCGGTAAGCCTACGCTCGCCTTTTGCGCTTTTGCAGGATGTCAGACGGTCTATTCTGCAAAGGAGCCCGGACAACACGAAGGAAAACTACGACCACCACTAAATTGAAAACTATCTTTAATTTTTTTTATCAAAATCCATTTTTTTTTGCTACCGGTACAGTAATCGCCTGTAAATATATAAAAAGACATACTGAAAATTGATGACCTGCTCATTTTCTGAGTTTGAAGAAACATTAAGAAGATTTAGGTCATAATCCCGTTATTACGAATATAATAATATATTATGTATAAATACCGACTACAATCAGCAAAACAGTTCTTACAATAACAAGGAAACTCTTGTTCAGCGGTCAATGTCCTGATCTAGTCCGAATGTTACGACATAATGATAAACGATGAATTCGCGTATTTGCAACAAACAATCTGCAAAGTGTAATACTTAATAATAACGCTATACTGAACTACGATCTTTGATTAATAATTTCACAATTTTTATGTCACCACTACTAACGCGACGTCAACTTTATTAAATTGTAGGTTTTTTTAACGTTCCATAACGGTCAATATCAATAACCTATCTAAGATAAGTAATCTTGATAGTTTAGCAGCCAATATTAATAATCTATCTAAGATAAGGGATAGAAAAAATATTTTAGCTACAAAACTTTATTACGTCTATCGCTATCTGTAGATACGTTATTAATATTGGCCGGTGGTCAATTGCCAGGTAATCGTTAGTTTTGGATAATTAACAAAAACATGTTAACAACAAAACTCATAAAGGCCTATCTTCAGCGGTAGATAGGTTATTTATCTTGGCCGTAAATTGGTACAATTATAAGGAAAAACATAGCTTTCATTTTATATTTGACCTTGAAGTTCCCTAATCCCGATAGATAGGGGGAGGTTATTTTGGAAGCCTCCATTTTAATATTCGAGTAGGGTGTGTGACTGTTATTATTTATTTATCCCACAAACAAGGAAATCATACAAAACAGTATACAAAACCTCCTACGCTGTAAGTAATAATAGCAATACAAGGATAAATCAAAAACATACTTTACATAGCTTTATTCTGGAAATGAACAATAATTTAGTAAGTTTTTTTTTTAGCAAAAGGCAATTAAGACTTTTTGTACATAGCTAAACTTTGATCCTATTTCAAAATGTACAACATAGTTTAGTTTTTAGTCTAAAGATATAAAGATTACAAGGTATAAATATAAACATGTGCTCCTGTATAAAGGCAAAAAAGTATGAACTCAATAAATAAATAACAGATGAGTCTAAAAAGAGAATAATGAAAAGATATAAAGATAACTCGTACACTTTCGTACATTTTTGTTGTACACTCGTACAACTATGACAATTAAAAAGAATATATGTGTACAGTAAAGTATTGAGTTCATAACCCATTTAAATAACAGAGGTAATAACATTTAAATAACAGAATAAAGAAAAAAAGATGTACACCTGTATAAATACATCAATTAAAAAAGAACATTGACATATTCATTAAAATCAAATAATTTCAAAATCAGAAGCCTAAAAATATAAAGTAGGCTGTAAAGGTACATAATATAAGTCCATAAAAATGCAAATAGAAAAAAAACCACTCTCCAAACATAGTCGAGTAAAAATAGCAAAGCAGCTGAATCATTATAATGAAATAGGTCACCGACGAGACCGGACATATTTGTATACCCCGTGAACACTTCATTCACACAGAGCAGCGACGTCCTACGACCTAAAGTGCAGTGATGCGTATCACCGACATAATCACCTATTGTTTCTTGGGACGCATCCACCTGCAGAAAACACGTTATGACCAGGTATCATACAAGGTTTTACGAGCATACAGTTTTTAAACCATACCGTATTTTAACAAAAAAGGAACATTCTAATTCAAGCCTTTATACGGGTTTATACATATTAACCATCTCCTTGTATCACTCTATTTATTAATGAAAACCGCATCAAAACCCGTTGCGTAGTTTTAAAAATCCAAGTATATATAGCGACAGACAGCGGACAACGTTTTATACTATACACTATACAGTGTGATTTTGAGAGGCACGGCCAAATTTTAATATAATTTTGGCTTAAATGATAATGCATTTTAAATATTATTGCCAAATAGTTATATTTACTTTTATAAGCATTCATTTAAAACTAATAAATTCATTTAAGACTAATAAATTCATTTAAAACTAATAAATTAATTTAAAACTAATAAAAATTCATTTAAATTTAATTGATAATTCATTTTAAATATGATTGCCAAATAGTTATATTTACTTTTATAAGCATTCATTTAAAACAGTCCGCAAAAAATCACTTGCTGTCGCACTATGTCGTAACTAGTACGAGTCATGACGTCACACTCCTGCGAACACAACCGCGGTAAGTGGGAACCAGTTTTATGTTTTTTTTACGTTATAACAATGCAATTGTATTTTGCGTCGAATAAAAATTATAAATTAATATTTAATTTTTTTATTGATCGAAAGTGTTATCAATTCCTAAGCGTTTTTTTTTCAAAATTTACTTATAAACGTGTAAACCCTGTACATGTACAACACATATTTACATGTAAACCCTGTATATATGCCAAGTTTGATGTCATTGTAAAATATACAGGGTGCATAGTGATTTCGCATAGCGCGAGCAAAGCCATAGGTATAGGATACCTATAACGTAAACACAACATCCCTACGCCTTTAAATTCCTTTGAATTACGTCAGCTCACATACAAGACATTCTATTTTTATGAGCATGACGTTAAGGAATTGCCTTCCAGTAAAAATCTGTCTATCTTTATCTAATCTGTCTGTCTATTTATTATGTTTACCTTTTTAAAATCAGAAATTTTTCGTTGAAGCGCAAATTTTCTAACCAATATTGGATTTGCTCAAACGGTATATCCTTTTTTAAAACACATTATTTACCAGCTCAAATCAAACATTATTATTTAAATTATGCGCTTCGACTATATTCGCTTCGGAAATCTAAATGTATTTTAAAGATATCTGTATAGAGTTGTTATTACACAAATATAATCATTTCGCTTAAATTTAGATTAGGTCAGCCAATTTAAAACAAAAGTATAAAGTGTAAAAAGAGCAAAAAATGTAAAGCCAAAGCGCATAATTTAAATAGTAGTACTGTATTGCAAAACTAAAATGTTATGTTGTAGTTTATTTTTTCCTATTCGTTTTATTTATTCAAAACAAAATAATACTTAATACGTATACAACAACGGATCGCTCTATTTGGTATAACTGCCTTATCCTTTTTTTAGCCACTTCAGTACCCATATAGAGAGTCACGAAACTAAAGACCTTTTTTTGGAGTTTGAACGTGAGCTGAACTTTCGAAACCACATTACGGAAATTTAAAGAAATGCCTTCAGTAACTTGGGTTTCACAATGATACATTTTCAAGGATTCGCTAATCTCGTAACTAAGTTCCTTCTCCGACTAATTTTAATAATCTATCCAAGATAAATCTACTTCAGCAAGCAACCACTTATATCTATATTAAAAAAAGTAAATGAGTATCTTCACGCCCATATCCCCGAAGAGTGTAGGCAGAGTCACAACCAGGGCACCCACGATTAGTCGAAGATACTAGGTCCCACAATGTGATAGGTGGCAAGCCTCCGGGCGTGTGCCCAATATTTTTTTTTTTTAGAAAATTGGAAAAACCACATTTTCTTTTTTATTGTCCGACCCGGAAATCGAATCCTGACCGCATGAAGTTAAGTCCAACACCTGGACCGCTAGACCACAGAGGCGATATTCTATATAAAAAAAAGAATTAATGTTTAGCGTGGCCAACGCATCATGCCTCAACGATTGTCCTATTTTGATAATTCTATTTGTGTTGTGTTAGTTATTGTAAGGTTCTCACGAAGAAAAAAACCGGAAAATTGCAGGGAAAATGGGAAAAACAATGCTTTATTTTTTTTAATAAGCTGTTAATGTGCAGCGACACTAAGTTCGCCAGGTCAGCTAGTTTTTAATATTTATCAAAAATATCTTAGCAACAAAACTTCAGTAGGCATAATATATCAAGCTATAGATAGGTTATTGCAACTGGCCCTTAGCTGTATATAGATGGAGCACCAGTTTGGGTACCCCATGAGAATCAATCTAAAGTACTATTAGAACGCGTATAAAAACCATTCGACTTTGGTATTGCCCGTGATAAGGGGTGTATCCGTACTTCCATTGATGTATCCTACAATATTCATGCTTGGTATGTTGGAATACAAGTTGCCAGTATTTACGAAAACTACTAAAGGGCTATTTCTGGACGAACGGACAGTTCGTAAGACGTAGGCCGCGACCGCGGTTTTAATGCCCAGTTGCTATAATCAATGAAACGTAATCCACAAGTTAACCATTCGCAGTTTGCTCGAAAGTAAAGAAGTGTTTCTAATATTTTCAAAAATCTGTTCAGAGTTAACTATCGAAAACGAGCGTCCGTTACGACTAACCATACGAAATACTACCATCGGTAATCAAAACGACGCGTTTCTTGAACATAGAAACCGGGTTTACACCATTATGGGTGCAGCTACCTCGCACCATTATACCCGATGCAAACTCTTTCACGCGAACACTACTAACGCCCGCCACATGAATTCGGAATTTAGTCACGGAAATCCGTTTCGACAAAGAGAAATTTCACTCGAATTCAGACACATTCCGTAACAAGAAAAATACTTTAAAATAACTGAAGTAACAAGAAACATACATGTATCTTCACGCCCAAATCCCCGAAGAGGTAGACCACCCACGACTAGCCGAAGACACTAAGTCCCACAATGTGATAGGTTGCAAGCCTATCGCCAACCGGGCATGTATCCAATTCCGAGCAACGTTATTTTTTATTAGAAATTTGGAAAAGCCCAATTTTCTTTATGTTACCCAACCCGGGATTCGAACCTAGGACCTCATGCAGTCAAGTCCAACAGCTGAACATATAAGTTTTAATAAGAAAAGATTTTACGATAAGTTTTATTTGTAAGGACTATTTCCAGCAGTAGACTTAAAAGCCCAAACAAGATAGGATAATGTTGGGAATTTAAGGAGCTCCTCTGCCCACCTTCCGGGTCTATCATTTGTAGGTTAAAAAAAAAAGCTAAAAACAAATGCCGGACACAAGTATGCAGTTCTATAATTTGAGTACGTAGATAGACAGTTGTTTTATAATTACTAAAAGAGTGCGTAGGTAAGTTATTCTACAATTTCTAAATGAGTGCGTATGTAGGTAGTCGTTCTATAATTACTAAAGGAGATCGTAAGTAGGTTGTTCTATAATTTCTAAAGGAGGAAGTAGGTAGGTTGTTCTAGAATTTCTATAGGAGTGCGTAGGTAGGCAGTTGTTCAATAATTTTTAAAGGGGCATGAACATGGTGGAAAATGTGCAACTTACGCCTCCATGTCTCGAGTCGATGCTCCTCCAGCTCATCCATGGCAACATTGGGGCTAGTGTAGTACATCTGTAGGATCTTGATGAAGTCCGTTATCGTCAGCATTCCGACGAACCTCTGTCGCTGCGAGTCCCATAGTGGAGCCGCACGAACACCTGGAACATTTTTGTTTGTAGTTAGTAGTAGAAGTTACTATTGCAAAGTTAGTATTAGTCAGGTTATCGCCTCTGTGGTCTAGCGGTCCGGCATCAGACTTGATCGGCATCTTTAGGTCCCGGATTTGACCCCGAGGCGGGCAACAAAAAACGTTTAGAAAATGTATATTTTCAATTTTCTAAAGAAAATGACGTTGCCCGGTTGGCGATAGGCTTTCCACCTATCACATTGTAGGATTCAGTGTCTTCGGCTAGTGGTGGGTACCCTGGTTGCGCCTCTGCCTACTCCTTGTGGATATGGGCATGAAGATATTTTACTTTAGCATTAGAAGGAAAACAAGCGACAAATTTTCTGTTCTTTTTATGTAATAGCGACCATGCGCACGCTACTCCTGGTGGTAAGAGAAAACCATGACCTATGGCTTCTATATATTTGGTTGCTTGTCTATAGGTAGGCTAAAACGCTGGGTCAATAGTGTAATAACCGTCTACCCTACCAAACAGACCAGAAAATTATACTGTCACGGCGGCAGGCCATAATCTGTCTGGTAGAAAGTCAGATGGCATATTATACTCAGCGGAACCGGATCAACACAGGTATCTTTTAATATTAAAATAGTTCGTTAATATAAGTCAGTTTTTGTTTTTAACCGACGTAGAAAAAGAAGGAAGCTTTAAATATGTTTGAATTCAATATTTCTTCGTCACTGCTGAACCGATTTTATTTTTTACAAAATGCGTACTTCCAAGGTTCATTTATTCATTCATTCGTCCTTTATATTTGGGAATAGATTTTTTCAAAAAAAATATCCTATGTTTGAACTCGGATTATTAACTACATAGGTATTTAATTTTACCAAAATCAGTCCAACGGTCTAGCAAGGAAAATAAAAGTTTGGCATAAGTAATTTTAATATGTGTTTGTGAATCTAGGTGGTAGAGTTTCGCAGCGACTTGCCCGGATTTGTATCACCGCCTTACCTATTCCTGCCGCCATAACGTAATGACGTGTTCCGGTTCAGAGGGTAAGGTAGCCGGTAAACTTGCTTTTGCACGAGGGCTAACATCCCGATTTCAGGTTGGCAACGCACCATTACCACCTTTGTTGTCTTTAGGAGGCGTTAATTTCTTACCATCAGGGAATACGTCTGCTTGTTTGCCTTCCTATATCATAAAAAAACTGCAAAGATGGTGTACTTAGAAAAATAATAGGCTTCGAAACATCGACACAAACTATTATCATAATTAATAAACCTGCCGAGTCAAATTGTTTTTGATGTCGAAATCTATGATGCAATATATTATTGAACTGTATTAGCTAATATCAACTACAAGTAGGACAAGTTATTGTTAGTGAAATTACGTAAACTTTATTGATGACGGTAACATAATCGCAACTTTGAATCAGGATTCTTACAGCGGCATTTTAAGGGCCTAAACACATAACCGCGTTGCGGCATCGCACCGCTAAAATTGTCGGTTTGCATTGCGGCGTCATAGATGTTTCTTTGCCACGGATGATCGTGACAAAATCATTGCTTCTTTGTTATTAAAATATACTATTCGTCGCCCATTGGTCGAAATTCGACCATAATAAATTATAATATCTTGTTGATAAGAACGCCATCTTCATTTCTCAAGACCAACTACTTTGTTTCCAAACTTTTTAGTGCGCCACCTGTGTTTCTTTTATCGTTATCATCAATATGTTTGTTTGTAGTGTAGGTAAATTTTATTTATTGATTTAATGTACTTTATAAGCATTATTATTGAAAAATATTAGCGTTCTGAACTTCTCCTACACATAAACTATAAATGTGCCAAATTTTATGCTCCTCCGTCAGCGCAATTTTCGTAAAAAGGGGTCCAAAGTTTTTGCTTCGCGTATTAATATATAGATTACTCTGTTTGTCTGAATCGGCAGTGACGATAATGCCAGGTCTAGCAGCGCAGCGCTGCAACGCGGACATGTGTTTAGGCCCTAAAGGTGATTAAAAAAACGCAACTGATCAACTAACGACTTGAAGTTTAAACTTGTAGTGGTAACTCGAGATGCCGCGAGACTTACGAACAACACCAAATTTTAATTGTTGGCAGATTACATTAATTATTCAGCCTAGATACGGTTTTCATACCTTAGTACTGCCCTTTAGGGTTGGATTTTGAAACAAAGAATAGTCTATGTTTGAACTTGGATCTTTAGTTATATATTACATTTCATCAAAATTTCGCGATCATAATATTAGTATAGATTACAAAAATATTTAGTTGTATCTACACTTTGAATACAAACTAGAAAAATAATGAGCCAAGTGATAGGGATGCTTTTAGTATGCAAACTTTTTTATTTTGTTTATTCACATACAACGGCAAAAAAACTAGACTGATCTCAATAGATACTCTTATTAGCTAAATTTCATCAAAATCGGCAACAGAATCGGAGATACTTTAATACTTATTAAACATTATTATACGCGCAACATCTGTTGATGGAATGTGGGCAGAGTGTGAAGGAAAGAATATCACTGGTGTAAGAGTTTAAGAAACAAAAAATCTAGGTCTTCATGAGGAAGTTTTGACATGTTCTCATAATAAATTTGCAAAAAACTTGTGTCCGCTAGTTCATCAGTGACATTTTGGTACTGTATAGTTTATAATTATTATGTATGTACTTTTTGTTTCTCTCAAATGATATCTTTCTTGTATTATCTGGGACTAAAGTATGATTGGATAGAAGAGGTTAACATGTTTGAACAAAACCTATTAAAAAATTACGTCTATATACACTTCTATATAAAAATCAATTGCTCTTCGTTAGTCTCGCGATTTGGCTAATTTTGGTTTTGAATAATTTCAAGTTCAGGGAATGTTTAAAAGATATAATAAAGGGAAAAACTGCGACGAAACTACGAAAAACAACATTTTAATTTTTCCTATACAAACTGGACGGGTGGAACGAAGTCCGCCGGGATAGCTAGTTAAAAATAATATGAATGTACATTTTATTCTAATGAGTACGTGTCTAATAAGTATACCGTCATCCGTAAGAAACAATATCACCAAGAAGCCAAGAAAATAACTTTTATTCAGAAACAATTACCAATATCACTACGTAGTACAAAACAAAGTTGCTTTCGGCTGTATGTCCTAACGGCTGAACGTATTTTTATGCATATTTTTTAATAGATAGATACACGGGGAAGGTTTGTGTTTATAATAAAACGAAGCTAGGACGAGATGCTAGTGGTACATAATAACATAATAACGGTGTCAAATATATTATATTCACGCAATAAAAGCATTTTATTTATCATGAGCAAAATCGTAAAATCTCAGATGTCTTTCTAGATAAATCTGTATTGATTTTATTCTTACATTCCATTCGACTTTTCAGAAAAAAAAAACTCGTGTTCAGATTTCAATAAATATGGAAAACTGACAACAATCAGCGAACAGTAGTTTTTAACATTAAAAAAATTTGAATATTCTCAAACCTTTGTATATATTTCTACATGGAAAAGAAATAGCTGTATTTTTGCAAACATGTATATCCTTAATATATAAACAGTTCTAGCGTACCATATGTAAAATATTCTTGTAATGGTTTCTTACAAGGCTTTTCCTTTAAGTTTTATTAAAGTGTAATAATCTTTATTAAAAGCTTTTAAACTTAAACTTATATACAATCATTTTATAAATACATATTACATTTTTTTTTAAATAAAACATTATAAGTGATCATTACGCAAATAGGGTTAAATAATAATATAATTTTGATAAGAAACTACATTTACAATAAAATATTAATAAAAAGTTGTTTGTGTGATTCAAACCAAACCTTGAGGAAGGTCATATCTAACTCCACGCATCCACATTGTGGGCTAAGAGGAAGTCAAAACATTACCGACGACATATAAATTACGCGTGTATGATAGGAATAGTCTGTCGTAACTTATCGCTTTTTTAGCTTGTTATTTAGCCTATCAAAAGAAGATAATATACTAGTAGAAAATCCGAACCTACATCGACCAACACCGATCTGACAATAGAATGAAACATATTTCACAATAAATTGAGTATGTACCAAATCATATCAAAAATGAGTTGCCCAAAAATCCTGGACAATTTTTTTGCAGACAACCCTATTTTATAGTGTTAGCAATAAAACTATGCATACGTTAATATTTTTTATATACAATCCCGTGAAAATAACTAGAATCTATATATCTGTTTACACTTATAAGTAACAGACAACCCGCCTTCTACATATTTTATACGTCTTATACTTTAAGTCGAGATGAAAAAAATGTATCCTAATTTTGCACCATTTAATGTAAAAACACTTTTTGAAAATAAAAAAATACTCTGACCAGGACTTTTGTAGGCAACCCATTCTTAATATATATAATGATATACTAAATTTATTACAAAAATTTCATTCTTTTAATAGCTCGGTATAAGTTGATGTAGGTTCGGATCTTAGACTATATATATAACTTGGAACGATATACACCTTTTGTCGTTGATATCTGGCATATTGTTTCTTACGGGGGCGGCGTTGCAGCACTAGTGACCGCTGTATCAATAAATTAACAATCACTATTTACATAATTGGTGTACATAATCATTCGCAACGCAAAATTACACTTGGAGTGATAACAATAAATTGAATAAATTATTTTTAAACGTAATCTAAATATCAATTCACATAAAATTAAACATCCTATTCAAAGGTGTTTTACTTTATTCTAGTATTCAATTAACTCTGGTATTTAGTATCTTTATGTATTGGTATTGTTGACTAACATCCATAAAGCTAAGAAATTTGGGAGCTACGAACTCAAAAAAGTGATGTCGTTCAACGACACCAAAAAAATATTGGATCAATCTCAAAAAAGAACACTATATTTCCCAACAGCTATCAAAATATAAGTTATAGGTTGTCAAATTTTGACACGTTTCGCTAAGCAATAAATTTAGTATTTTAGACAAACGAATAAACAAACACGTAAACACATTTATAAGTGTTGATTATTATTACTATCGTCTTTGTGGTCTAGCGGTACTTCTTCTTCTTCGACGGTACTTTATTGCAATTATTTTTAAAGTATAAAAATATTTTCTGGTTGGTATTATAATTTACATAAAATGGGCATTAAAATGAATACTTAACATATAGATTTATATGTAATAAATAAATTTATTCTTAATAAAAAGACCTCAGTAAAATAGGGAACAGTATCTACCATTATATCTACCATAAGGCAGAGGGCACCTGTCCAAAAAAAATGTTTTTGTAAAATCGCAATGACACGTTTGCTAGAGCTGGCACGAATGTTGTTAATTTAATACATGTTTTTAACTACACTTAAAAAATCTCATGCACACAAACATCTGCGTTGCACTAAAATGAGACAAGCAATTACATTGTGATCTGTCGCTTTCGGTTAATAAATCTAAGACAGTTTAATTCATTTACATTACAAGCAAAGCTCAGTTTGAAAAGACAAGACGAACTATTATATTATATTAATTAACTATATATTATTATAGTAATTAATTTTTAATGATCATTATCCATACTCTCTGCCTACCCCACAAGGTTTGTTTTGAGATTCAAATATTTTCTCTGCGTAAAGGCGTCAACTTTTTAGCGACTACCATGAACATCTTTAGGCGATGTATATTTTCTACCGTATCAAATGCAGGATACCATCAGCTTTTTCTATTTTATTTTTACAAATTTCATAACCTAAATATTACAATTGCTATTTGCCATGATTTTCGTTTAGTCATTCGCAATGTGAAAAATCGCCATGAGTTATAAAAAAATAAACACAAACATGTAATTGAAATACATTCGCATGCGGTGCTATGAACAATAAATAAAATTAGCACTAAACTAAAATAAGTTAGTTTTGTATCTTATATCTAAATTACTATTAGTTTTTGGATATCTCCACACACACTATTTAATACGTAACTAAAATTCCCGCTTCGTACTTTACAACCTTACTATGTGCTGGTGCTGCATTAAAAAAAAATCATTCCACCCAGCTAACTGGTGCAGCAGCTTGGATCAGAGAATCTTGTATAGTAAGAAGTCCTTAAATTATAACATTAATGTTCCCCGTATTAGTCCGGGCGTCTTTGCAGAATAGACCATCTGCCTTCCTGACCGGCAGCTTGTAAAAGGTGAGCATACGCTTACCAGCACTAACACCGTGATATCTGACTAGGTGGTAGAGTTCCGCAACGCCTTACCTATTCCTGCCACCATAACGTCTGTACTTGCCGTTCCGTGTACCAGTTTGGAGGGTAAGGTAGCCGGCAAACTTACTTTTGCTCGAAGCCTAACATCCAGGTCTCAGGTGGTCTATGCATCACTACCACCTTTAGTGTCTTAGGCGGCGTGAAACCATCAGGAAATCTGCACGCTCGTTTGCCTTCCAATAGCATAACAAAGATTAGTACATAAATGACGAGACTGGTCTATGGTGCCCGATCTGAAAGAAGTTCGTACCATAGTAAGAGGTGGCGAAACAAAGTCGAGATACATTTTTGGAGTTTACTCCTAAAGAAACGATTTGAGTTATAAGGCCCGGTACGGAACTTTTATGAGGAGTAAAATCTAGTGTAAAACAAAAAATGAGGCGTTACGTAGAAAGAGACAAACATATATATCTAACGTATATGTATATATTTAACGTGTAAAAGAATGAGATGGAATACATTACACAGCGTATCTCATTCTCGGGATCTCCTCCTGCGCGATACTTCGTAGTCTCCGTGCAGGAGCAGTCGCTATCTATCAAAATACTGACTATTTGGATCACACCTCTAATGTCTGCGATGATACTAATTTAAGAAGAATTAACATAACTAAATCTGCTGTAGGAGACATCTGTGCTGCAAGTTACATTTCGTAAGGAGTAAACTCCAATCACTTTTCGTAGCTGACACACACACACTTTTTTTTTAAATCCTGCTCCTTCCCGCTCAGTGCGTGTACCGATCGATAAAAAACTGTTCCAACATAAAAACAAACAGACAACATGTTAGTGTTACGTATATACGTTACTAACATAATGATTGTGACTTTATAGTCGAATTCTGTGACGATAGACACGAATCGATAATAGACCACTACTTATGTCAAAGTTTACGTTTCTCATTATTGAAGTTATACTTCTTTTGGCGCGTTAGGAAAAAATGATGAGGGTAAATTTTTACTATGCGCGCGCACACCGTCACGAAAAACTGACATGATGAAGCAAAGATTATAAATACTTTTTAACAAGAGTGATGAAGTTAGCTATAGATAACAATTTAGTTTTTCAAAAAAGGTAACAACAAAGTAAAAGTAAGGACATCTACGTATGTTTGCGTGAGAACTGACAACTGTATTCACAATATTTCTTTATTTCTATGGTTAATGTCATTTTGTCTACAAATGTAAAATGAGGCAAAATATAAAATTTTTTAAAAAGATTTTTATCTTATTACGCCGAAGAAGTATAACTTCTAACGCGTGTATATAAGTACACACACAATTTTTTTTCAGATAGGACAGGGAAGTCGATGAACAATAAGCTTGTATTCGATAAACAATAATAAAAATCAAATTCGACGATAAGATCAATCGGATATTATCCGAGTGTGTGTGTTTGTATGAAAAGGGTAATGAATGTGAAGGAAGCCCTACAACGTGATACTCTCTGTCTACCCCGTAAGGGCGAGAAGATATGCATGTATGTATGTTAAAAATCCAACCTTTGGTTTTCGAAGCAGCCTTGACATATACGTTGTATACATCATCGGGAAATCCTTATACAATAAAAAAGTGTTTAATTTTATCCTTTGTATAAATCAAGGTTGTGGAACTGTCTAAACAGATATGTTTGTTGAGTAAATATCGCAAAACATTTTGTGCAATTACTTCAGAATTCATACACCATATTATTTGTGGACTCTACAGCTATTAAAGATATGTTTACCGTGTTCGTACGATCGAGTGCAGCTTACAAGTGGTAGGGGAAAACCTACTTATATGCGCAAGTTACAAAAAAAATCGCACGTGTCATATCTTGACGTAGTTTCATATAAACTACGAGCAGTCGTATTATTTTAGAATATGTATTATGTAAAAGTGTTAAAAAACTATGCTCGTATGTTATTTTATTTAATTTTTAGCAAAATTTTGCAATATAAGTTTGTTCTGATTTTAGTAGTGATTCCAACCAAATAAAGCCTTTCTCCATATTTTATTAAGTGTGTATGTTAATATTATTTAAGAAAAAAATAATATGTACACATAATGTCGACAGTTTTGAATACACAATTTCATATCGAATTAAAATCTATTTTTCTGTTAGTCTATTTGTATGAAGACATATTTTATCAATTAGAAATAATCTTTACTATTTCAGTATTTTTTATGATTTAATTAACTTATTTCTAGTTATCGCTATTTTTGTCAGATTGTAAGCAACAAACATTGTATCTAAAATGTTTCATATCTTTCGCGTTTATTTCATTTTCATGATTTTTTTTTCATTTTTTCAAAAACTTGATTTCATCACCTTAAATAGTTTTAGATGATATGTAGTAAAACCATCATAATGTCTAACTTGAAACCAAAACTAATCTTATTCCCGCAGCTTTACTTGCGTTAAGCTTAAGCAATGAGTATACTTTTCTTTCGACCGAAGAAATCATTGCTTTTGCTGAAACTTAGACTTAGACTTGAAGTAAAACCTTAGTGATTAGTAAAATCATCACTATCACTTTTTAATCTAAACTTAAAAGCGAGACATTAGTGACAATTAGTAAAATCATCACTAATATCTTACTTTCAATCTAAACGAAATTTCACCGAAAATAACGACATTTTCGATCGAATAAAAAATATACTCTAAATATATTGCCTAACGCAAGTACAGAATATTCAGCTAGTTTTGTACATATTTTAATGAAATAATGAAGATATTAGAAAGATCCGATGAAACATGGAAATAGAAGTTATTCGTTACGGTTTCAAAGCATTTCACTTAACTTGATTCATAATAGTTACATATATGGAATTAGTATTGATACATCAAGGAAATTGTGCATGACTGCTTCAATGAGTTCCAGATCTTATGGTAGAGTTTAAGTAGAATCAATATATTGGAGGAACGTACGTTTGTAGTAGTATTAGTAGTAGTTAGTAAAAAAGAGGTTATTTTACCATTACTGAATATTTAGCTGATAAGAAAGCTTAAGATTAATTGTTCCTCATGTCAATCTCTCATAAATAATTAATCACACATATTTTAAAATAAGGAAAAAAGGACAAGTCCGCTGAGTTTCTTGTCGGATCTTCTCAGAGTGAGCCCGCGTTCTGATCCGGTAGTAGATTTAGTGTTGTATAGATGCGTCACAGGTGCCTCTTGTAGGTTAGCGTGAAATAAAGATAATTTTGAATTTTGAAGTATTTGGGTTGCTTTGTCATATACACGAACCGCAAAACTATCCATTTTGCTGTGAAACGTAACTCCAGTACCAGTACACAATCAAATACAAAAAGCGGTATAAAAAAATATTTTTACGCTTGTATCTCTGAAGTATTAGACAGAGGTAACCAGGACAGCCACGACTAAATAGGTAAATCCCATAATGTAGTAAATGGCAGGCCTATCGTCAACTGCGCACTTATCCAAACCCCGGGTAACACTAGAAAATAGACAAAAATGTTTTTTATGTTGCTTTTATTATATCCCTGACATTAAACCCTGATTCCCATGAAACCAAATCCCATGATAACGAAATTTCACTGTAAAAAAAATGGTGTTTTGGAATTCACCACACTTGCGTTCGTGCTTGTCTACAGTTTATCTGTGAAACGCACCTTGGAAACAGTCATCACAATTAAATAGCACTAGCCCCCCGCTGCGACCGCAACAAACGTATTTGCTTTTTTGTGGCTTAGTTATTTTTTGTAGCGGTAATAAATTATTACTTTTTTCTTCAAACCAAAATTTTAATTAAATATGACGTAAACAGCAAAAACATTTTTACTCCTTTTCAGGTGTCTAAAACTGTTCCTCTCCCATTCACAACCCGTATGAATTAACTGTGTATCTCGCGCTTTGACGTCATTATTGTCATTCATAATTTTTCATTTTTTTATCTTTTTTTAAGTTTGATCAAAGATCGGTTTGATAACGATAACAAATAGATCACACACAACTAGTCAGCGCTTGAGGCGAATACGGGGCGCGGGGCACCGGGAGAGGGGTTACATTCCAGCGGAGTGCACAGTTGACGAGTACAAAATGTACAGTCGTTATTGGAAACGCTTCAACCTTTACTAGGTGGTAAAATTTCGCAGCGACTCGCCCGGATTGGTACCACCGCCTTACCTATTCCTGCCGCCATAATGTCATGACGTGTTCCGGTTCGGAGGGTAAAGTAGCCGGTAAAATTACTTCCTCTCGAGGCTTAAAACATCCTGACCTCAGGTTGGCAATGCACCATTACCACCTTTGGTGTCTCTAGGTGGCGTGAATTTTTTACCATCAGGAAATCCGTCTGCTTGTTTGCCTTCCTATAACATAAATAAAAACCTAATTTTTTACTACAGTGTATGATAAAATTTATGTATTTATGTGGTACCACCTCCGATTCATTACCTAACTTTCCAAAAAATGTTTACAAATCGGGACGTGGTATAAAAAAAAATTACAGTTTTTTTTTAATTTGTTACGCATTTATACGTTGTATTAACTTTTTCCTATTTACCTGTATACAATCAGTTAAGCAATATTCATAAACAGTCATAAATTTTAAGATTTTGTTAAGCAAGTTAAAAGCAGTTTATTATTAAGGAAAAAAATTTAGGTTTTTTAGCGTTCTTATTTTAAAATATAACTTTATTATTTGTTACTATTTTCTAGGTTCTATTTACATGTTTACAATAAGTTAAGTAATTTTCACAAACTGACATAAATTTTAAGAGTTTGAGTTACTTTTTTTTATTTAAGAAACAACCATAATAAAAAAAAATTAAACATTCCTCTTTTAATTCCGGAATATTTTCAATAAAAAGCCACATCTCCATAATTTATCTCATTCGGTTTCAAATCTTGTTAGAATTTCCCCACAATGTTGCGTTCGACATGTGCATTTTAAATTGTATGGTAATTTCAAAGCCGCAACCGCTTTCTACACGCAGTTAGTACCGTATAGTGAATTTAATATCAGAAGTTAGAAGCGTAAGGTCTTACGTCCGGTTCCTATTATCAACGAAACGTAATCCGTAAGTTTAACCATTCGTAGTTTGCTCAAAAGTAACGGAGCGTTATTCGTAATTGAAAAAAAAATTTCAGAGTTAATCGTCGAAAACGAGCAACCATTGTTAGCTACTACAATCCGTCAAAACGACTCGTTTCTTAAATATAGTAACCGGGGATTAAACATTGGTCTCGATATTGACGCATAACTTAACTTATTACACATGAGTTAAATATTTTTCACTTAAGATGCAATTATCAACATATTTAAATACATAAAAACAATTAAAAAAACTAATTGAAGTGTTTGTCTCTTTCTATTAATTGAGTTGTAAAGAGATAGCGCCAACTTAAAATAAATTTGCTTAGTGTGCAGCAATTGCCACCCTAGTTCAGTAAATACGAAATTAT
The DNA here is from genome assembly GCA_002245505.1 of Calephelis nemesis. Classification (NCBI taxonomy): domain Eukaryota; kingdom Metazoa; phylum Arthropoda; class Insecta; order Lepidoptera; family Riodinidae; genus Calephelis; species Calephelis nemesis. The sequence continues at coordinate 139,560 of NJDD01000966.1, read as the reverse complement.
AGAAAGTTTGGCATACATGTTTTAAGAACTACATATACGGTAATATTGTGGTAAATAACCATTTAGCACAAAGCTTATTTTTTTGTTGCAGAAATAAAATAACTTTTTTATTATTGAAGAAAACTAAATTTGTAGCAAAAATAACGTCTACAATCAGCTTTCTAACAAAAACTATTCTGAACACTACCTTGTTACAATAAAGTCCATATTGCATCAACTTTTGAAACCAAACCCACGCTCCTAATAAAGCGACTTATACACTGCGAGCGCATCATTATAAACGCAAACTACAGAACATTTTATGCAACCCTAGTATCGTATGGCGCAAAGTGCACTTCATTATTCACTTGTTTCAAAGTTTACTCATATTTCACCTTGTTACTAAATTCCTTGTATTTCATAACTACGAACTACAAAGTGAAGTTATTTTCCCAATGAACTCCCATTACATTATGTATACTCAAATTACAAACTGATAAACAAATGACAGTGACACGTAACAAAATAATATAAACTAGCTTTTTACCCGCGACTTCGTCAGCGTAGAATCTTTTATGATATTGGAAGGCAAACAAGCAGACGGATATCCTGGTGATGAGAAATTCAAGCCGCCTAAAACACCAAAGGTGTTTATGGTGCGTTGCCAAACAGAGGCCGGGATGTTAGGTCTCAAACAAAAGTAAGTTTACCGGCTACCTTACCCTCCGAACCGGAACACGTCAACGGCAAGCATTGACGTTATGGCGACAGGAATAGACAAGGCGGTGGTGCCAATAAGGGCGAGTCGCTGCAAAACTCTACCACCTAGTAGGACGACGGTGTTAGTGACGGTTAGCCTACGCTCGCCTTTTACGAGCTGCCTGGCATTTATATTAGTATGCATGCAAAAGTTAGTTTGTTAGATGTTTACATGCAGAAAGTAGTAAACTAAGAAAGTGAAATTTTGTTTCTTTTTTTCACGCCATAACAGATTAATATTATGTATTTTTTGGCAGACAAAAAAAACAGAGGTTCGCATTTTTTTCATATTAGACTTCGGACAACTTGTTTCAGTTGACCGAATTTGATATTTTTTTAGGGTGTACCCCATGGGGTACTACCACATGATGGTGTGCAAATAAGGAATCGCCTCTGTGGTTTAGCGGTCCGGCGTCGGACTTGACTTATTGAGCTCACGGGTTCGATCCTCGTGTCGGGCAAATCGGGCAAAAAATTAAAAAATATGTTTTTATTTTTTTTAATAAAACAAACTTGCTACTTATCACATTGAGGGACTTAGTGCATTCGGCTAGTCGTGGGTGCCGTCGTAGTACCTCTGTCTACCTCTTCGGGGAATGGGCGTGAAGATACTTTAGTTTTAAGAGGTATATTATATATAGAGCAAGCAGCGGTACAAAGTAGTCAAATTTATAGTGTTTTTACGTGGTGTCTAGTTACTACAACAACAACATGAGACGATGACGACTTCATTCACTGTAGTAGCCACAGTAAAATAATATTTGTGACTCATTCATGAATGAATATATTTTATTCATTCAAAAACAATCTTATGATAACCAACAAAAATAAAAAACCATAAAAATAAAACCTATCATGAACGATATGCATTTTCAAATAAAGAAACCTAAGAATTTAATATCAGCACAGAATAAGTAATAAAACCGAGTACAGAAGACGCACTGATGCACACAACGCAACCAAACTTAAATCTTAGAATGTGTAGCAAAGGCTTATATTTCGTTGAGCGTATAGACCCGACTTACTTAAAAACTTACACGTGGCAATCAAAATCGAACTTAAAACGTCGATTAAAGGCTAAGGATAGTTAAAGTAATTAATGGTTTTACTAGTGCTTACTTGACGTAAGACCATTGCAGAGAATTCAATAATACTCAATAGAATTCAGACATAAATAGGTTTTCATTGCAATTGCACTTTAAATCTTATATAAAAGCAAAAATGGTGAAACTACAACTAAACTCACCATTGTAGACTAGAGCGAAGAACGCCTTTTTCACCAGGAGTTGGGTGTCGAACACCACCAGTTTTGCGGACGTCGGGATCAGATCGTAGCACTTGTGGAACTTGAAGAACTTCACAAATATTTGGGACTCATCTTCCTCTGAAAAAGATAATTGAAATTTTATAGGTAATCTAGAAATTAGGTTACTGAACATTCCATTAGTCATAACATGGTGCACCATATTGGGTTTGGTACCATCGCCATGGCTATTTCTGTCATCATAAGTATTGCCGTGACCATAGCGTCTGAATCCGCCATCGTTTTGTTGGTGCTGCACCTATCCTACTAGCAACCTATCCTAAGATCCCGGCTATAAGATAACGACAGCCCGGGCAACAATATTTTTTTATTAAAAAATTTGAAAAAAAATTTTTTTTGCTCGACCCGGGATCGAACCCGAGACCTCAAGACGTCAAGTCTGGCGACGGTCCACTAGACCACAGAGGCGATATTATTAGATAACATTGACTCATATGACAAATTTACGTACGCAAACAAGAAAAAAAAAGAATGTCTCGGTATGCATACTCTTGGCACAGCTCACTACCAAGCACAAAAATTATGCCAAAACTATTTGCGATTTACATCCTAATCGAGGCATCCATTCATTATGAATTATGCCAAGTATTACATAATTACATACATATCTTCACGCCAAGTTTACTACGGGATAGGCAGAGAGTATCGAGTGCCAGACCTCACGGTCCTGACAAACCTGTCTGGCTTCCTCACATTTATTACCCTTTTCATAGAAACACGCCGGTTTTGGAGACTCTTGAGACCACCCTCGGATAATATCCGAGCGATCTGATCGTGTAATATCAACCTTGATCTCTCCGGGTATCTACATCCATCCACATTCGCCTTGTATTTCTGCTTTGTCAATGTTTTATCTGTTATTCTTCCCACAGCACCGAACCAGCGGAGCATGCCCTTTCTCATTTTAGCTTTCTTTCGCTCATTGTTTGGTACGATAAGCCTGTACGAGTAAAATTTTGCAATTGAAATGTAGAGCAGTTTGTAAACTAAATAAGTGCTTACTTAGTTTATAAATATGTATATACAGACCAATTGAAATTTATTGTGTTCAAATGTTTTGACTAGTATTGCAATGTCAAATTCAATATGGCGGACGTTTCAAGATGGCGGATTAAATATTATGTATACGGTATACCCGACTAAGATCCTTAGTTATAAAAAAGAGCTTGCTGAACGGACTGCATCGATTTTAATATATTTTTTTGTGTGCGTTCAAGGGAATTCGAGAATGGTTTAGATTCACAATTTGGTCTCATAGAATTTTTTTTTAATTATAAGTAGTTGTTGATTTTGGATTGTTTCACATTTTATCCGACAGACTGCGCTACTGTCGAAGCAATTATGTCAAGCGATACGAAGTTTGTTGGGTCAGCTAGTCTTATATAAAAATCGATTGCCGTTCGTTAGTCTCGCTAAAACTCGAAAACAGCGGGACCGATTTAGCTAATTTTGGTTTTGAATTATTTTTGGAAATCCAGGGCAGGTTTAAAAATTAAGAAAGAACGTAAGACTGTAAGAAAACCAGATAAAAAACATTTTAAGTATTTCCATACAAAAAGAGCGGGCGGAACGAGGTTCGCCGGGACAGCTAGTATATAAATAAAGTGAACCGCCAAATTTGACTATGTGTAGCTATGATATTTTTTTTTTGCAATTGGGCAATTATTTTTTTTTAATTTTTGGCCTTATTTTTATGTATTGAAAAAGTAGGAAATAACATAATTCTTTCAACACAAACTGCTTTGACTGCTACTTATGTCAAAGTGAGTTGAAACGAAGTTCGATGGATCGGTAAGATGCAAAATTAAATTGGGCAAAATAAATATTGAAATTGTTTTTCAACTCTACGAGAAAGTAGCTACCCTTTAAGTGGCTTGCTTACGAAACAAGCTTTTAAGTGCCCAGCAAACACCATTTCTTTAACCTCTCTTTTCAAAACTTTCATAGATTCCTATGGCGTGAGACTAAGTTAATCTTAATCTTGTAGTAGGTGACCTTGGGGAAAAACTTTGTTTCAATCTTCCGATTACAATTAAATTTGAATTAAATTTACGGCGCAGACGGATGGAAATCAATGTTTACAACCAGTATTTGCAATCGTTTAGAACGCCAATGATCAAGACGATCGGTGACAAGACGCTCCTGATGGCAAGATAAATTCGCTACCAATAGACTCCATAAGTGACATAAATATAGCATATTGTGCTGCTTTGAAAGTCTACCAGCTACCCTACCCTCCGGATCGGAATATGACACTGACATTATGGAGGCAGGAATAGGTAAAGTGGTGGATCCCTAACCGGCCTAGTAGCTGCACATCACTCTAACACCACTGGTGTTAATGTGCTGAGTCTTGTAATGACCAATATAAGCTGTGCTACTCTCTTACGAGCTGCCAAGTAGAGATACAGATGCCCTATTCTACACAGAAGACCCAACACGGATAACGCAACGGGAAAATAAATCCATAAATTTGAAACTTACAAAACGCAAATGTTCCATTTCTATTTCGGCGAAGATTTCTATTCGGACCACTGGACATCAACGAGAATAATAGAAAACGTGCTTCGTGCATTAAAAATAATACCAAGCTTAGTCGGAAAGAATTTTCCATTTCATTTTGACATTTTCCATTTCATTTCTGACATACATGATCAATATTCAATACTACGTCTGGTTTTGTAAGCCAATTTTAAAATGCGTCTCGTTACCGTGTCGTGATCAGTAAAACATATCAGCGAGAGTTACAGGTTAACAGTACCACCATTATATTTTTGTGGTATTAAGAACGTATTCTTTGGTCGAGTGGCTAGTGTACACGCCTAACTACACCGACCAACCGCGAGGCTCAGGTTCTATTCCCGACGGAGGAAGGCATTTGTATGATGAACATTTAGATGTCTGCTTTTCCGGGTTTGGGTGTTTATTAAATTTATTCTAGTATCTATTTAAGTATTTCTATGTATAAGTATCGTTAATTAATAACCATAAGACAAGCATAGTTTGCTTACTTTGGGGCTAGATTTAATTCATGTAACTTGTCCAGGAATAACTTGTATTCAAAACAAAATACCAACTACAATTAAAGAGCAGTAAAACTGCAAAAACCGAATACATTAAAATTTATAACCATCGTCTTAATTAACAGAAAAAAATTAATTATGAGGTATTGTTTATTTAACGGCAACTTCATCAAAGTAGAATAGTTACGATTTTCATACAAATGTTTATCCCCTTTCCTTCCTTCTTTGGGGGTTGAAATTTGAAAAAAGTAGCTTGTTTGAACTCAGATATTTAATTTCATGCAAAGCAAATTTCATCGAAATCGGTCATTACTCAAAAGAAAATCTCTGAATTACGAAAATATTTACAAAAAAAACCAGTCGTAATTGGAGGAACTATCGCGTAACAAGAAAAAATAAACATACATTAAAAAACCATACCGAGCAGTCTCTAACCTTCTTTCTGAAATCGATTAAAAAAATGTCTCAAAAAATGAAATCACGGAGAATATGTTCAAAACGATGTCGTAAAAAAGCTCAATAGTGATTCCACATGGATTAAAACACTGGTTTGCAACCGTGTAGAGATTTAAATCAAATTGTGATTTGTTTCATAAAAAGTTTCACCTTTGCGGAAGGCCTGATTACAGCCGTCTGAATGAATCTTAAATATAAGCCGCTTATAGCATTTGACGCATACAGCGTTTGCATATACACACAAAGCTAATATAGCAAAAGTTGCAAAAAGCGTTTTTAAAATCTGAAACTGAATAAAAAGCAACGTAAGCTTTGCTTTTACAAAATCGGTTCATTAGCGAATGAGTTAATCCGTAATTACTTGAAATCTACCTACTTTAAACCTTTAAATGCGTCCATTTAGCGCAGCCTTACCCAAAGTGGGCGATAACGCCCCCTTGTAGGCGCTGCAATTCTAGAGAGGCGCAAAAAATTTCTTCTCTTGAAAAAACTGTTTTTTTTTTAAACTCCAGGCGAAACAAATGTTATTGACGACAATGAAAAAACGAGGTGAGGGCGTTACAAAACAACAGATTTTCAAAGTGGACGTTACATGAATTAAGTTTAAGAACGTCTGGTTTAGCGGGAAAACGACAGACATTTTTAATGACGAAATCTACAATGTTCAGCAGTAGCAGTTTATATTTTTTATACACACTAGCAGCCAGTCCCAGCTTCGTATGGGCGGACAATCTTTTACGTCATCTTACATAAAAACCTTTCTCTTGAATCACTTTATCTATTAAAAAAACCGCATTAAAATCCGTTGCGTTGTTTTAAAGATAAGCACACATAGGATGGTTATAATTTTGTAGGTTTAGGTAGAATTGACCATCCAACATCGATATCAATAACAGGGTATATAGGTACCGGTCTTCTCTTATCATCAGAAGAGCCGAGCCGAGCTTGTTTCAAACAAAAATTCGGTAAATCGTTTTTTGTTAAGCCGCATATTTAAATAGGAATTTTAGCAAATTCCTCTGCAATAAAGTGCCAGTTTTTTTGGCATATCTTCTATTAAATAACTATATTATGTTTAAAAGGAACATACGTAGCTTTTATTAGATAAATTTAAATAAACTACAACTCCATAACCTTAAGATTACTACTCTCTTTCAAGTTTCATACATTATACTTTATAACACTCATAAAAAAAAATAATGTAATACGTATTTGACGAGCATTTTATTAATTTATTAAACACCTGTTGTTGGCAATCTTATATATAAAGTGAATCCCCATTTCGCGTCGTCGTGGCTCACGCCTGAACGGATAATCTAATTTAGCTAATTCTTTTTTTGTATTGCCAGGAGAAGGTTAATATAAAAGACTAGTGGTCGCCCATTGGTCGAAATTGAATCATAATAAATTTTAAAATCTTGTTGATAAGAACGCCATTTTCATTTCTCAAGACCAACTACTTTGTTTCCAAACTTTATAGTGCGCCATCTGTGATCTTTTATCGTTACCATCAATATATTATTTGTTTGCTTGTGTCAAATGCATGGTAGTGTGGGTAATGTTTTATTTATTGATTAATGTACTTTATTATTACATTATTATTGAAAAAATATCAGCGTTCTGCACTTCTCCTACACACAAACTATGAGTGTGCCAAATTATATGTTCCTGCGTCCGCTCAATTTTCATAAAAAGGGGACAAAGGTTTGGCATCATGTATTAATATATAGGTACCCCTAGGACAGCTCAACGTCTCCCCGGTCAGTGAAAATAATCATAACCCTTAAAAAGTATACTAATAAAAAAACTCGTTCGTTACAAAAAAACTAGTCCAAAATGTCTTTTACTAGCTGGGTCGACAGACGTTGTCCTGTCCTAGCAATGAATGTCTATATTGTTTCTTTTTTTTTTCGTATGAACCTTTTCCTGACATTAAGTACCACAACTAAAATGACTTAGTAAAATTGGTCCATCCGTTCAGGGGTGTTGCGATGGCAACGGGAAAAAGGAATATTTTTTATACATGATATAAGATAGATTTCTTTGAACACATTATCGTATATACACATTACAATAATAAGAAAGAAAAGCAAAGTTCAAAGGATAACGATATTAAGAAATTTTAGCGTATTAAAAGCATGATATTAGCCGACTCCAAAACCAGGATGTTATGAATTTAACTACAGATTTTTTTTATATATTTGTGTATTATATACCCCCGTGTTGTTCAGGACTCCTTTGCAGAATAGACCACTTGCCTTTCTGCCAGGCAGCTCGTATAAGGCGAACATAAGCTTACCGTTACTAGCTCTGTGACATCCTACTAGGTGGTAGAGTTTCGCAGCGACTCACCCGGATTGGTACCACCGCCTTACCTATTCCTGCCTCCATAATGCAAGCGCTTGCCGTTGATGTGTTCCGATTCGAAGGAGGTAGCCGGTAAACTTAATTTTGCTCGAGGTCAAACATTCCGGCTAAAGTTGGCAACGCACAATTACCACCATTGCTGTCTCTAGGCGGTGTGATTTTATGACCATCAGAAAATCCGTCTGCTTGTTTTCCTTCTAATCTATATATTTAAAAATCAATTGCTGTTCGTTAGTTTCACTAAAACTCGAGAACGGCCGTACCGATTTCGCTAATTTTGGTTTTGAATTATTTGTTCAAGTCCAGGAAAGGTTTAAAAGATAAGAAAATGGAAAAAACTTGCGAGAAAACTAAGAAAAGCAACATTTTACTTTTTCCCATACAATCTGAACGGGTGGAACGAAGTTCGCCGGGACAGCTAGTGTCTTATAAAAAAAATTTATGTGTGTACTTACGTACACGCGTTAGAAGTTATACTTTTTCGGCGTAATAAGATAAAAATCTTTTTAAAAATTTTATCTTTTGCCTCATTTTACATTTGTAGACAAACTGACACTAACCATAGAAATAAAGAAATATTGTAAATACAGTTGTCAGTTCTCACGCAAACATACGTAGATGTCCTTACTTTTACTTTGTTGGTAACTTTTTTTGAAAAACTAAAATATTATCAGCTATAGCTAACTTCATCATATCGGTTTTTCGTGACGGTGTGCGCGCGCATCGTAAAAATTTACCCTCATCATTTTTGCCTAACGCGCCAAAAGAAGTATAACTTCAAAAAACATTATAGTGGGACAAGTGGGATGTTCATAAAATATATGTGGGACCTTACCTATCTTCCGAAATGGGAATGATTAAATCACTACAAAATAATAAAATAATTTGAGTCGGTTATTGGCAGATTTTGCGCTTAATTATTTTAGTGTATTATTGTTTTTATAGAAAAATTGATTGAACTCTGTGTTATTAATAAATAAACCACGAGTAAAGTACGCCAAGGTTCAACCTGGTATTATAGTCTTTTTAACAATGTAATACAGAATGTAATAGCAACTTAATTTTACTCCTGTGTTAGTCCGTGTTTATTGATACGACGGTAAAAGCATAGATTTGGTTTAAAATATTCTTTCGCGACGTAAATGACATCAGATCAGCATTGTTTTATCATAAACAGTACAGTATAATGGAAGTTATGAGTCAATAAAACCGCAAGTTACTGCTATAGAAAACTAATGGAGATTTTACTACTCTATTATTAAGGAAAATAATGGTTCCGTACTCAAGAAAAGCGTAAACGAACATTACCTTCGTTGTCATTCTTCTCATTTTATGATCATCTGCCATTCAAAGGCCAAATTTGTTGCTTAGCGTTTATGGTGTAAGGTGACGCCTTTCAAGAAAATATTATTTACTAGCTGACCCGGCGAACGTTAAGCCAAATAAACACATTATTTTATTCTAAAGTAGAAAAAAGTTTTATGAGAATCGGTCAAGCTTTTCGGAGGAGATTTTCACAAACACTGATATTAGAATATTGTCATTAGACAATAGACAATGCATGTAAAATATTTTTTATGACATTGGAAGGCAAACAAGCAGACATATTTCCTGATGGTAAGAAATTCACGCCTCCTAGAGACACCAAAGGAGACAATAGTGTGTTGCCAACCTGAGGCCGCGATGTCAGAGCTTGAGCAAAAGTAAGTTTACCGGCTACCTTATCTTATAAACCGGAACACATCAATGGCAAGCACTGACGTTAAGGCGGCAGGAATAGACAAGGCGGTGGTAGTACCACTATCTGGGCGAGTTGTTGCGAAACTCTACCACCTAGTAGGATGTCATGGTGCTAGTGACGGTAAGCCTTCGCTTGCCTTTTACTAGCTGCCTGGCAGGAAGATGGTCTATTCTGCAAATGAGCCCGGACCAACACCTTCTTAAATCCATGAGTGTTACAGATTTTCTACCATAAAGTAATCTCAGTTGTATATTATAAAATTTAAAAAAAAAACTATTTTTCATCATGACGTTTGGGTACTACCTGTGACGTCATAATACAAAACCATTTTATTTGAAAATGCGTGACGTCACTGGGTGCGTCCGCTTCAGTTTTTATAGCCGACATATAAAAACTAACATTAATTGTAGAGTTATAAAATTCATTTTAATACTCAAATCTTACTGTACAACTTAAACCACAGACGCTGTCCTGTCCTGGCTATGTTATTTATTTTTATTTAAACCTTTTCCTTATCAATAACTAACACAACATAAATAGAATTAGCAAAATCGGTCCATCCATTCTCGCGTGACGCGATGTCAGATGGAAATAGGGATTCATGTATTTTATTCTGTGTATATATTATAGCCTCTGCGGCCTAGCGGTCCGACGTCGGACTTGACTTCTTGAGGTCCCGCGTTCGATTTCCGTGTCGGGCAACAAAAAAATTAGAAAATATATATTTTTAATTTTCTAATAAAGAGGAAGAGGGATTCTCTATAAATCTCTACATTCCGGGAAAGCCACTTCAAAAACTGCTGATGTAAAAAACAGTTGGTGACAGGCTTGTTTATTTTTTACGCCATATATATAAATGTTGGTTGTCTGTTAGTTACGCAATTAGCTCTATGTATGGCGATACAATATTTGTCCAACCTGTTAACACTGTAGGTACTAACTTCCGATAAACATCGCGTTTAACTTACTAATACTTTACATCTGCATCAGAAAAGTTTAAAACAAAACGTTAAGTAGGTACTGATCGACGGAAGTATTTTTGTTACTACAAATTTTGAAGATAGGAAAAATCTTATCACAGGTAGGATTTGAACTTGTACCCTTTCGTCTCAAGCCGATGACTGCTCTAATCTAAGGTAGCCGGTAAACTTGCTTTTGCTCAAGCTCTGACATCCCGGCCTCAGTTTGGCAACGCACCATCACCACCTTTGGTGTCCCTAGGCGGCTTGAATTTCTTATCATCAGGAAATCCGTCTGCTTCTTTGCCTTCCAACATCATAAAAAGGTAAAGTTAAAACATTAAAAAATGTATGTAATAAATCATTTTTTAATAACTCGTAGAAATAAGATTTATGAGAAGACAAAAACAGTCCTCACAGTATCATTTAAATGCTGAGAATTGTCATTGTTTATTTTTTTACAATACCTAATAATTTACGCATCACAATCTCTTTAAATATTCAAAAACTCTTTAAACATTATTCTTTTTATCATTTCGGTGGAAAAAACATGTGAATTACATTTTGAGAAGTATGTCAATGATTTTCTCTGGAATATCTCCAACATACATACAAAAGCACTTTTATTATTAAACTTAAAAGCTTTTTTATTTGGATGCGTTATTCTTTTTATACAAGAGTAGCTGATCTGTCAGACGTTGCCCTGTCTTAATTATGAATATTAAGTTCAATAAAATCATAAAAAATATGTAAGATTTATATTTTTATTACATTTGCTTACATTTTTTGTATTTTTTCTAATGTGTTTCTAAGCTGCTGTATTTTTTCTTTCATTATCAACGTCAACCAACCTTATCCAGACAATTACAAAACAAAAGGAACTAGCGAAATAAGTCCATCCGTTCACGCGTCATGATATAACCAAGGGTGGCCAAACGATTTTTTTATGTTAGCGAATAAACACACGGGTCTTCTGACAGTAACAGACAACCATGTCCTATAGACACCATAGATGTCATAGGTGCTTCGCTGTCCTGTAGAATGTGGAAGTCGACCGACTGTCTTACCCCGTAAACCGGAACATAACACGAGCATTATGGCTTCAATTATAGGTAAGGAGTAGGATACCAACCTGGGCAAGTAGCTGCATACCTATCACTCTACTACCAGTGGTCTTATTTTTATGATATTGGAGGGTAAACAAGCAGACGGATTTCCTAATGGTAAGAAATTTACGTTGCGTAGAGACACCAAAGGTGATAATAGTGCGTTGCCAACCCGAAGCCGGGATGTTAGGTCTCGAGCAAAAGTAAGTCTGCCGGCCACCTTATCCTCCGAACCCGAACACGTAAACGGCACTCACTGCATTATGACGGATAGGTAAGGCGATGGTACCAATCCGGGCGAGTCACTGCAAAGTTTACCACTTAGTCAGATGTCACGGTGTTAGTGACTGTGTGCCTATTCTTGCATTTTACAAATCGCCAAGCAGGAAGGCAGTTGGTCTATTAAGGAAAACAGCCCGGACGAACACGGTTTTATTGGCAATAACCTATACATATACTCGCCTGTTATGACCTGCCAGGTAGGACAATAGAGTCTACTCCACACAGGGGACTAGAACCAAGATGGGAAAAACACACAAATAAAGAACATAATGGACGAACACACTCGACGTTGACCTTACAACATACCGGTAGTGTGTATGAAATTAACAACAGCTCGTGCACGTCTCTCTGTTTATGTTATTTGTGTTGGGCACAACTGGGCCTTTACCATGAGTTTTTTTATGATATCGGCAGGCAAACAAGCAGACGGATTTCCTGATGTTAAGAAATTCACGCCGCCTAGAGACACCAAAGGTGGTAATGGTGCGTTGCCAACCTGACGCCGGGATGTTAGGTCTCGAGCAAAAGTAAGTTTACCGGCTACCTTACCCTCCGAATCGGAACACGTCATGATGTTATCAGGAATAGGTAATTCGGTGGTACCAATCCGGGCGAGTCATTGCTAAACTCTACCACCTAGTAGGATTTCACGGGGCTAGTAACGGTAAGCTTATGTTCGCCTTTTACGAGCTGCCTGGCGGAAAGGCAAGTGGTCTATTCTGCAAAGGAGTCCTGACCAACACGGGGGGTATTTAATACACAAACATACAAAAACAATCTGACCAAAATGTCACGCTGTCACCAACACTGGGAATTTACGGCTTGTCAAGTTTGCTATACTCACTACCGTCTCTGTGAATTATTTGTATGAAAACATTGAACTGCGCCTCTATCGGTATATAAGAGAAACACATTTTTAGACCAAAAGTGTCATAGATTTCGACAAGTAACTTACCGAACGTAATCTATAACAACTCATGGTAAAGGCTCTGTTACTATACCAACATGACGTAAGACGTTGGTACATAGCCGACAAGAAACAGTGCATCTAAATTTATTTATTGGCAATTGGCTCTACACCCAGACATGCAAGGAGATCCTAGTAGCTGGCCGCGGTGAGAGAAAATAAACTAATACAAACATATACCTTGCCATACACATATAACGGATGGTACGTTCTTTTCAATTGACTTCGAAAGGAAGGCTCTCGATACGGCTGTATGGTTTTTGTCGCAATTACTACACATTCAAGGGTTCTAAAATGGTATCAGTCATATGTTAGGGCAAGCTTTGGAAGGTCATATCTCATTTTACAAGCTAAAAAAATTTATAAAAAGCAAAATGTTTGTTAAAGAAAAATCTAAAATTTTTTGTTCCATACTAATTTTGGCGTATATTCTATAGTTGTTCCGAAATTTAAAAAAATAGAAAATTTTGAAAATAATTTTTCAACTTAAATTTTATTCTTTTTTCGAAATTATGCATTCTAAATCGTTTAAACTCTCACAAATCATTGTAAGTACATAAATAAAGTAAATTGTCTATGAATTATCTTTTTATGGTAATTTGAAAATATAAATCGATTTTATTTCGGCCTTATCTATCTTTGTTTTCATGCTAGAAAGTTCTGATAACCCTCATTTTGAAGTTTTTTGAAAAAACTTTAAAAAAGGTTCTATGCTATTTTCTCGGAAAATTCACCATTTATCAGTTATTTGACGTTGAATTTAAAAAAAATCGTTCAAATAATGTACGCAACCCTAAAAAAATCAATTAAAAGGCACCAATTTCTTTATTTTTTTTCTAAGCTTCATTTTTGGTTCTTACACTTTAATTGATAAAATAAATAGTTTTTTAGTTATTCAGAAATTCTAAATATATTAAAATTTATTACGGTTGCATTTCGACCAATTGGCGATCACTAGTTAATTTTAATAAGCTAGTTTCGAAAGGTGGTACGTCAAACATTTACGCTAATTGCTTCCTAAGAATATTAAAATTTAATAGTTAATAGTTTTAGTACGTTATACATATAACATCACAAGGCTATTTAGAAAAAGGATGGAATGACAAATTTTGTGACCTATAGACACCTTAGATTTACTTTAAATTGGATCAGGATAATGGCAAACGACGTAGTTGTTACTTCAAATTATTTTATTAATACTTGCTTTTGCAAATATCTACCAACTAGACTGATTTAGCCAGGCAGATCTGTAAGGATCATCACATTTAGCAACCGTTACTCTCTACCTACCTCGTAAGGGACTTGGCGTGAAAATAAACAAACTGATATTCAGGTAAAAATATTTTGCAATCTAATTCATTACTAAATATTGTCATTACACGCTAAACAAAAAAAACTGACAAAAGTGCATACAAAATTATAAAAGTAGCATTCCGAATTTCGGTTTCGCCAATTCCAACTGGCGCAAAGGTTGACAACCCGCCACTGCATTCGTCATGTCTACGACTATCATTCAATCCATCTATCTTCGACCGAGGCCAGTTTAAATTTAACGCGGATATTTTATAAACACGAAGCACAAAACTTCGTTTATAACCGACGCTGTTCAACCGGAAGGAATCAAAGAATAATAAAGAAGAAATGTTCTTTTGAAAGCTTCGATACGGTGAAATTCGTTTAACGCAATTTAAAAAGTCTGGAATAATTTAGAATTTAATAAAAATCCATCCATCCAAGAATCGATTGTGTATGAATTGTGGCAAATAATTATTGCTAACAAGTAATGTAATACAAGAACCAGAATCTATTTTAATTACAACATTAAATGGGACTCCATAAAAAGATTTCTAAAATCTTTCTTTATTGTCCATATATAATAACCATGAGAATATTATATCAACTTACTACCATATTTTTTTATAGAACTACCCTTATCTATACATATAATAAATCTGTAGAAGGGTCAATTCTGTACATTAAAAATATAGAAAAAACAAATAGCAGGATTACTGGATCGATACCAAACCCAAATATGTGATTTAAAAAAAAATGTCTTTTTGTATGTTCAGGGATTACGTGAAAACTATCGGTTCGATTTCGTTGAAACTTGGTATAATTATACCATCCGCGCGGACGGAGTCGCGGGCGGAAGGTAGTAGTTAATATAAAATTAATTAATCTTATAATATACTAAAGTAATCTATAATTTTTGATCATCGATTACATGTGAAAGGATGAAACAGTTCCGCTAATTCTTTTTTCTATTAATTAATGTCAGGAGAAAAGAATTATTCAAAGAAAAAAAAAGTGTAAGCTCAGACATAAAAAAAATTAAGAATCGTTATTCATAGACATGACGAAGATTTTTGAAACATATTAGACTAATTGGTATTACTTCAAATACATCAGCAGAAAAGAACATCTCCTCATATTTTTTAATTAACCCTGCAGCTGCCGCAAACATCCAACCTAGCACTTAAAAAACGCTAAACATAATCCAAACAGATTACAAAACACGCGCGTGCATGTGCCGGCACCTTTTAGTAGCCAATTCGCAAGGAACGCCTTCCACGCCCGTCCCACGGCCTCGAACTCCTTGATGAGCTCTATCGAGTAGACCGACTCTTCGTCGTCCTCGACGACGAGTGCAGGATTGTCCGAGAAGTAGTGTAGGTGCAGCATGCATTGCCCGACCCCCGGTGCGCCTGACCGCGCCTCCCACAGTTTACCGCTAATTATACACTCCCGCTCATAATCTAAGAAAAGGTTCCCGGTTTGGCACAAGCTGAAGTCACTACCGATCTTTCAATGTTAAATTAATTCAATTTTAATTAAAAAAACGATCACTATTAAAAAACTATCGCATGACGCTTCACGTGGATTCACAATTTATATTCGAGTACCGGTGGTCAATGTTGATGACGTCACCTTGGGACCAGCTGTCGAAACAGCATGCCAGGGGTATTTTATTATGCACTCTCGGTGCGTATCCCGCCCGCCCAATCCGCGCTATTGGGACGACGCGACTACATCTCAGCCACGGACTCCGACGGATGTAGTAGTGTATTCGCCAAGCTAAATATAGTCGCCACCTGATACAATTATATCGCGTACTTTGTGTCGATAGCTCGCCAGCGCTTTGTAAATATTGTCAAAATCATCATAATATTTATGTTTACACTTGCTAATTGCCGTTAAACTGGTTAAACTTCATTTGCATTCTAATATCGATAAGCCGCGCTATTGTTACAATAATCTGTGAAGTTTTCCATAAACGCAATAAACAACTAAACTTAATAACAAAATTTTGTTTAAACTACACAACCCGTTAATAAATAAGTCTATTCTAAAAACATGGAAATTTCAAATCACTTATTACTGATGGTTTAGAATTGGACTTAATTTTTGTAAGTGAATTAGTAAAAATCAACACGAAATTATCAAACGCAAAAATAAATAAATTATCCTTGTCACACATTCAGCTTGCATTGAAACGTGAAAATACAAAAAAAATACTAAGGCTTACTTTTGTGTAAATAAATTAATAAATTTATCAAAAATATAGTACCAATGATTGATTAATTATGATTAAAACCAAACGACTAAATGAAAAAGAGGATATCAAAAGTTAAACATTTTTACACCATTAACGATCTTGTTTTCAGTGGAACACAACAAAAGGAACATTAAAAACTCGTCTCTTTAAAATAAGTAGGTAATTCTTTTATTGATCAATTATACAATCTGCATGGTAGCATTAGAAATAAACAATTAGATAAATTTAAAAAGGGTATAAAACAAGGCTAAAATCTCAAAACATTTAGAAGACTGACATACTTGGAAATATCCGCTCCAATTTAGAATTACTGCAATTAGCAAAGTATTATCTGTGTCTAATATTTTATATATAACAAGCTGTTCCGGCGAACTTCGTTCCGCCCGTTCAGTTTGTATGGAAAAAATTAAAATGTTGTTTTTCCCAGTTTCCTCACAATTGAACAGGATAAAAAGTATCCTATGTCCTTCTCCTGGTTTTAAGTTACCTCCTTACCAATTTTCAGCCTAATCGATGTAGCCGTTCTTGAGTTATAAATAGTGTAACTAACACCACTTTCTTTTATATATATAGATTACCTAATTGGTACGTTTTGTAAAATAAGACTATAATTCAGTATATACTGTTTCGTTTACAATGTAATCTTAATATGTATAAATTACGTGTCACATTGTTTGTCCGCGGTGGACTCCTAAACTACTTAACTGATTTCAAGCAAATTTACACACCGTGTGCAGTTTCATCCAACTTAAAAGATAGGGAAAAAATCCGAGCAAAGCCGGAATAGGTAGCTAGTTAGTATATAAATTTAAAAAAATCTCAACTTATAAGAAATCGTGCAATGTTCTAACATATAACAGTTTCTGTTCTGAGCCTCTACCATGGATGCTAGTAGATTACGTTCGATAAATTAACTATCGAAATCTATATCGCTTTTCATGTAAAAATTTAGTTCTCTTAGTTACCAGTAGAGGCGTTCTTCAAAGTTTTCATACAAATAATTTACGGCGAGATACTTTATTTATTTAATTCTTTACAGTACAATTTATTTTATAATTTTACAATTAATATAATTTTTTGTCAAAAAAAAACACTTGAGTAACAATTGTACTTTTCCATAATACACTTAAATTAACCGGTTGCAACTTTTACAGCATCACCACGGCTTTTCAACTAAATATAATTAAATTCATTTTCTTTCCTCCTGAACAGTATTTAGTTGTTAATTGATAAGAAATCTTCTATTTATCTATTATTTTACATTTTTATTTAGTATCTTACATTTAATTAATTACCTTTAGTTAAAAAGTCGTGATGATGCTGTAAAAAAGCGGTTGGCTTAATTGTGCAATCAAGTGTATCGTGAAAAAGTACAAGTGTAATTAAGTAAGTATTACATACTTATGTGTATGTGTGTTACTATATATGTATGTGTTTTAGTAATACATAAAAGGGAACTCCACCAATTGCCGACGACGAAGAGTATAATTTCACGAAGACGATAGCGAGTACAGCGTCGATAACTCGTGGTAAGGGTTTGGATATTTCAAATGCGGAAGAATCAACCTGCTGTAACACGTGGGCGAAGCTGAGATGAGCAGATAATTACCTTTAAGGACGTTTGAACTATTACTTATTCTGTGCTTTAAGTATCACATATTACGTCATTGGGTGTGATGACGTATCACATCGTAGCTAGATATCCGCTTCCTATGATCAATACTTATTAACAAGTACACAGACGATATACGAAACGTAACTTTTTAGAGATCTGTAGGAAGAATATAGGGTCCTACCAAAGTACAACCTAATAAAAATATTTTCAAAAAAAAGTGTAAAACACAAACTATTGTTATTGGTACCACGTCGTTATTTGATAATAATTATAAACAACATCACATATTTGGCCTACTTAAACAATTATACCTAAGATATTAATACAAAAAATTGGACAAAATTATATAAACCTAGAACATATGTAATTTAGCCAAGTCAAGACCCCCAAGACCTCAACCAGGTCAGCTTTCAAATAGAAAAATCCGCATCGAAATCGGTCCATCCGTTCAAAAGTTCTAATGCCACAGTCAGACGCACACACCGACACAAACATACACATACAGACCTATTAAACTTATAACAAATGTCTTTTTATGTGATTTTAAACAACTGTAAGGATTACGGTGGTAAGCAATCAGTGGCATCATTATATGGCCTGATTACGATAGCCTGATGACGAGGTTATTCTTAAATGCAAAACATGTAGGTTTTGTAGGAGGTTATTGCAAAAGGTTAAATTTAAAAGCACTTAACACTGACAAAAATTTGAATATCTCTTTTGAAAATGCCACACATATACCAGGATTTTTTTAATATACTAGGAAGCTCTTCAAAGCTGTAAGCTAAAACATTAAATCTTAACATTTTGCGAACATTTTCAATTTCCCGATTTGATCGCCTCGTTGGTCGAGGGGCTAGCGTACACGCCTAACTACACCGATTAATCGCGAGACTCGGGTTCGATTCCCGACAGGGGACAGACATTTGTGTGATGAACATTTAGATATCTTGTATTTCCGGGTCTAGGTGTTTAATAAATGTATTCTGGTATCTATTTAAGTATTTCTATGTATTAGTATCGTTAACGCCCATAACACAAGCATATAATTTGCTTACTTTGGGGTTAGATTCAATTTGTGTAAATTGTCGAGGGAAATTTATTGAACTAACGCCTCTTGAAGACAAACTACGAATAGTAACGGAATACGGTTCGTTGGTTATGGGAAATTAGCATGAATGATATGCTTTGATGAGTGAGTCGCGACGATTCGATTGCCCGTAGTAGTTGGATTGGGGTCAACCAGCATCCTCTATATTGTAGCATAATAACACAAATTAATAAATACTATTGAATAATATTACTACTGAATATAATTTCTAATTAATATACTTACTATTGAATATAATTACTACCTAATATACTTCCTAATGATACCTATACTTACTATTGCATATAATCACTACCGAATATACTTCCTAATTAATATTCTTATTATTAAATATATTTATTACAAATATACTTCCTAATTAATATACTTACTATTAAAGGTGTACGCGAAACATACAACCCTCGCCTACAGCTTAAAGCTGAATTAAAGTTAATGAAGCCGAAGCTACATTAACAATTTAAAACTTATAAAGCTTAACTGAACTTACAAAGCTCAAGGGAGTAATGTCCATTTGAAAATAGTTTGAACATTTTTAACCTACTTGCCTGGTGCAAGTAGGTTAAAAATGTTCAAACTTGTACAGGACCTTTTGAAAGGTACGGTCAGTTTCGTGAAGATTAATTAAGCAAATCCAAATTAAGCAAATTATATACTTGTGTTTTGGGTGTTAGTTAACGATACTAATACATAGAAATACTTAAATAGATACCAGAATAAATTTTATAAACACCCAGACCCGGTAATGCAGACATCTAAATGTTCATCACACAAATGCCTGCACCCGTCGGGAATCCAACCCGAGCCTCGCGGTTGGTCGACGTAGTTAACCCTCGTCGGTTGGCCAAAAAATTTATCCCCATTTCGCGAATTCATCGCATTACCCCGAAACAGAAATTTTGATTAAAAATCCTTTTTTTTTGTTTAGTTACTGTCAGGATCACGATCTTATGAAAAGAAAAACCGGAAAACTGCAGAGAAAACGGGAAAAGCAACACTTTGTATGCGTAAAACTGAATTAACTGTTATTATTTAGCAATACGAAGTTCGTCGGATCGGACCGTTAAATAAAACTCCGAAACCGTTGGAACTAGTCGTGTATGTATAACATAACAATAATCATACGCAAGGTATCCGTAGATCGGCCATCACCACCCATTTATAATTAGTGTATTTTTTGTGTACCAGGAACAGTTAATACAGGTTCTGGAAAAAGGGTACAATTCGATGCAGTTTTAAAATAGTTAATAACTCATTGCCTACCCTGATAGAGACTTGGCGTGAATTTTTCCCCGTGTTGGTCCGGGCTCCTTTGTAGAATAGACCATCTGCCTTCCTGTGCCAGGCAGCTCGTAAAAGGCGAGCATAGGCTTATCATCACTAACACCGTGACATCCGACTAGGTAGTAGAATTTGGCAGCGACTCGTCCGGATTGGTACCACCGCCTTACCTATTCCTGCCGCCATAACGTCATGACGTGTTCCGGTTCGGAGGGTAAGATAGCCGGTAAACTTACTTTTGCTCGAGGTCTAACATCTAGACCTCAGGTTGGCAACGCACCATTACCAACTTTGGTGTCTCTAGGCGGCGTGAATTTCTTACCATCAGGAAATCCGTCTGCTTGTTTGCCTTCCTATAACATAAAAAAACAAATCTCAATGTAACCTCGCCTAGTGTAATTTGACCGAATCATAAAGTAATTATAACTTTTTGTAAGTATGAAGTAAATCTTAGGCAAGGTCAGCCATGCAAGGTCAGGGAAGACTTAATCACTTAAAATCTGTAATATTCATGAAACGTCATGACTCTACATAAATCTCTAGCTTACGCGGAAGCTTCCGAACGGAGTACATATTTACGAGATTTTATTTAACTTTTTGACCGCCTCGTTGGTCGAGTGGCTAGCGTACACGCCTTACTACGCTGACCAACCGCGAGGCTCGGGTTCGATTCCCGACGGGGGCAGGCATTTGTGTGATGAACATTTAGATGTCTGCATTTCCGGGTCTGGGTGTTTATTAAATTTATTCTGGTATCTATTTAAGTATATCTATGTATCAGTATCGTTGACTAACACCCATAACACAAGCATATAATTGGTTTACTTTGGGGTTACAAAAAAAATGTATGTTTGTCTGGGTCAAATTTGCAACAATTTTAAAGCAGCTATTGTCAATTGATTGAGCTGGTTTTACAAAGAAAGAATGAAAGAAAACATTGACAGACTAAAACTTACCGCAGATCATTAAAAAAAGCAACTAAAAAACAAAAAACAAAAAATCCCACACAGGCGATTTTTTTTTTAGTTTTTTAGTTGCTGTCGGTCCAGATCTTGGACTTGACTTCATGAGGTCCTGGGTTCGATACCCAGGTCGAGAAATAAAAATGTGGTTTCACAGTATAAAAATGTTGCTCGCGATGTGATATGTGCCAGGTTGTCGATAGGCTTGCCACCTATCACATTGTGGGACTTAGTGTCTTCGGCTAGTCTTGGGTGCCTTGGTTGTGCCTTTACCTACCAACTTCGGGGATATGGGAGTGAAAATACTTAACACCATTTAATCAGCACATTCCATCCAAGAAATCTAGACATCTTAATTTTCATCACACAAATGTCCTCACCGAGAAACGAACCCAAGCCTAACGGTTGGTAGGTGAGTAACCACTAAAAACGAGGTGGTTTTTAAGCAGGTTAGTATAATTGATAGAAGAAAAAAAAAATGAAGTAGAAGAAAACGGAAGCCGCGCAGTAGCTACGCATGAAGAGCCCGCTTGATTTCGTATTAAGGTCCTCCTTAATAAGGTCACTGGTGATAGGGCGGGGAGGTACAGATTGAAGGAAATCCTGATTGTTACTGTCTGACATACGGATTAATCAAATCAATATTTTATTATGCGTCATGTTGGATGGTTTTTAACCAACTCCAAAAAAGGTGGACGTTCCCAATGCGACTGCGTGTATTTTGTGTGTTTGTTACTATTAATGGGGCTATTTTTAAACGGATTAAAAAGGTTTTTTTTTCTCGAAAGTTAGGTGGTATAATAAAAATAACATCAAAACCGTGTAACAAACATACAAAAAATACAGGCGAATTGATAAACTCCTTTTTTCGAGTCAGTTAAAAAAACATTATAAATTAATTATTAATTGTTGAACTCATTATGTAACACTACTAAGTGTGAATTAATAAGATCATTAAAGATTTGGTGAAACACTAACTGTCTTATTAATAAAAATGGAGTAAAGTACTCCAAGGTTCAACCTGGTATTATATTCTTTATTACAATGTGATACAGTCTAAAATATAGACTTAATTATACTCCTTTGTTAGTCCCTGTTTATTAATAAGACGTTAACAGTCTTACTTCACTGGCTAAGGGACATAAGAAGTATCTTAATTTTGAGACAAATTGAAATGAATTTGGTATTGAATGACAAGAAGTGTCTTAAACTTTGCTATTCATATTACTTACGGTTGAAGATACCTATGATTTAAAAGTCATCCTTTAATAGACAGGGTCGATAAAAGATTCTTGACGAAGCTGTTTGGCGAACCAAGTGGCGTAAAATGTTTTTTTTTTATAAGACGACCAAGCGGGTGAGCCAACGGGCCACCTGATGATAAATCTGAGCTGTACCTTCGAGGTATAGTCACGGTATTAGTGATAGACCACCACTCGCCTCTAACGACCTACTTGGAGCGAGCAATTGCCCGGAATGTGCAGGAATAAAGCGAGGAAACAATATGATTGACGAAACAAATCTTGATAAAATATTGAACAACAACTTATAGTTTGCTAGACATGTTAAACGAAGTTTCGTCAGCGTAGGGATGTGACGACTTAATCGCCAGTTAGCAGAAATATATAAATTTAGATTACTTATTGCACCAGTACTGTCAGTTATAACTAGCTGATCAAGTACTATGTAACAGCTCCAACTATAGTCAGTGCTCGCCATTGTAGTGTTCCCTATCAAAAGAAACTAGCGAACCTTGTTGGTCCGGCTATGTAGGATAGACGACCTGACTCTCTGCTTGGTACTGGTCTGCAGATCGTAAGAAGTGAGCTTAGGTGTAAGTGGGTCTTTACAAACTAGGCCACTGGTAGTTAGTGTACAGTAAATTTCAGTGGCAGGGATCAACTGCCTAATTCTGCCGCCATAATTACAAAGTCATATCCGGGTATCCTCCGGTCTGCAAAAAAAGTATCTTCACGCACATATCTCCGAAGGAGTAGGCAGAGGCACAACCAGGGCACCCACGACTAGCCGAAAACACTAAGTCCTACAATGTGATAGGTGGCAAGCCTATCCTATCGCCAGCCGGGCAAATATCCGATCCTGAGCAACTTTTTTTTTTATTAGAAATTTGGAAAATACCACATTTTCTTTTCGTTGCCCGACCCAGGATTCAAACCTGGGACCTCATGAAGTCAAGTCCAACACGTGGACCGCTAGACCAAGCCGGTCTGGTCTAGAGGGTAGGGTAACCTTGCAAAACATACCTAAGACCTAACTCCAGATAGTGATGCACCTCTTATATGGTGACAATACGTCACGGTTGTCTCTTACCAACAAGGGAGAAATAATATACCTGTCCCTAGATAATATGTACATAATATTATCCCTATCTACATATTATCTTTATGTAAAATACATGTCCGTAGATAGATAGATTGATAACTATATACGTATGATTGGAACATAGAAGCCCCCAAACGAGTAGGATTTAACAAAGTAAACTTTCACGTTTTTCCGTCCTTACAAGAAGTATATAACGTGTATTGTTAACAGGTTATGATCTTATATAGTTTCTTATTTGCGATAGTGTTGTTTAACATGTAAATCGATGTATTTGAATAGGTTTTTAAAGTTTTTCTGTGGTTTTTTAATGTCTTTGTTTTAATAGGAAAGTTCTAGAATTTTGCTCGCCAGCGTATAAATACGGGGACCAAAATTCGGGATAGCATTCGCAGTCGGACCTCCAGAGTAGTAACTGGGAAGACTGGAATATAAGTCAGAATATAAATCCCGGAGAACCTCCTCAGCCTCACTCTCGCCATTGTGATCGTGTAACAGCGTGTTTTATTCCTGATATATCTCCGCAAGGTAGAATTTCGTCGACCTTTGGAAATCTATCCGCCTCAATGGCAGTAACGACTATTGTCTAGAAGCAACGGTCGTCTTTTACTATCAGGAGAGTCACATTCGCTAACTCACACCCAAAAAAAAACAGTAGATCAAGACACGGCTCAATGGCAAGGTCATCCACTTGAAGGAGCTTGTCCTGTATATTGTATATTGTCCTTCTGATTGAACAAGCATCCGACGTACGAGGCGTAATAAAATACTACAAATTGTATGTCTACGTTCCACCGTGCAATATACGACCGGAAAACTCCAATGTCATTCTAATCCACTAGTTTCGCGATAAGTGACCACTCGTAACTACCACCTACCACTAAAGCATCCGTTTGTTTTGCAATCGTATACTGTCGTCTGTTATACTTTACATGGGTTTAGGGTTGGCGATCAACATCATACTTGCGTACATATTATTCCGACCGCATTCGTAACAGTGAGATCTGAGAAAGAGTGGGATTGAATGAAAGTATTGGTTTAAAAATGCGAAAGGGCATGATCCGCTGGTTCGGTCATATGGAAAGAGTGACAGATGAAAGATTGACAAAGCAGATATACAATGCGAATGTGGATGGATGTAGATACCCGGGAAGACCAAGACTGACATTTTGCGATTAGATCACTCGGATATTATGTAAGGGTTGTGTCAAGAGTCTCCGAAACCGGTGTGTTTGTATGAAAAGAGTAATGAATGTGAAGGAAGCCAGACAGGTTTGTCAGGATCGTAAGGTCTGGTACTCGATACTCTCTGGTTGCCTTAACGAATATGTTTTTTTTTTAATTTCATATAGATCATACAAGCGGTGCATTCTTATGCGGGCGAGGGTTTGGATATTCCAAGTAGACGTAACCAGTACATCTCGATAGTTTCTATAATTCTTATTGTCGGTGCTTGGTCGAATTTCATTCTTGAAACAATTTATTCACAACACTTGTACTTTCCACAATGTATTTTTTTTTATAGTTTAGCCAACCGGTTTCGCTATAGCCCTGACGATGCTTGTACAGCGAAACCGGTTGTCTAAACTATAAAAATAAAAAAATACATTGTGGAAAATATAAGTGTTGTGAATAAATTGTTTCATCTTGATAGTCATTTTAATAAGAATAAAAATGGGTACTACTGTCGTGTAGTCACTGATGGTTTGATACTTGACCTTGTTTGTAACTACCACCTACCACCACGGCATCCGTTAGTTTTGAATTAATTGCACGTCATAATTTTTTGCAAGGCGGTGGATTCCTACAAGGGCAAGTTGCCGCACAGCACTCTACCATTTAAAGCGAGTTTTTGAAGCGTGTCACGTAATCGATTAACATAAGTCAAGTATCTTCGCGCCCATATCCTTGAAGGGGAAGGCAGATGCATAACCAGGGCACTGACGACTAGGCGAAGACACTAAGTCTCACAATTTGGTGTGGTGGCAAGCCTATTGCCAACACATGCAACCTCGGCTAACGTCATTTTTATTTAAATTATTTTTCTATTTTCGAGTTGCCCGACCCGGGGTTCGAACCCGGGATCTCAAGAAGTCAAGTCTAACGCCGTACCGCTAGACCACAGAGGCGATTATATCTACTAATAAAACTTAAATACACAATTTCTTTCTGCATAAGACAAGATCGCAGCTGTAATGAAGCTGTTAAACTATGCAACTATGTTTCACTTTATATTTAGAGATGATTGATTTAATTAAACATATTATCCATTCAACGCTAATAGATTTTTCTGTCGACAAAAGCATATAGTCGCAAATCCAAACAGATAGATGAATTTTAAATATTTATCTAGTTTGTTAACATTTAACGTTAGGTATTCAGATGTTGCCTGTGAATACTCATATAACTCAATATTTTCAAAACCATTCTTTAAATTCTAATATGTGTGGATCAGTGGGACTACTCTTGGTTTTCGATTTCATGGAAATTAGAATCGAAAAACTGTCATTTCTTTTGAGAGGTTTTGAACATTTTTTTTTAGTTAGTTGGTGTTAAAATGCGAAAGGGCATGCTCCGCTGGTTCGGTCATGTGAAAAGAATGACAGGTGAAGGATTGACAAGCACATATACAAATGCGAATGTGGATGGATGTAGGTACCCGGGGAGACCAAGGCTGACATTTTACGATCAGATCAATCGGTTATTATCCGAGGGTGGTATCAAGAGTCTCCGAAACCGGTGTGTTTGTATGAAAAGGGTAATGAATGTGAAAGAAGCAAGACAGTTTTGTCAGGACCGTGAGGTCTGGCACTCGATACTCTCTGCCTACCCCGTAAGGGACTTAGCGTGGAGATATGTATGTGTGTTTTTTTAAGTTAGTGACTTACAATTTATGCGGGAAAATATCAGCACAATTAATGGGTAGATTCAAATTTAAAATGTGAACACAAAGACTTATCACAACTCATAACTGTTATCATCAAATTTAATACCGAACAGTTATTTGTTTGATTGATAACAGATTCATAATTTTTTATCAACATTAACAATAGTAATCCACGCCTAATGTTACGTTTATTATCATTGTACTATTTATCATCAATTTTTTATGATCATTAGAAAATCCTAACCTACATATATCGACCTACACCAAGCTGATAATAGAATGAAACATTTTATTATAAACTAGCTGTTCCCGCGAACTTCGTTCCGCCCGTTCAGTTTGTATGGGAAAAATTGAAATGTTGTTTTTCCCAGTTTCCTCACAATTGAACAGGATAAAAAGTATCCTATGTCCTTCTCCCGGTTTTAAGTTACCTCCCTACCAATTTTCAGCCTAATCGGTGTAGCCGTTCTTGAGTTATAAATAGTGTAACTAACACCACTTTTTTTAAATATATTATAGATTAGTAGGTACCTAACAAATCATACCGAAAATGGGTAGCCTGAAAAA
>NJDD01000966.1:96287-110684 GCA_002245505.1 Calephelis nemesis | reverse complement strand
TACCACCTTCGGATATTACCCGAGAAATTTGGCAACGAAATATCGACGCAGGTCTTCCGCGTACCTAAAATCTACATTTGCATTATATATCCATTTTCCACTGTTTTCGTTTGCATGTTTAAATTTTATAGATAGTACGTGCTTGCTTCTGCACGCTCGAATGTTTTGTTTGAGATTGTCTCTCTCTCTCTCTCTTCACGTCAAAGATCATCTGACACTCTAATCCCCAATTGCTTTTATCTTTATAATCCGCACTCTCCAACGTCGACACTTGGTGGAGTTCCATAGTACATTTGATATCAACACAATTTGCTCTTCCAATGTCAGCTATTCGTGACAAGTACAAGTAGAAAATATTAAGCAGACTTTACAAATTATGCGGGTACATAATTCCTTTATTTCCTTTACTAAAGTCATAACTCAAAAACCCTCTTTGGCAATTTTATTGTTTTTTATAGAGGAAACTAGGCATGTCTACAGGAATCTTCACTTTGCCTACAAACATACACCCACTACCCCCAAAGAGACTTGGTTTTTAGATACAAATAAATGTACCTACATCCTATATCTATGTTTTTGAAGATTTCGAATCTTTTGTAGGTAAGGAAAGAAAAGGTAAATTAAAATAGACGTTTTCATGACGCATAGGTAAATTAAAATAGACGGTTTCATTCTGTACCAGTTGACTCCTGTAGCTCAAATTATTTATCAAAATAAATGAAAAAAATTGTGTGTGATGTACTTATTACTTCAAAATTAGACCAAACACCTAGAATATGATAAATAATAACGACAACGAAGGTATGTTACCGTGTTCCGTGCTGGAGGGAATCCTGTGGACTTGTACACACGGCCTAAAACGACTATTTAACTAAACCACACACTAGCAATATAATGGTGGTAATTTTGTTGCGCAATCAATAAACTAATTATAAGTTATCGCTGTCTTCTTTCAACAAAAGAAACAGAAAGAGACAAAACACTTTTAGCGCTGTCAAATTAGACCGTACACGTCATTTCTACAGACGTTTAAACTATTACTCTAAAATAAGTTTAGTTTGTAAACAGCAGAATTACCACCATTGTCATTGTTATCAATTATTTTCTCCAACTTATTTCGTGACCCATTTTATATAGGACTCGGAATAAGGAGCTATTCCCGTAAAAATATCCAATGCTATTCCAATTTTTGTTTCATTAAAAAAAGACAGCAAAAACCAAAACCAATATTAGCTACTGCTTAGCAGAATTACCACCCCTGTTTATTTTTCCGATGTTACTATCAAAACCTAAAAACTCAACGCTGGCAACCCTACCGTAAAAATTTAATGTATGCAAACGATTAGATAAATTGTATTGGCTTACTCCGTTTGTCCAACTACGCTGTAAATATCGCACACTAATTTTGAATATTAAATATTTGTTTTATAGCACGATGACATTTATACGTGTGTAAAATTAAGAGTTTGTTTAATCCCACTGAGCTCATAAACTATCCGACAAATAAAAATAATTTCCTATTAGGCGTGGTAATCGTATCACGCCTGAACGGATGGACCGATTTTTCCAATTTTTTTCGTCGTGTCAGAAGGTTCTTATGAAAAGACAAACGAGGAAAATTGCAGGGAAAATGAGAGAGTCGATGCTTCAATTCATTACTTTCAATAGTTGTTAATGTCAATCGAAACGAAGTTCGCCGGGTCGGCTAGTATTATTTACAAAAATTAACACATATTTCCCCATTTCTATTAGTCACATCACGTCTGGACGGATGGGCCAACTTCGCTTTTTTTTGTCTGTTACGGTCAATAGAAGGTAGGTAGAATTGTTAAAAAAAAATTAATGATTAGCGGAACATGAGAAAATTTAAGAATTTAAGATTCATGTGTACGGGACAATGTCTGTCGGCTCAGCTAGTACTTAATACATGATTTTTTGGTTTATGTGTTTGTCACCTAACTCCTCCTAACCGGCTGGACCGATTTAGTGGAAAATGTGTATACATATTCCAATTTGTTCCTAGGTGGTTAGAAAACACAATAGGACACGGTGGTGTTGTCGGTATGTCACTAAATTAAGGCAGTACGAAGTTCACCGGGTCAGCTAATCTCTTTGTGAAATTTCAATAAAGATTAAAGTTATTTATATAATATTTGTTGGTCCGGTTCCTTAGCAGAACAAACGTCATTAACACCTCTGACTGAGTGGTAGAGTTTCACAGCGGCTCGTCCAAATTGGTACCACCACTTTGTCTAATCCTGTCGTCACAATGTCAGTGTTTGCCGTTGAACTGTTCTGGTTAGGTTAGGTTGGGTATTCGATTAAGTTACTTTAACGCGAAGCCTAGCATAGAGGCCTTAGTTTTTCAAAGCGGAATTACTATCTAGTGTGTCAATAGGCAGCGAGAATTTCTTACCATACGGAAGTCAGTCTGCTTACTTGCAATACTTTAAAAATTGCCATGCATGCCAGAGTATTAGATTCTTAAACATTGCTTTTAATCTACATTTCTAGGCCCATCACGCTCATTTCCGCATTGGTGGAGGAGTTACCTTAAATCCTATGCCTATTTCCTGCTAAGTGCTAACTATCTATCACATTGGGACTACCGCAAGGTGAAAATGATTGAGACGCAATATAACTTCGGCATGGCTATAACAACTTCCACGTGAGCGCATCAAGCCTAGTATGAAATCGCAAACAATGTTATCGCATTTCCACGCTTCACCGGATCCCGCTGTGAAAGAATACACGACAAGGCGTAATAGCTTTACTGCAGTTACTTTAATACCGCGATTCAGCTCACTGATAACCCAAATTTGAGGCTGTTTAACATGCTAGAGGCTATTTAATGGAAGTCCAGGTTCACTGGGACCATTTGTCTCCTGGCTGGTAACTCATGAGAGGCGAGCATAGCTTAAATAGGTAAACTTATCAAATTACTGACGGTAGTGCTTATACAACAACGTATCTAGATCCACACATCCACGCCCTTTCTAATCCTAAATGGTAGTGTTAAGTTCCAATCTGGCGGTAGAGTAACCGGTAGACCCGTAGACCGGTAGATCCACTATCTACCGGTCTACGGGGTCAAAGGTAAAATTGAAATTTATGGCTTTCACAATGTGCCTATAAGTAGTATCCTTAACTTCAGATGTAACTTCTGCTTTGCTATATTACGAAAGGAATATATTAAACCACCCGTGTAAGTTACCCAAACACTAAACCACCGATTATGGAACATGAAAATGGCGAACGTGGATGTCACAGTGATAATAATATAGGCAACAGCGCAAATCATCTCTTACCGTTAAGAGAACCGCCTATTTGTTCGACGTCTTATTTATTACATTTAAAAAAAAAATCGAGTTTGTTAAAACTCGAGAACTGCCGGTCAAAACTTTCACGGTTTTTAAACGGATTTGTATCATCCCCGAAAGCAGGATAATTATTAAAGCATTTAAATATAATTCGGACGCCAGGAGCGATTTGAAGTTTGCCGAGACAGCAAGTATAAAAATCTTCATAGAACACCGGTTAAACCACGTCTGAATAAACAATACGTCAGCTTATTACAGTTGTTCGAATGTCCTTGATATTCTTTTCCTCGCATTTGTGTCACGGTCGGTCCTTGACTTTGAATCACTAGACAAATAAAATCATAAATAAGAGCTTTCGCCGACTCCAAAAAAGGAGGTTGTCAAATCGACGATCTTTTTTATGCTTGTAACGTGATTAATCGGCCAATATTAATTAGATATTAATGGTTAATTTTTGAAAGGTCGTGAATTAAAATTTTGTCCATATTTTTTTTTTTCAAGATCAGGATCTAGTAGTTTTTGAGTTAAATAATCCACATTTTTTGTTCTTGGCGACATGGTTCAAATTAGTTTCAGATTTTTGTAGTTTTACTGCGCTTAAATTATAAACATAACCGAAACCGGTAGGCTATGAATTGTCATAAAATAATGTTGGTATGTATGTTCAAGATAAATATTGAATTCTACTGATGACGAACACAGTGAATTATGTGGAGTTTTTACTCGCAAGTTACGAGAAAAGTTTTGAACATGCTTTTAATGAAAGTAATACTTAAAACAATAGCGTAAAAATACGACTGGAATTTTAGTGAGAAGGTACGGCTCTCTAATAACATCTATAAAAGTATCTTATAGCTCGTGAGCTAGCAACAGATTTCGATGATCAATTTCCTCTCGTTACGTTACGTTACGTTACGAGTTATCGCACTCGTAGAATGTTTCGGAGCAGAAACGTAAAAATATCTGAACATAGCCTCAAGTGTTTATAGTCAGCACACAATCTAATTTTAAGCATGTCGTCAAGACTTAACTTTACGAATTCTTGAAATCAATAAATCAGCTGATTATAAAAATGTGCATAATATATTAGCTGTTGACATAAGCAAGAACAAAATATATTTAATACATAAATTTATGAAACTAGAGAGAAAAAGATATTTAATTGTAAGATGTTACTTTATATTATGAACTAATTAAAAGTTAAGTTGACTATATCACGGAGGAATGATGAAATTAGGCAGCTGTACAGTACAGCTCCTCAACTCACCCACGACAACACATTTGATGTTTACTACGCTTCAGAACATTACAACCCTGAATCATTATGCAGTAACTTTCCCTTGAGGAAATAATTCAAATATTTTGCAGCTGACTCTCTGTCTATTAGGATAGAATGCAATGAACATATTTGAAATAATTGACTATCTTAATCAAAGTGACAATAGCAACATCTAATTACTATCGAAATGTATACCGACCACATAGAGAAACATAATAAATACACTATCTCTTTTACACTCATGCGAAAATATCACAGCAAAGTAGGACAGAACATAACCAACGGGAAAATAAATTCCGTGGCTCACCTGTTACTATGTGATTTTTGTTTCAGTCTACCGCGGATTTATTAAAAATGTATTTTATGTATAAGGAAAACGAATGCTACAACTAGACAAAGAAACATAGGACATACCATGAAAATAATTGATAAAACTATCCCACAAATCCGAAGTTAACATTTTAAACACAAATTCACACTTACACACAGTATTTTTTATAAAAATATTATTATTTTAAACATCAGTGAACAAATGAATGGGCAGCCGTTATCAAACCAATTGTACACTGAATAATAATGTATATAATAAGATAAAAACTGGTTTCCTCGGTGTTGCCGCGTTGTGTATTTTACCCGTACATCGGGGAAAATAGTGAAAACAATATTGATATTTGATTTATTAATATTTGCTGTGGTTTTTGTCGCGTTGTATTTGACATGTTTATTTCACTTGATTAGTAATTAACTATTTTATACGGCCTCTTTGGTTAATATATAAAATAAAATAGATCAAAATAAGGATATGTTACTTGTTTTTCTTTGATTTATATCTAAAACTAGCGCCCCGTCGCCGCTTTGCACGGTTATGAAATATACATGTATTCTTCAATCACTTTATCTATTAAAAAAACCGCATCAAAATCCGTTGCGTAGTTTTAAAGATTTTATTCTTGATTTATATCTAAAACTAGCGCCCCGCCGCCGCTTTGCACGGTTATGAAATATAATTGTATTCTTCAATCACTTTATCTATTAAAAAACCGCATCAAAATCCGTTGCGTAGTTTTAAAGATTTTAGCATACAAAGGGACATAGGGACAGAGGAAGCGAAGTCGCTTTATACTATGTATAAGTATATATAAACAAAAAAAAAGTATCTTCACGCCCACATATTAAGCTCATGTGTTTTGTTTATGTATAAACAAAGTTGTTTTATACTATGTAGTGATGATATAAAATTCTCGTGTGGCGGTGTTTATTAATAAATGCCTTAACGGCTTGGTCGATTATCATGAAATTTTAGGTACGTATCGGATAAGTCTAACAATCCGTGATTTTTTTTTCAATTTGTTTCATTTTTCAACATTTGTGTTAAATGTTACGTGTTAGCCTAAATGTAAAATATATTTCTTTTGTCTCGGCATTAACCTAGAACCACATTTTTTTTTATACAAGAGGAGGCAAACGAGTAAGTGGGTCACCTGATTGAAAGTGAACACCGCCGGCCCATGGACATCCGCAACACCAAAAGTATCACAGATGTGTTGACGACTTTTAAGGAATGAGTGCGCTCTTTTCTTGAAGGTCCCTAAGTCATAATTGTTTGTGAATACCGCCCTTGGTAACTGATTAACTTTCACCCTTCTACGACACTAGCCGTTACCTGTGGCTTCATCCATGACAAACTGATATGAAAGCTATCCTATCGTTCAAGTTGGATTATACTGCTCACGGTATGCAAATTTATTAAAATTGATTAGATAGTTTATCCCATCGCGGATAAACAACGCGACAAGTAATTTATATATATTAAGATAAGATAA
The DNA here is from genome assembly GCA_002245505.1 of Calephelis nemesis. NCBI lineage: Eukaryota > Metazoa > Arthropoda > Insecta > Lepidoptera > Riodinidae > Calephelis > Calephelis nemesis. The sequence goes on along the minus strand of NJDD01000966.1, from coordinate 104,262 downwards.
GATATTTCTGACAACTTGTAATAAGTACTCGAATACATACGAATAATATTTTTACACCGTAAATCACCTTTGAGGTCTTAGCGTTCCGGTGTTGGACTTTATTTTCCGAAATCCCGGGTTTCCAGTATCGGATTTAATATGTATTTTCTAATAAAAAAGACAACGTTAGCCGGGATTACATAAGCGCTAAGTTGGTGATAGGCTTGTCACCTGTCACACGGTGTAGTTTAGTGTCTTCGGTTAGCAAGGGTGCCCTGGTTGTATCTGTACCGCAGCCATTTCGGGGATATAGGTATGATTCTAATTAATATATATTTGTAAGTACTAGTTAATACTCGTTATTTAATACTTCAATGTATCTGCCTATTATACGAAATTATTAAATTAAAGTTTAAATTCAAAAGAAATACAGTTCCATTTCCACAAAAACATAAAACGAAAAGGGCATATAATGTAGAGGAAGCCAGGCAAGTGCAAGGATATTTTGCAGTCGACACTCTCTACCTACTAGGAAAGGACTTGGCGTGAAGATATGTATGTATAAATATATTTCACTAAAACAAATTTTATATCACAATTATTACATTTAACCTCCAACAGCTGTCATTTACCATTACATCATAAATAGAAAATTTCATCATGAAAAAATATCGCAGAAACATGTCACGATGAACCAGCGCTAAAAACTTGATAAAACTCATCAAGTCTAGAAAAATCGTCGGCCCCGTTTTAATAGCTTCGAAAACTTGCCAAATTGCTGGGGACATTTCTTATTTTCCGAGCTTCAACAAGGTATGTTCGTCTAGCTAATGAGAGAAGTTTAGCGACGCTGGTTTTTGAAAATTCCACATCCTTAAATCCGTTGTCCTCATAAATTTTCGCATTTTTCTCATTAAGGTGTTCTTACTATAAAAAAAATGCCAAAATTAAAAGTAGGACGAGTTTTTGTTAATTTTTCAAGGTGGACAACTGAGATGCGTAAATAAATAGAATATTAAAGGGTTCCAGTGGCCTTATTAATGCAAGGAAAAATAAAGCTAACCAGTAAGTAGCTACACTGCTTGAGCCGTATTGATCTATACTTTGTTGGTAGATAAGCTCTCTCCGGTAGCCACATCAAAATAAGAAGCCAGAACTTTATCAAATTCTCTCTGCCTACCTCGTAAGTAACTTGGAGTTTAGATATCTATGTATGTAAATTGATCAAATGGCGCTGATGGTAGCCTTTAGAATCTATCGTGTATTTTAGCTAGAGTCCGGTCAAAGCTAGGTTTTTCAGCCGGAACCGAAACTAAAACCGAATTTTCGGCCTTCGCTGTCAGTTTCGACAGAAACCCGGACCAAAAATAACCCAAAAATGTTACACAATTCCATTCAATATGAAATTTCATGTATAAGTACCCATACTTTTTCATAGTCAAACCTAGAGCCAAAAGCCAGAGTTAATTAGTAGTGATCAATGTAATAAAAATACAATCACTTTTGTGCGGATGTAAATAAATCCCATATATGTTAATAATTATTAAGTATGTAAAGTATATGTTATATAAACCTAGGCGAGCACTAGTGAGCGGCGAAATTTTTCGACGACGACGACTACAATTTTTTTGACGAAACCGAAAGTTAAACCGAAACGCCCGTAGCCGAAACCGAAACTTTAGGTTATTCACTAAGTTTAGCTGAGACTTGACACCATGATAGAGCCGTGTGAAATTCTACGGGTAGTGTAATAAGCTCACAAGGCGAAACAAATTCGGCGGGCTAGTTTATTCTTTTCATTACACACATTATTTATAGATAATATCAAAATCTAACATATTATAATACAAACTGTCCCGATTTAAGTTATACTGTCCTATGAATATTAAATTTTGTTAGTTCGAACGATTTCATTTCTCACATGAACCTTCTCTTGACAATAACTAACAAAACAAAAAAAATGAAATCGGCCCATTCGTTCACACGAGGTGCAATGATGGAGATAAATAGAGATTGTTTTTATATATATAAGACTAGCTGAGCAATCAGACGTTGTCCATTCTTAACTACGAATATTTTTTATATGAACCTTTTCCAGGCAACAGCAAGCCCAAATTTTTTTTTTGCTAATTTAGTCCATCCACGCATGGACTAATTTAGCAAAAAAAACAATTGCGATGAGCAATGAAAATAGATTTATTTTTATATTTAAGAATATATAGTATGGTAGCAAAATAATGGAAACATTATTGCATTTTATGTGTTCTGAAATATCATTACATTTATTTATTTTACTTTTTAAGGTATTGGAAGGCAAACAAGCACATGGATATCCTGATGGTAAGAAATTTACGCCGCCTAGAGACACCAAAGGTAGTAATGATGCGTTGCCAGCCTAAGGCCGGGGTGCTAGGCCTCGAGTTAAGTAAGTTTACCGAACACCATATCCTCCCAACTGCAACACGTCAATTGCAAGCACTGACATTATGACGGTAAGAACAAGTAAGGCTGTTGTACCAACTCATGCGAGTCGCTGTGGAACTCTACCACCTAATCAGACGTCACGATGCTAACGACGGTACGCCTACGCTCGCCTTTTACGGGCTGTCTTGTAGGAAGACAGATAGCCTACTCTGCAAAGGAGCCCGAACCAACACGGAGGATCCCATACTGCAAAACTTAAATTTGTCACATCTTTTGAATTCATCGGACAAAAGCTTACGTGCCGGTTCGGTGCTGGATAATAATATCATCGACCTACATTCCGTATTGTATATTTCAATATTTAATTAATCCAACCTAATTAGTTGGCAAATTTTACGAGGACTCAAATTAATGTTTAGGAATTAAATTTTAGTGGCAATTGTTTTTACATGGGGATTTTAACAGACGTTATAAGTTACTTGTACAATTGTATGAAACACCCGACTACAGTACAAATACGAAACAGTGCGGAAACTAAGGCTGGTTGTGAAAATATTTACCTTACGCTTCAATTGAAGCAATAGGGTTGCCCTGTATTTTTTTTAAATCGAATATCAATAACTATGACCTTTACAAAAAATATTCCAAGACGCCAGTTAATTCCAGGAAAATACGAAAATGGTTTCGGCATTTTAAAAATATCGAGGAAACTACCGTACTGTATCTTAGGTTTTGTGAAATAGTGGTACTGGTGTTTCAAAATAATTTAGAGTGTGTTTAGTTCACCTAGGTGAACTACCCTGGGTGAATTAAGTTTGGGACTGGTAATTTTGATGCACCCAGGTGTTTAAAGTTAATTTAATTCACTTAGATGAATTAACCAAGGTGCATTAAGTGTACGACCCCGTATATTTAATGAACCCAGGTGTTTAAAGTTTACGTAAAGTGTATTTAATTCACCTAGGTGCATTAAGTGTACGACCCCCAATTCCAAACCTCAATAGGTTTAGAAAGAAGGAGAAATTCGTAGCCCCAACTAATTTAATTAGTTTACAAATATTTTAAAAAAAGAGTGGGTGTACTCATGTACGCACGTAAGAAGTTATACTTCTTTGGCGTAAATTTCCTCGAAATCTTTATAAAGAAAGTGGTTTCAGAATATCAGGAATTTGGTTATATATGCAAACGGACATGAAATATAATTTTTTTTATAATTGTCAAGTTTCAATTACGCACATGCAGTTTCTCACTATTTCTGAAATGTGTAGTTCCTAATACTTCTGTATTAGTTTGAAATTAATGATGATCTTGGGTGTATGTGTGTTCTTTACAAACACACATACACCCAAGATATATAAATACTTTCCGGCGCCGACATATTATGACTTTCTACTTTTGTGATCCTTTAATCCTAGTAAATTCGCCGCCTATAACACGAAAGTAACCTGTAAATGATTAATTACGGACCGTATACCCAATCGACTAGTCTGCGGTAGTAACATATCAAATCGTCCCGCGTAGGCACGATCCATTCCAAAGTTTGTAATTAAATTTGTGTACACTTAACATGGAAAATTCTGCACTGCTTTTTATATATTTTGACAGTACCTCAATAGGGTACATGTAATTAAAAGTTTTCTGACTCGAGTATACGGGTCATACCTATATTTTCACGCGTTTTGAGTCTTCCGTGCGAGATCTCTCTCTCTCTCTCTAAATGCTAGTGACAGATTTAAGTTAGGGTTATTTTATCACAAAACAGCGAACAAGAACACTGTTGTGGTAAGAGACAATCTTGACCGAGACACCTTGGGGACAGGCCAATAACGCAATTATAACATCTAAGTATCTTCACGCCCATATCCCCGAAGAGGTAGGCAGAGACACAACCAGGGCACCCATGACTAGCCGAAGACACTAAGTCCCACAATGTGATAGATGGCAAGCCTATCGCCAACCGGGCCTATTTCCAATCCCGAGAAACATTTTTTTATTCGAATATTGGGAAAAACCCAATTTTCTTTTTGTTGCTCGACCTGGGATTCGAACCCGGGACCTCTTGCAGTCAAGTCCAACAACTGAACCGCTAGACCACAGAGGCGATCTATGTTAACTATAAGCCACGGTCCATATAGACTACTTTTTAGATTTACTAAAACCGAATGTTTATTATCTTATATATAAAATTCAATTGCTGTTCGTTAATCTCGCTGAAACTCGAGAACACCTGGACCGATTTGACTATTTTTTTGCTTAAAAATAAGAAAAAAGGAAAAACTGCGAGGAAACTAGGAAAAACAACATTTTAAGTTTTTGATTCGCGGTGTGAGTAGACACAAAACATAATGAAGACATATCTACCTAGGTATTTACATTAATCATAAAAAAATAAGTTTTCGATTTTAAAAGAACTAAGCTTACATTTAATAAAAAAAACTCATTTGGATCACCGAATATTTTCTGTAAACATATCTTCCATAGAAACTACATTTACCTCTTCCAGAGACGTAAAGGCCAAAAACTGTGTTATTTTAAAAATGTTCAATAATTGTTTCTTTCGAGCCAAACATATATATTCGTGTTTCGGACTCTATACTTATTTTAAGAATTTTGTGACCTGTTCCAAATAAAAATTTAATAATACGAGTATACGTACCCACGGGTCTAATCTAAGATATAGGCATATTTGTAACCTGTTAAAGCCTAACTGATGAGTGACTGAGATGCCGACTTTTTTGTTTGAATGCTGATTTTTGTGGTTTTGTCAAGAGGTTAGTGAACATTTTTAATTTTAATCTGATGACTGTCTATGATCTGTCTTATGATCGCTTCTGTAGTCTAGCGGTCCGGCCTCGAACTTGGCTTTTTGATGTCCCAGATTCAATTCCTGGGTCGGGCAACAAAATAATTAGAAAATGTATATTTTCAATCACTATATAGTATGAAACAAAGTCGCTTCCTTTAGCCCTGTGTCCCTTTGTATGCTTAAATCTTTAAAACTACGCAACGGCTTTTGATGCGGTTTTTTTAAAAGCAGGTAGCAGGCAGCTAGTTTTCTATTAAAAAATAACATTGCTCGGGATTGGATATGTGCCCGTTGGCGATAGGCTTGCCACCTATCGCATTGTGGGACTTATGCCCGTTTTCACCAACTAACACCTAAGGATTCCCTAGTTAAGTGACTCTTAGTTTAAAAGATCCCCTAAATCCAACCCGCACCTAAATTCGTTTTCACTAAGCTAAGTGTTACCTTCCTAAGTGACTCTTAACTAAGTGACGATTCTTTAATACAATACGTGTGACCAAAAATCGATTCTTAATCGATAAGTCAATTTCATCGTTAAATAACGAAATTATTAGATAAAGAAGTAATATATAGAACACAAACATTGTTTTTTTAACTTTCGGTGATATATCTTCAAGATTATTACACGTTTAATGTATTTGATGCTTATTTAAGGCACAAAAAAGCGCATGCTTTTGCCTTAAGTTTCGAGTGACATAACGTCAAGCTGACAAGTGGCAACTCAACTTCAAAATGTAGATAAACGTAGACATGTACCTATTTTGAATAATAGTGATCGAGTACTTAGGTCACTGTACAAATTTTATTCTCTTACAACTTTTTAAATTATTATTTTATTGGAAACCGGGCTATTTTGTAAAATTGTCATTTCACTTTTGATATTTCTTCCTGTGACTCGGGAAATCTTAGGAACTCTTCTCCCAGAAATAAAATGGCTATATTAAAATTCGTTTTATTATACGACTGCAAGTAGCTACCCTGAAGCCGTCTAAATCTCCGACAGTTAACGAAAAATTGCCTGTAGCAAAGTGTCTCAAAGTACACAAACAAGAGTTGGTTTATAGGTGGCATTGATTTATTCACAAAAAAATATTTTATTAAATTAGTAGGTATTTACTAGTTGTATGAAAGTACAATCTAATACCTATTTTTATGTCATCAATATGTACTGTAGGTTTATTTAGTTTTTAATTTTATGTGGTAGACAAAATATAAGACAGCTATTATAAAACAGGGCAAGTGCTAAAATAAAATACTTACCTATCATCCTTAAATTCCAAATATGTTCTATTTTATCTAATAAAAATAGAACAGTTTGTTTAGATAACCTATATCTAACAAAAAAATCGAATTCGTCTTATTTCTCAAAATGGTTTGCTCTTTCACGATAAATAGGCGCTCTGTTAAAAAAATACTGGAGATCATTTCTACCGTTTCAACTTCTTCTAAATTCTCTTAAAATTGGTTTAAATCACTATTCTATGTGGAAAAATGTATGTTAACTTTTTATAATAACTGTCACCTTAAGTTAGGGGACGGATAGGCAATGAGCAATCAGTCCCGTAAGTTTTAGGGAACACCTAAGAACATAAGTGTCACTTAGACGTTGGTGAAAATGAAATTCTTGCTAGGTGTCTCCTAAATGAGTTTAGGGGACCCTTAAATTTTAAGATTTGTTGGTGAAAACGGGCATTAATGTCTTCGACTGTAAGTAACTCTCAACGGAATTTTATTTTTTTCAACGTCCATGAAGATAGTTTTAAGGACCGTTATAAACTGATTTTTGCGATGCAATTTACCAAAACGATTGCGTCACAAATTAATAAAATCACAATTCGGCGATCTTCCGTGAAAAAATCCCGCTATCGTGAAATGAAGTGGGTATTAGCCGCGACCAAATTTCAACCTTAAAATAAATTAGTAGTTAATTAAAAAATATTAAATTAAATGTCACTTTAATTCATTTTGTTTCGTATGTTTAATCAGTAAATATTCTTTAATAAGTACAAAAATGAATCAATATTTCGCTGTTTGGTTGTGTTAATTATTGATAAGAGAAAGTTCTTACAAAAAAAGTCGCTTATTTTATTTCAATACCAGCTGAACCGGTAGACTTTGTTCTGCTCCTTATTTTAATGTGATTTTAGTAAAAAAATTAGCCCTTGAGTAGCCCTTGTCTTTTGGAGGTATGAAAAATAGATGAAGGTTGATTTTCAGACCTACTCAAGATGCTCACAAAATTTCATGAGAGTCGGTTAAGCCGTTTCGGAGGAGTACGGGAACGAACATTGTAACACGAGAAATTTATATATATAAGATTAATAATTAAGACATGACAACGTCTATTGGGTTAACTAGTAAGTTATAAATAGTATACAACATACAAAGATTTAATATATTTGTAATGTATATACAAATTAATCTATATATCACTACATAGTATAAAAAAGTCGCTTTCTCTGTCCCTATGACCCATTGTATGCTCAAATCTTTAAAACTATGCAACGGATTTTAATGCGGTTTTTTAATATATAAAGTGATTGAAGAGGAGGGTTTACATGTATATTTCATAACCGTGCGAAACCAGGGCTGGCTGGTAGTTTTATATATAAGAATAACAGTTAAGACATGACAACGTCTGTTGGGTTAACTAGTAAGTTACAAATGTATGATAAACTATACAGTTATTTACTTCATTTTAACTTATTAAAAAATAATCAGTATGGATTTAGAAAAGGGAGGTCTACAGTTTATGCATGTTTTGAC
>NJDD01000966.1:75211-90763 GCA_002245505.1 Calephelis nemesis | reverse complement strand
TTTGTAAACTATTACAAGGGGAGGGGAACATTCACTGTATCTGCCTACCTCTTCGGGGATATGAGCGTGTAGATACTTCTTTTTTTAATTTGATTTCCTTTATTAAAGTATAACTCAGCAAAATATCATATCAAATATCTTATCAACATATCACTATTATCACATACGTCATACAGGCACACGAGCCTACCTTACCAATGTAAAATGTTTTGATTATTTGTTGTTATATTATGCATGATTCTTAAGGTAGTTTTAGTAGCGACGTCATCAATTAAAAAAAAGTACTTCACGCCTATATAACCGAAGCGGTAGGCAGAGGCTCAAAAAGGGCACCCACGACTAGCCGAAGACACTAGGTCCCACAATGTGATAGGTGGCAAGCCTATCGCCAACCGGGCACATATCCAATCCCAAGCAACGTTTTTTCTGTTAGAAAATTGGAAAACCCCAATTTTCTTGTTGTTGTCCGACCCGGAATTCGAACCCGGGACCTCAGGCAGTCAAGTCCAACAACTGAACCACTAGACCACAGACCAAATATACTTTCATGAGCAGAACTTGTATGCTTCAGATAATAAAGTATGGTGTGAACGAGTGAGTTTTATAAATCATTATAACAAAATTTCAGCAAGTGATGACCATGGAAGTTATAGACCATAGTTCAAGTTCTCAGGCTTTTTTTATGTTATAGGAAAGCAAACAAGCAGACGGATTTCCTGATGGTATGAAATTCACGCCGCCTAGAGACACCAAAGATGGTAATGGTGCGTTGCCAACCTGAGGTCAGGATATTAGGCCTCAAGCAAAAGCAAGTTTACCGGCTACCTTACCCTCCGAACCGGACCACGTCATGACGTTATGGCGGCAGGAATAGGTAAGGCGGTGGTACCAATCCGGGCGAGTCGCTGCGAAACTCTACCACCTAGTCAGATGTCACGGTGTTAGTGATAATAAGCCTATGCTCGCCTTTTACGAGCTGCCTGACAAGAAAGGCAGAAGGTCTATTCTGCAAAGGAGCCCCTACCAACACGGGGCTTCTGATTTAGGTCAAAAGATTTTACTTTTACTCTTTTATTCTATATGTACTAACAACTTCCTCATTGTAGAAGCGCCTTGAACTTCTAACAGCGTACTCAAATGATTGAAAGTAGAGTGCAAGGTCAGAGGCCGTCAAATCAATTATGCGATTATATCTACATAGAGGAGTCGAGATCAAACACTAGGGAGCTGGACCTCTAGCCGTAGACGAGAAGATTTTCAACAATCGCTTAGTGGTGAGCAAAACTGTTCTTGGTCTTGATTTTTCGATACCAAGACCAAGATTGCAAGAGACTAAGAACCACAAACCAAATTTGCTAGATTCAATGAACATATTTTGTTATTGAACAAAATGTACATTTTTTATAGAAGAGGAGGCAAACGAGCAAGTGGGTCATCTGATGGAAAGTGATCACCTTCGCCCACGGACATCCGCAACACCAAGAAAATCACAGATGTGTTGCCGACCTTTAAGGAATGAGTACGGTTCCTAAGTCATAATCGTTTGGGAATACCGCCCTCGGCAACTGATTCCATAAAGGTGTTATACGGGGTAAGAAATGTCTTGTCTTCGGAATGCAACAGCTGTAGATCGAGTAGAAGATGATGCATGATACTTGAAACTCTGACGCGATGCCCGAAGATGGGCACACACAAAAAAATACTTGTCATTATTTTTGCTACTTAAACTTTGACATATAAGGCTCAAAATGCCAAATGTATTCTCTTCTTATCTTGTTGGTAATGTCACTCTAGCTTCATAGCCTGAACTTATCGATAAGATGAAGAAGAATAAAAAAGATCAAGTTAGGTTTTTATTTCTAATAACGAGGAGAGCGTCTAAAAGGTTAAATAGCAATTACGGCGACTTGATTATACACAAACGCATCATAATCAGTAGTGTACATGACTTATGTACGAATGACCGTTAACGGATAATTAATGTCAATCCAGGTCTCCTTAACTGCTAATGATCATCTGACCGTCACCAGTGCAACACGCCCAAATCGTTAGTATATTTAATAACGCACTTCTTGGCATACAATAAAACGACCGTACTATTAATAATACATGGTTGAGGGTATTTCCAAGGAAAAAAATGACCTTACACATGCACCTATATATCAAGATTTTATACAAATTGACGGAGGCTATTAACCATGGTATAATGTACCTATCATATTGTCATAATCTGAACCACCTGGGTTATTTTTTTTGCAAATTGACTTTCTTTTTTTTATACAAGAGGAGGCAAACGTGAAAGTGAGTCATTAGATGGAAAGTGATCACCGCCGCAATTTTTCACATTATTTTGCAAATCAAATCTCTTGCAAAAATATCAATATAACACATATATGAAATCTATTAAGAGATGTTGTTTATTACTTACAGATTACAAAAGAAATGTAGAATGATTCATATCAAGTATACATTCATACCGATACATAAATTTATGACAACTGCATGAAGGAAAGTGATTAAAAATAGTTCTTCTTATGAATAAAACTAAGACTGAATTCGCGAAACTTAAACCAAAACGGAAACCAAGACCAATACTTGCTGTGCTCATCACTACAATCGCTAGCACAGTCAGAAGATGTTAATGTCATGCAAATACGATTTAGCGATAGCGATCTTCAAAGAACATCTTGTTAAAGTTAAGTCTTAACTTGACATATTTTTTACTTTTTATTTGCATGTACAGTCAATGACAAAAATAAATTTACCTACCTATTACTTTAACGCAAATAATGTTTGGTCTTTTGAAACTTTCTGTAGTCTTAGCTAATAGAAATTAGTCGTAATTCTCCAAAGCACCACCTTACTTTATTTTAAATGTATGCTATCTTTATCCAACGAAACAAAAAGAAAAGAGACGGAACATTTTAGATATGTCATAACAATCGAGACGTGTCAACTCATGACGTTTTGAATCAACGTACTGCTAGGATTAAATTAAAAATCTGTAGAAATGTTATATAGTACAAACTAATCTGACAACATTAAACGTATTTTGTCTCTTTCTATAACCATCGTTAAAGGAGATAGCGATAACTTAAAATTAGTTAAATGAGCACTCATCAAAATCAATACCATTGTCGGTATATGTCCCCTTATACCCTCCAGCACGAAAAGATGGTGCACAGTACTCTCATACCGACTAAATAAAAACAGTTCGAAACATCTAGAAAAGTGTCTAAAGGTAAAATATACATTCTTTATCTTCGACACTTGATGGAATTTACAGATAAGTTTACTTAAAGCCCGGTAAAGTTGTAAGAATCAAGAGGCAACATAATATTAGTCAAACAAAAATAACACGTTAGGGCAACAACAACAACAACAACAAACAAAAATAACACATTGTCAATTCTCCCGTTTTATTAACACATAATAAAGCTCCTAGTTTGAGTTTGGCGATGCCTTTTAACATAATTGGTATCTAAATGCGATGCATATTTTTTGGAGACAACGCTTGTTTGTAGTTATAACAAAAAATGTAGCATTCATTCTTTAACATGCAACTACAATTTAAAAATAAAATTTTGCAAAACGAGGCCAAAGCTTACCCCTCTAGAGTCTCTGAACAATATGGCCGCGTGGTGGGGATCGAGGAAGGCATCGGAAGCACGATGACGAGCTGTGGGCACATTGCCAAGTGAAGAGCGCCGCTTCTCCGCCTCTTGTGAAGCAGCTCGCCGTAAGTACGCTCCTGAGAACAAGTTGAAAACAATGTTAAAAAACTATTTTATCACTGGCCTTGCTCGAGTAAAATGATGATAATCACATATAATTTTTATTTATATAAAGAACATTTTACTTTTCAAGAATGTATATTGGTTAAGCTTAACATTAAAAATAACATTTCTTTTTTTTATTGCTCGACAAGGGGATCGTCCCCGTGACCTCAAGAAGTGAAATCGGATGCCAGATCGCTAGACCGCAGACTTTTCAAGATTTTTTTATGATATTGGAAGGCAAACATGCAGACGGATTTCCTGATGGTAAGCAACTCTCGTCGCCCAGAGAAACCGAAGGTGTAATGGTGCTGTACCAACAAGAGGCCCGGCTGTTAGGCCTCTTAGTTATCAGCTAGATTTTATAAAAGAAGCAAAACGTTTAAAAATATTAAATATTTGGCAATATAACATTTGAGCTCGACTGTACAGCGAATACGGAAACTGATTTAATCCACGATTGGTGCGAGTTGAAACGAGACGAAAGTTTTTAAAAATACCACACTAAAACTTTCAAACCAAATACAAGTGATCTTTTAGAGCTACGTTATAAGATAATTTAAGGCTCTTTCAATTCCACAGAAACGCAAAAGCAGATTTTGCAACTCGCGCCTTATCTTTCAAATGTTCTCACATTTGAAAGCTTTAAATCTATAATATAAAAATGAATTGCTAAATGTGTTGGTAAGCGCTTAACTTCCGAACGACTTAAGCGATTTGGCTATTTTTTTTTTGTTGTGTTAGTTATTATGAGAACAAGGTTCCTACGATTTTGCACGCCACGAACGTAAACTTTCTTTTTTATTTTACTTTTTTATTTATTAAAGACTAATTACAGTTTAGTTTTACGCATTTCAAATTTCATCAAAATGGTGTCAAAATCAGCTATAGTCGTTCAGGGTTGTCTCTTCGTACAAACAGGTACATTTAATATTAGGGATCTCACCTAAAAAGCGGGCAATCTTTGCCTATCATATTGTCAGAAAGTTCGAGGACTTCCATCACAACAATGTTCGTCGCATCTCATGAACTTTTTTAAACCTTGCCGGCTAAAGGTATAATGTTACAGCCTATTGATATGAAGTTTTTGTTCATGCGCTTGTTTGACCCTTCAGCATTTGGCACCGTATAGCATGTCAGGTCGTACCAACAAGTACTTAATGTAGCTGGGATTAAAAGACGCCATTAGACATACTTTTATATTATGAGAGATCAGCGAAGAAGCACACGGGTCTCCTGATAGTAAGAGACAACCATGGCCTATTAATACTATAGATGTTGCGTTGATATGTTACGCCTACTTTTCGCGTCTACCGGCTACCCTATCCGTTCGGAGGTCAAGATTTGGTCAGAGACTGGTCAATCTAAAGTAATTGATGACGGCTGGAATAGGTAAGGTGGTGGGTTCAAACTCGGGCAAGTTGCTGCAAAATACTCTAACACATACAATAGTATAGTATAGTAAGTCATTGCATCACGCCTGAACGGATGGACCAATTTTGCCCATTCTTTTTTTGTTGTATTGGTTATGGTCAGAAAATTTTTATTGAAAAGAAAAACTGAGAAACTGCATTGAAAATGATAAAAACAATTCTTTAATCCATACAAACTGTCAGTAGGTATCTAATAGAAGTAGTTAATGTCAAGCGGTACGAAGTTCGCCGGATCAGCTAGTATACATTAAAATAAAGGTGCTAGTAATTTAAAGTACACGTTTCCTAATCATCCTGTAGTTTAAATTAAAGCAACAACCGCTTAATTATTATTTAAATTAAATTAACCCAATTAACACTTGTGATATCAAACGCTCTCGTCCTTATTCATAATTGACCAGATAATCGCAGCGATAAGGAAAAGTGACCCTTATTCACAAGGTAGTAAAGACCAGTCTTTTCTCCTCTGTGTACGCATTGTGTATGACGGATTTATTTTTATCTTAGGAATTACAATCTTTGGCACACACGATTTGGAAAACAATTTAGCTTATTATTGAGGAAAATGGACAAAATATTTACACAAGTCCTAGATAATGGAAAGGCGCTGGTCCTGAACTTCTTTGGGGGGACAACATAGACAGATTAGCCAACCAGCAACCAGGCAGCTCAAGAGAATAACTCAGTATTTTAGTTATTTGTAGTTATTGTTAGTTATAGTCTGTAACATTTTATGGCTTAAGATTAAGGCAAATGGAGCTTTGTTTCGATGGAAAAGATGGTCGCAGTCTTTTCGTCATCACTATTCGTGTACATATGAATACAATTAGTCAATTTAGGTGGCATTTTGTACAAATTAGTTTAGTTAACGTGAACACTCGAAGTTATCATGAAGAAATTATTATAAGGTGAGTTTCCTCGTTGCAGCCAAATCTCCCATCAGCTTAAGCAAGGAGGCTACCGCTTTAACCAAGATCCTGACATGAACTTCTATTTTCTATGGCGACTTACAACAGATTTTAAATAATTCAAATCCGATTTTGCTAAATCTTAAAACTTGACGAATGGTAAATGGAATGCCTATGACAAAAACTAAAAAATAGCCAGCGGGCAAGCATACAGCTCTCCTGATAGTAAAAAGCATTCGCAGCTTATAGCCACCATAGACGTTACAGGAGCGACGCTGTTATGAGGAAGGAGTATGTCTAAATATGTGCGATTTTACCGGCTCCCTTATACTCCGGTACGTAATATGACACTGTCATTACGACGATTAGATCAGGTACCTACCAATTAGTGATAAAAGATTAAGCTTACGTGGAACCAGAAAAGATAACTTTAGGGGACAAAACGTCCTCCAAACAATTCATCTGGTGCTAACTGATCATTTCTTCACACGAGCTTCAAAGGGTCTCAATAAGTTGTCAACATTTTAAGGAATAAGGTCTTTTTGAATGTTCAGTCAAATATAAACATACTCATCTTCATGTAAAGTCCCTTATGGGATAGGCAGAGAGTATCGAGTGCCAGACCTCATGATCCTGACAAACCAGTTTAGCTTCCTTCATATTCTTTGCCCTTTTCATACAAACACGCCGGTTTCGGAGACTTAACACCACCCTCGGATTGGTTTAAGAAAGAAAAAATTTTAAACACCTTTTCAGAAAACAATCCCCATACATAGGTTTCATGTTTCATTTCATCAATACATTTTTTTTATTTCTATTTCAAACTAGCATATCCCCTTAATTTTAAATGTTTGTATAAAAATTGAAAAGCATTTCATAAAACCCATCTGTCAACCAAGGAAAAACTACGTAATCCTAACAAGTTGGGATCGTCGCTGTGGGCTCCTAATTTTGACATTTAACTACGGAACCCTAAAAACATGTCAGGAAACTAATATGGCAATAAATTGAAGTGACAACGTCCAACATTGGAATCAGAACTGATAACTGAAACTAAATTTAACTCACATCGAGAGTGCGATAAAGTCATCATCAATCAAATATATCCTTTTGTTTTGTATCTTCTTCACGCCCATATCCCCGAAGAGGTAGGCAGAGGCACAACCAGGGTACCCACGACTAGCCGAAGATATTAAGTCTTACAATGTGATAGGTGGCAAGCCTATCGCCAACCGGGCACACATCCAATCCCGAGCAAATTTTTTTCTACTTAATAACATTCTGCCCTTGAATGCATACAAAAACAAAGTTGCAGTGGCCTTGTTTTTCAGTCTTTTGAAGTCGTCAGCTGGACGTAGGCCTCTCCAATGTACGCTATACGAACCAACCTCCCATTTTCACTATTCAGTCGTTACCAGACCTTATTAAGCAGTTGTTCCAGATATAACAATAATTCAGATAGGTCACTGGCATGCTTACAAAACCCTCTAGAATCCTTGTCTAATAGATCACACAGAAATAATAATGAACCCATTTTAGTAAGATTTAATTAATAGGTACTAAAAGAGCACTATCTCTCACAAACTTAATATTTTTTTTTAATCGTTTTTTTTCCTTTGTATTTCCAATTATGCATATAATTATGTATACTTATATATGTTTACATTATCTACATATGTATTATATATATACCTATATATATTATGTTCATGTATATATATTTATTTATTTTGATGATATTTTGTATTATTTCAAGTATGTATTTTATAGTCAATAAATCATGTATGTACACCTAGTCTACGTTTAATTTTGTTTCTGTTTTTCCTTTTCACGGGTCAGCTGGTAGAAATCTCTGTTGCTGGAGATAAGCTCGCCCATTGTACTGTATTATCTTTATGTTTGTGTTTAGTGTTAACGTTTTTTCTGTGTACAATAAAGATATTATTATTATTAGATATCCAATTCACAATTCAAGTTTTATGAAAATCTGTAAGGTATGAAAGGAGATACTATCAATCGAAAACAGTTGGAAGCATCGCGCGTCAAAGCTTACAAAAATATTCTATTGAAAGATATCTATGGAAAACCATTTCTAATTGGTGTTGCCAGAAATGATCGCAAATAAAAGTAATCCCTAAATTTTACTCGGTCGTTGCAGGGCTATCATTGCACTACCATATATTATCTATATTTATGCCATTTCTCTGTGTTAGTCTAGGCATCTTGACTAGAGTAGATCATCTGCCTTCCTTTATGACATCTCGTAATAGGGGAACATAAGTCGTTACCAACTAGATGCAATGATCCAATGGTAGAGTGCTTTTTAGGGTAGAGAGATACATATATACATATCTTCACGCCAAGTTCCGTACGGGGCAGACAGAGAGTATCGAGTGCCAGACCTCTCGATTCTGACAAACCTGTCTGGCTTCCTTCACATTCATTACCCTTTTCATACAAACACGCCAGTTTCGGAGACTCTTGACACCACCTTCGGATAATATTCGAGTGATCTGGTCGTGGAATGTCAACCTTGGTCTCCCCGGGTACCTACATCCATCCCTCGCATTGTATATCTGGTAGAGAGTTCCCCGCTTTATCTATTCATAATAATTAGTGTCATGTTCATCTCCAGAAAGTAAGATAGCGTTAAATCCACACTAAGTCTAACACCCTGACTAGAGTGTAGCAACAGCCACATAACAACTATATATAGGTTTGTCTCTTACCATTGGGAGAATCATGCACTTTGTTTACAGCCTTATCATATACAAAACTACCATATCAACCTGAACCAGTGACGCAGCTGCTTGGTATAGTTCCTTGTTTAACAAGTTAATACTATAAAAATTAGTATCATGAATAGTAATCCAATCGTCATATCCTTTTCAATGGACAAGGTTTTATTTTAGGGACAGCAGATATTTGACCTTAAAAGGCTTCATAATCCTAGATGTCCATAATCAAACACAGGAACCTATTTAACTTTTTTAGCAATACCTTCACGATGACAGGCGTTAACCTTTACAGAAGAGAAGAGAAACTGGATTAGTGAATAACGTCATGGTGGACCACATAAAACTAGGCATGTCTTAGAGCAACATCGTCAGAGAACATAACTTACTTATATTTCTTAGTTTATAACCGAAACGTAACTTGTAATTATGATTAAAGATGCTTATCCTTGAACTACCGTGCTGTCTCAGTGTTAATTATCATAATTTAATAATAAAAAACCACAATCAGCCATTGCAATTAAGTCTTACATAAAATATTAAAAATTACCTTCTCTCAAAATTTCATCGAAGATTTGATACGTAGCACCGCAATCATCAAGAATGGACTTCGCGAACACTTTGTGTATGTGTTCCCCGTCCAAGGACTTGGAGCGAGAACGAAACTCCTCATTCGGAGTTGGCTTCTCCTGTGTACTCGCTGGAACTGCACAAGAACCCCGTCGACCTTCATTAGAATCATGGCGCCAATGCCCTACCTTCTTCCCAAACGTCCTTATCAACTCCTGTATAGAATGTCTATGTCTATGACCACTACCACTAGAACCAGAACCTCGTCTTTCAGGTTTCTCAATATGTTCTTTGTCACTTGCACCTTCTGTAAGCTTCTGAGCGAAACTCTTATTATCAAAGCGATTTTTATAACTCAGATGTGTCAATTTAGAATTACTTATTTCACCATATCGTTCACATTTGCTGTATTCATTTTCCTGTATGTCGTCCATAACGTCATTGTAAATTGGCGAAACGAATTGTCGATACTCAAACCGTGGTGGCGCTTGGTATGAATTCGAGGTGGTTTGATATCTTTCTTCATCCAAACGCCTCGATCTGTTATCTGGACTGGGGGAATGGCCGTACTTTGATGGGGAGCCTCCTTGCATGACTTCGCGAAAGTAGCTTGCGAAGTTTGGATACCTATCTCTAGGACTAGAAGCGATTTCGAGTGGGCTTGCTGATGGTTCGCGCACATTTCTGTGCGTGCAGTAGCCTCGTCTGTTGATTGGTATGCCTCTTGGGTGATTATCATTGTGGATGGACGATTTAGAATCGTTGCCACTGATGCTTGAGTACCATGAGTCTGAGTTATCTAAAGGGGTTTCCTTTGTGTGGTGTTTATGGAGGAAATGCGACAAGCCGTGCATTTTGATCCCACTTAAGACAGTCTAGTTCAATCACATCACTACGGTTTTTCACTGCACTGTTAGATCATTACATTGAATCTCAAGCACTGGTATATATGAGATGATAAAAAATTATAATAAATGTAATACTATACTAAATATTACTATCTCATTTTGATGTTTCTGATCTTGGAGATAAAATCCAAACTATTATATTTTACCAGCTACTTATTAAATTAGCTACGTCAACATAGAATAGATTTTCATACAAACTTTGACTCTTTATGGTATTTGTAAATTTTTGAACTGAGTCTTAACCTATAAGCTTATCAAGTTTCAAATAATGGGTCATACGGTTTAATCGCGAAAACTTAACAACAGACACATAGACAGACAGAGAGACACAGACCTTTACATACAGCCAGACAAAATGATCACGTAGTTTGAAGAATTCATAGTACTTCATCCGAATTTGGCGGATATGTACTGCGGAGAAATTGATTTACCTGATTGTAATGGATCTACCTGATTCCATTAAACATGTACCTAGCCCCACGACATGTAACTTTGCGTCACGCCTGAACGAACAGAACGATTTTGCTAATTATTTTTTCGTTGTGTTATTTTTTGTTAGGAGAAGGTTCATATGAATAGAAAAACGGAAAAAATGCAGGGAAAAAGAAAAAACACAATGATTTAATCCATACTGTTAGTAGCCGTAAATGTCAAGCGATACGAAGTTCTCTGGACCGGCTAGTTCATTATAATCGTTGTAAACATTACATAAATATTATAAAGCATTTGACCTTAGCATTTCATTACGTTTCGTTAGTACATTGAACGGGTGATATAATACACGCCTACACCCGCGAATCCGCCTGAGGAACACATCAGCATTATATCTTCACGCAAAATCTCTTGCGGGATTGGCGGTGTTTTTATAGTGCATAGCGTCCCGATTTTCGCAGAACTACGTTTTCCTCCATAACAATTTTCATAAAGACTAGCCGCTTTAGAAGACTCTAGATCCCGCCCTCGGATTATACATTAAAACTCAGATATGTAAGAGTATGTAAGAGTATATAACAAATATAAAAAAATGCGTCTTTGATAATGGGCCTTCAAAACAGTTTTTAAAGTATTTTATAAAAATTGATGGCAGTTACAAGCCTTTAATAACACTAAATTTTTAAAAAATCGATTGCCACGGAAAGTAACTTGCATGTAATGTTGCTAAGCATTATCTCGATCGCGTCAGCTTCAAAAAAAAATCCGCATCGAAATAGGTACATTCCTTATAACACCAGGGGCACACAGGGGCTTATAACACCCCTTTATACAACCCTTAAAACTGGGTTATCGCACTCGTCAAAAAATACTGAACCGATTTTTATGAAATAATTGAATTTTGTTCCATCCGTTCAGTTTGTATAGAAAAAAAAATATAATTTTGTCTAATTTCCTTGCAGCCGAACGGCATAAAATGGTATTCTATGTCCCCCTCCTTCTAAGCCACCTCCCCGCCAATTTTTAGCCAAGTCGGTTAAGCCGTTTTTGAGTTATAAGTACTATGACTAGCACGAATTTATTTTACATATTTATACTGGACGATCCGGAGAATTTTTTGCTTGACATTAACAGCTACTAATAGTTTGTATGGACAAAAAAGTTTGGTTTTACCACTTTCCCTGCAGTTTTCTCCGTTTTCCTGTTAAAATGACCCTTCTCCTCTTAATAATCAATACAACAAAAAATAATAAGCAAAATTGGTCTATCCGTTCAAGCATGGTGCGATGACCACACGAAATGGAGATTAATTTTTATGTCCATAGATTTTGTGCATATTTGGTAAGTATGAGAAAAAGATGAAATATTACATAACATTTTATACCGCTAGGGGAATAATTCATAAAGCAGTATCTACAACGTTTGCCAGGTCAAATCATACACGTATGAAATATAAGGTTTTTTGTATCTTTTCAATTCATTCATTCCTCGATCACAATTACAATTGTGTTAAAAACGTGGTGCATACAAATGAGCATATTTTCCTCTTAGCCTGCCGTATATTATCATGGAAATGGTAATTCAATTGTATATCTTTTGTTAAAACATCTCCAATTGTATATCACACTTTATCTGATTACAACGAAAGAAAGGTTATGTAAAAATGAATGTGGTTTCAGGCTGCTTACACGTTCCTGGGATATATTGTATAACGCCGTTTACACCTTCCTGGGTTAAATTCTATAAGGCAATTTGAACGCTTCTGGGTTAAATTTTATAAGCCCGTTAGAACGATTTGGGTCGAATTATATAAGACCGAATGAACGTTTTGGATTAAATTCTTAAACCTCCGGGTTAAATTGTCAAAAACATGGCATTATAATACCCTGTAATTTAACACCATGTTAGAAGCTAACTCACAATTAAATTTTTGAGCAGAAAAATAGAAGCAGTCTTTAATTAGCAAAAAGAGAAGAAAAAAAACTAAGTTACTTCGTTATTCAGATAAATTATGCTCAATAACTGTGTAATATAGTTCTTATATTATTTAAAAGAAGTCGAAAGACGAAAAGTTACAGGTTCAAATCCTGACTGGGGCGAATCTTTTTCTCTCTTAAAAATTTATAGTAACAGTATTAGAAGTCAACAGCACGTTCCTATGTCAATTATTTCACAGTCGCTCTCAGAGAGGTCAATTAACTTTTGGCCAATCATTAAGACGACATTTTCTATACAAAATTGTGACATACGAGTATATATATAGATTATATATAGATAGAGTATATATAGATTTTAACGTTAACTGACGTCTTTAAATGCGGACGTTGCTCTTGCTAGCGACTATAGCTCTAAATGAACATTACAACAAATTAATTAAAATATATAATATATTATGATTATAATTAAAGTGCAGTTAAACATCAAAAGAACCGACGCCAATTAATAACTTAATCATCAAGGTAAATAAAAACATATGCATTTAAAGGTACGTTCAACTCAAAAACCACTTGTCCGATCTTGACCAAATTCATGTGCACTGCCCCCAAAAGTGATGGGCCGAGCGGCTGAGTGATCGCGTGACAAACAAACAAAAAAAGAAACAAATTAAGAAAAAAAAGATAATAGACAACATTTACAAAAAATCATTCGTTAATTGCGGTAATAAAACAAGACTGATTTAGAAAGTAATGATATTTTATGACGGAAGTAAAAGCTCCTTTGACAAGACTGTTTTGTCAAAGCTTATGGTAGGCCCCAAGCCCAATGCCAATTCCAAATACTGTGGTCTCACTCTGATGTACTGGCCTCTCTCTTTTTATTTGATGATACATTGAAGTTTTGCTCAGTTTGAAATAAAACAGTAATCCCCGTGTTGGTCCGGGCTCCATTGCAGAATAAACCATCTGCCTTCCTGTTAGGCAGCTAGTAAAAGACGTCTTATGTTCACTAACCCCTTGACATCCTACTAGGTGGTAGAGTTTCGAAGCGACTCGCTTGGATTGGTACCACCGCCTTAACTATTCCTGTCACCATAACGTTCAATGCTTGTCGTTGACGTGTTCCGGTTCGGAGGGTAAGGTAGCCGGTAAACTTACTTTTACTCGAGACCTAACATCCCGGCCTCAGGTTGGCAACGCACCATTACCACCTTTAGTGTCTCTAGGCGGCGTGAGTTTCTTACCATCAGAAAATCGTTTGCATTCCATTATCATAAAAAAACTATAAGGAAATCCATAGACTACACTCATTTAAAAAAAAATTTTTTTTTGTCGACGGTACCGAAACACCAGGTGCGCTCTATATGGTGTTTACATAATAGCCCCGTTTTAAACCGGTATGGTATAAGATTTCAATGGCGAAGGTCACCGGGTATTTAGGGAATGCATTCAAGTAGAAAGAGGGAATCGGTGGCCTTGAAAATGCGGATACTTTGGTATTACGAGCGTCTCCACGCATGCGTCGGGAGGGTCACCTTCAGAACCACAGCAGCTTTATGGGCATAGCCCCATTTTGACTGGGGGTACGCTATCAAGTGTATTCGCAACAATATTTTTTCGTCCTCATTTCCTTATGGTTTATAGCTTATGTATTTCCGTACTTGTACGAATAAAAATGTAGAGCATTATTATTTGGAGATGTTTAAACCAACTACAAAAAGGAGTTTATTCAAGTCATACTGTTTTTTTTTAATTTAGATCATTAATTCGTTATTTGTGAAACATTTTTTTCAACAGCGTATTTACTAGATCGTCTGACTAGTAGGCGATAAATCTATTATATTATCAAGCCATTTAAAAATATCGTAGTACGTAGGTATGCGGATTATAGTGCTCATACCCAGTATTGCAAAGATAAAAAACGCTCGTTCCAAGTTGTTGTGGTTTTTCATTTGGCTCTCACTCGAAAACTATGAGGATTAGCGCAAAGATCCTAATAACAAAAAAAATTCAAGATTACGTCTTTAGTCTGTTTCAGTAATAAAAACAAATAAAACGAAAAATTTAAAAAAAAACTTGAAAAATTTTTCGGTTTCGGTTTTAAGTCTCGGTTTCTATAGAGCCCTTAAGAATACACCCCAACCCAGAAGGTTATGATGGTTGTAAACGCAACGTTGCATCTATCATTAAATTTGGATCAAATCTTCGTTCCAGACGGATGTAAACCAATGTCTAAAGCCGACTTAAGTGGTCACCAGCGCGACCGTCCATTTCAAGTTCCAGAGGTGCAACAAAGTGTGTACCGACCTTCGAATAATGAGTACGCTCTTTTCTTGAAGGTTTATAAGGTAGGTAAGTTGAATACTTTAAACAAACAAGATTAGCAAGTCAATGTTGTCATTATTATTTATATAGCGGTGATAAACGCTGATTCCGAACGCAACGATACCTACGTGACTGTTTCCACATAGTAAACAATTGTATTATTTTCATGAAAATAACTTACTGTTACATTTCCGGATGTTTAAAAATATACATATAACTTTTTTTATGATAATTGAAGGCAAACAAGCAGACCGATTTCCTGATGGTAAGAAATTCACGCCGTCTATAGACACTAAAGGTGGTAATGGTGCGTTGCCAACCTGAGGTCGGCATGTTAGGCCTCGAGTAAAAGCAAGTTTACCGGCTAATAGATTTTGTAATGTTAAACTTGTATTCCTCATATTATGTAATTAGCAGAGTATTGACACGTGGCGGTCAACTACGGTGCGATTCCGTAGGCATTTCCTGCCTCGTATCACACCTTTGTGGAACCAACTACCGGCAGCGGTGTTTCCGGAACATTACGAC
>NJDD01000966.1:52945-75170 GCA_002245505.1 Calephelis nemesis | reverse complement strand
CCAACCTGAGGTCGGCATGTTAGGCCTCGAGTAAAAGCAAGTTTACCGGCTAATAGATTTTGTAATGTTAAACTTGTATTCCTCATATTATGTAATTAGCAGAGTATTAAATTACCATGTTATATGACCATCTCGAGCACGCGATGGGATCGTCACATCCCAAACTTATAATAAACCCTTGTTTACCAACATTGCGTCATCCGGAACGTTATATGCGCCACATTTTGTGACAATAGGTCGGTTTTGTATGACTCACAATGAAACGATAACATACCTACAAAAAAAATTGATTCATTCACCAAAAATAGTTTTTTTAACTCGTTTTAAACTTGGGTTTTCTGTTTGGCGCCTTTTTATACGTATGTATATATGTAACATCATTAATTATTTCACATTAACGGAAATAACAAAAAATACGTAGGTAAGTACTTAAAAAAATTGTGAAGTTTAAGTATTAATTTAGTTAACAAAATTAATTTATTATAAAGATAGATAAATAGATAGATTTTTTTAATTAAAATTAAATTTTTTGAATGTCAGAAAGTAAGTAAAATGTTTATATTACATAAGTTACATATTTATCATTCCTTATCAATCATTACTACTAAGAATTTGTAAATAGAATTTATCTTTAAAATAATCTTCTGTCTTACAGTATGCTTTTCTAAAAATAATACTTTTCACACATGCTTTAAATTTCTTTTCATTCAAATTCTCTTCTCGTCCTCCTCCTCCTCGAGAATTTTATTAAAAAACTTCACACAAGCACCAATAAAGCCTTTGGGCGTATTTTTTTAAAGCTATTTTACCTAATACCACAATCCATTTTATACAAACATACCTCACGCCAAGTCTTTAACGAGGTAGGCAGAGAGTACATATCGAGTAGCAAGTGTCACGATCTTTGCAGACCTGCCTTTCTTCCCTATAAAGAGTACATGCCACTTAATTATTCAGTACTGGTATTTCCTCAATAAATATTCCTTATCAAATAAACAGTAATACCGTATTAAGCCGAAAAACAATGGTCACATTATTTATAGATAAATAGGCCTGGATTTAAAATCTGAATTGTATAGTACCACTAACTGACCCGGCACAAATAGTTTTGCCATATAAACAACCTTCTGTATAACTTTAACGACCTATGTTAGCACCAAATCTATATATTAATACGTTATGTCAAAACTTCGAAACACTTTTTACGAAAATTACGCTGACGCAGGAGCATACAATTTGGTACACTTACAGTTTATGTGTAGGAGAAGTGCAAAACGCTAATATTTTTCAAAACAAAGTACATTAAATCAATAAATAAAACATTACCGACACTACCATGCATTTGACACACACAAACAAATATATTGATGATAACGATAAAAGATCACACATGGCGCACTAAAAAGTTTGAAAACAAAGTAGTTGATCTTGAGAAATGAAGATGGCATTCTTATTGACAAGATATTAAAATTCATTTTGGACGAATTTCGACCAACGAGCGACTACTAGTATAGATAAAAATTGGTCTAAATGTTTCAGAAGACTGTCGCCACATAGGTTCAACGCGATTTTTCGAAACTTGATCAACCGCAAAGTGCGGATACTAGACTAACATTATATAATAATTACAAGGATAAGGATGGAGTATTTATCCTCGTGAGCAGATGTCACGGGTTGGAGGTCAGTCATTTCATAAGTGTTTTTATAGGATCTGTGTCTGTACGTAAAGTTCTTTCATAAAATAAAATAAAGAAGGTTATTGAAAAGCTTTTAAACCGAAATATATTCTAGGGAAGGCTTACCTACTTATGTAGGTACTACTATTTAAATTATGCGCTTCGGCTTCACACTTTTTACATTTTATACTTTATTTTTAAATTGGCTGACCTAATCTAAATTTAAGCGAAATGATTAATTATGTAACAACAACTCTATATAGACATCTTTAAAATACATTCGGATTTCCGAAGCTTGACGAATATAGCCGAAGCGCATAATTTGAATAGTACTACTATACGAGTACATACTTGTATATTTGTGAAATCTTCCTTGAAATCAAATCATAACAACGTTACGCTTTTAAACCTGCGGGCGTTATGTCAGTTTTAATGAAATCTTATACAATAATATCAAAACAAAACCGATTCACCGATTGCCCCCGAAGCTTGTTCGGAAACAATATTAAAATTATCATAGAAATTTCCGATTAAAATTATTTAACATATAAACATTTCAAATTCTATGAAGTTCTATTTCGAAGTAACAAGGTATTGTCGAATCCTTTATTTAAACTGTAATAAACGTGTAAGTATAAACGGAAAGCTATATAAATATACGGAGTATTCCCATTTGAGCACCAATTTTTGGAGCACCTATGTTTTGAGCACCTATGATATTCCCGTTTGAGCACCAATCAATATTTTAATGTGGTGCTCAAAAGGGAACAATAGATTAAATTTCACTTCATTCCCCATTGAGCACCTACAGTGCGATAGCTTTTAGTGATGGGTGGTATAATAAAAAGAAATCAGTGTCTTTATATTATTATGAAGATTAATTAATTTAAGAGGGACGAAAGCGGGTGGCGCGCGCGCTACCCTTATCGTCCGTGGGGATATCTTGAATAATCAAAAGAAGACGAATGAAACCGAGCTGTTCCGGAACTTGTTTACGTCTTAACTTGTATTATTTGCAAATATTCTCTATTTTTATCTAACGGTTATGCATGGACACAAGCCAACGTGACGTATAGTGATAAGTTTTTTAAAATAAAATAACGTAGTTTATTTGATGCATTGTACAGTTTTTTTTTAAATAATGTAATATAACTTTTTTTAAAAAAGATTAGTCATGATTTCGAAGTGATTGTATAAATTTTAATCTTTGTCGGTAATTATATTATGAAATTTTATGCGTCATTAAACACAATTATAAAACAATGTATATTTTATACCCGTGCGAAGCCGGGCTGAGCCGCTAGTATTCGAATATAACGAATTGTGATGTTAAAAAAACTGCTTGATTGACTGATTATTATTTTAAGAATGTGTTAAGGAAACCATAATATTGGTCGCTCTAGAAACGAAATATATAAACTCTATTTCAGTTATGTAAAACAGTACTGCTTAGATGGCTTAAAAGAAATACTATATTTACTAGTTTCATGAATCTTAAACTGGTATCGAGTTCAAATTTTTCGTTTCTAAAACAATAAAACTTTGCTTGTATAAAATACATTAAATAAGTGTTATTAAGAAATATTATTTAAAAACAATAAGAGTAAAGACTACTAGAGCGTAAAGTCGCTTGCTATGAGAAATCTGATTTCTTAATAATTATGTAGAGTGTATATAATATATTTTTTAAAAACTACTTAAAACTTTACTTACGTAATATATAGTATAGTAAATAATGTATAGTTAAAAGTACCAATTAGTAGGATTTTTTATTGAATTAAAAACAATGAAAACTCTATTCTGTTGTTATAATGAATGTGATTTCTTTTATTGTCGAAGAACCTAGAAAATAATATATCTAAGGCTGATTGTGATATTACTTATAATAACTTAGTTACTAAAATAATATGAAAATAAAAGTACTGCATTTTTTTCGATATATTTTATTTTACACCCCATCACTAGAAGCTACTACACCGTAGGTGCTCAAAAGGGAATAAAGTTAAATATTTTTTAATGCTTCACATTGAACACCAAGCTATTTTATTGATTGGTGCTCAAACGGGAATATCATAGGTGCTCAAAGCATAGGTGCTCCAAAAATTGGTGCTCAAATGGGAATACTCCAAATATACCTACATTTAATGAAACATTAAAGTATCTTCACGTCCAAATCCACGAAGAGGTAGCCAGAGGCACAACCAGTAACCACTAACCGAAAATACTAAGTCATATCTCTTAAGAAGTAAGCAGAGCCACGACCAGGGCATCCACGACTAACCGAAGACACTAAGTCCCACAATGTGATTGGTGGCAAGCCTATCGCCAACCGGGCACATATCCGATCCCGGGCAACGTTATTTTTATTAGAAAGTTGAAAATAGACATTTTCTAATTTTTTTGATCGAACCCGGGACCTCGAAGTCAAGTACGACACCGGACAACAAGATCACGGAAGCGATGTAACAGTAAGAAAACTAAATCTGTATATACGATATTTTTTAAAAAAACCGTGATTGTTATGTATACACTTATACAGCATACAGAACCCAATATGAGGTTTATTACATTTTCTGTCGGCTTGTTTGTTAGATTTCATCACTATAGTTAACATAAGTCACTTCAACACGTGCACGAACTTGCGGACAACAACTACTTTAAAATAGTTTTTATGACTTCCGTATCTCAACATTAAAAAGGGAAACTTATGGAACCCCGTAAATGTCCTTCTAAAAGAACAAGATTAAGTACGATTACCTATACCTCCCTTTAAATCTCAAAATGAAAAACGGAAAACTACGCGTAATATGATATATAAAAATTCCAATTCCGAAATCAGATACTGACTCAGTTATTTGTCCCGACTGGAAATATAAAAGGGTAAGTTCTTAGATCCTACAGACCTATGCAAGCATAAACTTTATTTACCTATATTGAAGTAGAAACTATCTACTCAGCAATAAAAAAGAAAAAGTAACAATGATACTGTATAGCAGTAACAGTAGTAAGATTATACATGTTTTTCAGAATATTATTAAAAATTAAAATTAATTATTGTAAGACACTTTCCACCATTACTTTTGCCTTACGTCTTAAAAGACAGGTATATATTAATAAATCAAACTACGTTACAGTAGGAAACCAAAATTATGCATATATTATTTTAAGTACTATTTAAAGACCCTGTGTGTGCGACCAGACCAATCCGACGGACTAATCATCCTCCCAGACGCCTTGAAACTTTCTCTACAAGTGCGAGCGAAACTTGCAAGAACCCACTCGGACAATAAACGTTGCGAGTAAAATAAAAAGTTGGAATAAAGATCACGAATTTTAATTGAAAATTAAACCACATAATACAAATCTTAAATCAGAAGCAGAAAAAACTTTATTCATAGTAGTGTGTACAAGCACATGCTCATAAAGTATCGATATTTTTATAAACGAGAGTTGGGAATGTCAGAAACAACATGAAAGTAGGATAAATGCGGTCGAAATGGGACCGCTACGGAAAATGTGTCGTCGGTACACCACACCGGTTCGCTGACCGCATTCGTAACAGTGAGATCCGAGAAAGAGTGGAATTGAAAGAAAGTGTTGGTGTAAAAATGCGACAGGGCATGCTCCGCTGGTTAGGTCATGTGGAAAGAATGACAGATTATGCAAGATTGACAAAGCAGATACCCGGGGAGACCAAGGTTGACATTCCACGATCAGATCACTCAGATATTATCCGAGGATGGAATTAGGAGTCTCTGAAACAGGCGTGTTTGTATGATAAGGGTAATGAATGTGAAGGAAGCTAGACAGGTATGTCAGAATCGTGAGGTCTGGCACTCGAAACTGTCTGCCTACACCGTAAGGGACTTGGCGTGAAGATATGTATGCATGTATGTATGTTTATAAACTACCACCGGACAGAAATCGCGGCCACACTGAGAAGATTCAGCGAATGACATAACGAGTTTCTTTCAGTTTTTGGAATGAGCGTCAGCAACTGCCATTTCCAGTATAAATTTGACCAATAAATAAACCAATATAGCAAAATTGGGCTTAAATAATTTAAAATTAGGCATAAGTCGTCACATTAGTCACCTTAGGGAAATCGGGAGCCTCCTTACCCAAGCACATTCAATGAGATTTGGCAGCAATGCGGAAATATAGGGTCCACTTTATTCTTTTTGAATTCATTTGTGCACTTTAAGGTGTAACTTCAATAACGGGTTAAACTGTCAAACATATATTGAATTAGTCCGATGTTAGAAACAAACCTTGAGTTAAATATTTAACCCGGAAAGGTACAAGTGGGCCTAAGTGAACCAAAATTGTTCCACTATAATTATCCAATTTTACACAGTATATAGACCACTTAAAAAAAACATGCGTCTATCTTTTTTCATTTGCAAAATTCAACTCAAAGGTCTTGTTTAAAAAAAACGTAAGACAACTTGTTTAAATAGGATTAGTGACGAATGTACATCTCTTATACCTTAGTTTCATAATGAAGGTCGTTCTTTTGATCAATCCGACGGTGAGCAGGGAAAATATGAAGCTTTGACTGGTAAAGGACCCTTGAAGTTTGATAGAACTGGGAAACACAAACTGAAATTAGTGGTTTTAGATTACCAAAATTGATTTTGTAGTTACCTACGACTGTTGGTATTGCTGAACATAATATACGTGACCTTACATCCGACGGATCCGGTGGTAGTTTTTAGATTTATATAGACGGGTCACAAGAATCTTTGTATTGATCTACGTGAATAAATATATTTTGAATTTTAATTTATAGGCCGATCACCATTTGCGGTTTAGTGATCCGACATTGGCGTTGACTACACGAGGTCTCGGTTCGATTCCCGTGTCCGGCAAATCAAAATGTGGTTTCTTTAAATTTTCTCATAAAAAGTAAAAACAACGTTGCCCGGGATTGGATAAGTACTTTTATGGTTTAACGAACAGGCACACGGCTCTCCTGATGGTAAAAGACAACCATAACCAATAGACACCATAGATGTTACAGGTACGTCGCTGCCCTGTGGTCGGAATTTTAAGCCTACTGTGTAAGTCTACCGGCTAAGTGGGTAGGGTAGCCAACCCTACCCTCCAGACCTTAACATGAAAGACTCATTCTGGCAGCAATAATAGGTTTCGCAATGGATCTCAACCAAGGTGGGTTTTTGCCTACCCGGATAAGGTGATGGACGGCACTCTATCACCAGTGGTCTTATTGGTAATCACATATATTTATTTTTATTGATCGCCTCTGTAGTCTTGCAGTCCGGGTGTTGGACTTGACTGCATGAGGTCTCGGGTTCGAATCCCGGGTCGGCCAACAAAAAGAAAATTAGATTTTTCCAATTTTCTAATAAAAAAATGTTGGTCGGGATTGGAAATGTGCTCGGTTGGCGATAGGCTTGCCACCTATCACATTATGGGACTTAGTATCTTCGGCTAGTCGTGGGTGCCCTGGTTGTGCCTCTGCCTACCTCTTCGGGGATATGGGCGTGAAGATACTACTACTACTACTACATATATTTTAACTAGCGCTCGCCTCTCACGAAATGCCTAGCAGAAAGGCTGATAGATGGTCTATTTTACTCTGTGGACCAGGACGTCATGGGGAAAGGTCGCTTGGCGATAGGTTTGCCACCTATTACATTATAATTATTAACATAGTAAATTTAGCTAACCGTGGGTGCCCTGCCTATCACTTTCGGGACGAGCGTGAAGATTTTACTTAGACCTCTAAGTTACCTTTAAGTCAATACATAATAGGTACAAAACATTAAAAAATGTAATTAAACTTGGATTTGTTGGAATCACTCTTATTAAGTATATGTTAAAAGTGAATGAACTTTTCTTTCAATTTAAAATTAAAGTTTAAGAACCAGTCGTAATAATTTGATAAATTAACCTTGAAATCAAAGGCCAATAAGTTTAAATGCGTAACATTGAAATTCTTGAATAAAGAAATGATATAACAACTCAACAACCCAGTTATCTCAATTACTTAAATATTATGCTACATTATTAGAAACAGGAAACATAAAACTACTGGATAAAGACGTGTTAGATAAAATTTGTTATTTTTTTAAGTCGAGCGAAGACTGGAGGAAAGTGCTTACTAAAGCTACTACAAAATATATTATATTAAGATTTTCAAACCTTGATATATGAACTTCTAAGCTACTAAACCGATTTCAATCAAATTTGCACACTTAATGGCAATTTGATCCAACTTGAAAGATAGGATAGCTTCAACTCAACTAATTTTCAACTAGTCAACTAGTTATTAACAGGTAATATACTCAAAAAATTCAGAAAGAAGAAGCAAGAAAAGTAGTTCTGAAAAATTAATTCTATCAAAAACATAAATGTTAAATTATAGCCAAGTTCAACATTAATGCTCACTGCTGACTTCACGGACAAAATATGTGTGTAGGTTCAAAGTTCTATGTAGAGTATTTTAAAATTTTAGTTTCAAGAACGTGTAAACTTTGTCTTTCCTTTATATTTTCCTTGAATATGTCTAGTGGTCAAGCTTAATACCCAATATCAAGTTCCTCGGTAGTCTGCAAGAACGTTGGATTTTTATTTTTTAAGTCAATGCTTAATTTAGATCAGTCACATAAATATGGTTGTTTACTTTAACTAGTGGTCGCACATTGGTCGAAATCCGACATACATTACCGACCGACCGATAATACATTTTACTATCTTTTTGATTAGAACGCCATCTTCATTGTTCAGGACCAAATACGTTTGTGCGGTATCTGTAATATTTAATCGTTATCATCAATATATTTGTTTGTGTGTGTCAAATGCATGGTAGTATGTGCAATGTATATTTTTTTTATTTAATGCACTTTATTATTATTTATTATTTGAAAAATTTTGCGTTCTGCACTTCTCCTACACATAAACTATGACTGTGCCTAATTTCATACTCCTCCGTTCGTGCAACTTTCGAAAAAGGGGTCAAAAGTATTTGCTTATATTTGTAAGCCAACTTTGTTACAATCAATATGAGCTGAGTGGTTTCATAAAAGGGGAGGGATTCATGAACATTAAATTTTAGTAGATTTTTTAGTATTACTCACTCGTCGCCATCTCTTTCTTTTAACTTGGCTGATTCGCTCCCACATGTTTAGACAACCTTTTCAAACGTAGGCTACGATAAATCTGTAATAAGATCTGAGATATAAAAGATATTCATGAAAGATAATCTTTCCACTTGCATGGCAGCTTTGCGCTACGTTTCCACAGAATTTCTATTTAAGTTATGCTTTTGAATAGAAATTCTTTCTTCAAATTTCACATTTGACAAAAAAGGAAAGTATTATGGTTACATATTATGGTATACCTATTGTTTCATTTGCTATGTAAAGACCTTGGAAGCAGCCTGCGCGGAAAAAGAGGTCTGTTATAAGTTTGACGTATCTGTGTATGTGTGTGTAAGCTCCAAAATGAATGGTCCGATTGCAATGAGGTTTTATTTTCCGATCACGTGTTTAAAATGGTTTTAAGTTATACCTGGGTTTTGTCATGGTTCATTTTTTTAAATATTTTTAAAATATCTATTACTACTAGTTTCACGCAGCTTCGCCTGCGTAACTTGGCTTCTACTGCATCGATTTTAATGAAACAAAGCCTATGTCACTCAGAGATAACGTAGCATTTAAAAGGTGAAAGAATTTTTGAAATCAGACCAGCAGTTTCAGAGCCTAATCATTTCAAACAAACAAACATACAAAAAATCAAACCTTTTCTCTTTATAATATCAGTATAGATAAGTAGACATTTCAAAGTTCCATAAAAACGATAATAATGAGTTTTTTTAAAAAACTAACCATAATCTATTCATTCATTTGCTAGATGAATATATGATACTCGTACAGTAGAACTATTTAAATTAGGCGCTTCGGATATATTCGTCAAGATTCGGAAATCCGAATGTATTTTAAAGATATCGATACAGAGTTGTTATTACATCATTAATCGTTTCGCTTAAATTTAGATTAGGTAAGCCAATTTAAAAATAAAAGTATAAAGTGCAAAAAGTGTAAATCCGAAGCGCATAATTTAAATAGTACTGCAGTATACATATACTTCTTCCGTGTATTTCGCTACTCCGGGACGGATATCTCTATATAAACATTATAAAGCGGCCGAATTCGTTGCTTATGACGCAAAAAAATAAATTGCCTAAACATTAGGGTATAATATTATTATGATCCAGACAATTGAGTTTCCTAGTTTCTCTCAGACTTTTTATATACCTACCCATCATAAACTTCTTTTGCCACGCACAGCTGAATGCGATATAAACCTCCCTCCTACGTAACCACCCTTATTTTCTATCATTACAGATATTTCTTTTTTACAAGGATGGTATTTTAGTTATACAAGTATCTTCACGCCCATATCCCCGAAGAGGCAGGAAGAAACACAACCAGGGCACCCACGACTAGCCGAAGACACTAAGTCCCAAAATATGATAGGTGGCAAGCCTATCGCCAACCAGGCACATATCCAATCCCGAGCAACATTTTCTTTATTAGAAAATTGGAAAAACCAAATTTTCTTTTTGTTGTTGCCCGAAATGATGCCTGACGCGGGATTCAAGCCTGGGAACTCATGTAGTCAAGTCCAACAACTGAACCGCTAGACCACAGAGGTGATTTTACTCATATAAAAATATCAAAAATACTTTCCCATTCATAACCTCATCTTTTCGTAGTCGGTTAATAACAATACTCAGACTTTGCTCATTACGGAAACGGGAAAATACTTAAATCGCAAAAAACTTTTGTGACTTATTTAAGTATCCTGGTATCTTTTATCAGGTACTTTGTATTCCTGACGAATACGATGTAGTGGTGAATAACAAATGTTTTAGCGTGATTCGTCCGTGCAATATTTGTTTATAGTATAAGACAGTGTACATGTATACGGCTGTAATGATGGTAAGACAAAAGTGGCCTAGAGTCACCATAGGTGTTATGGGTGCGTAGCTTTTTATAGAGATGTTAAGCTTAATAAAATGCAAATTCACCAGCTACCTTATCCTAGGGACCGGAATATGACACTTACTATGACGGGTGTAGTAAGAGTGGATCCTTTCCCGAGATAGTTATTTTACATCAGTCTATCTCCAATTGCCTCTATTATGCATATTTGCAATTTTCTGATAAAAATAACGTTGCTCTGTATTGAACGTGTGCCCGGTTGGCGACAGGCTTGCCACCTATCGCATTGTGGGATTTAGTGTCTTCAGCTAGTCGTGGGTGCCCTGGTTGTGACATATCCCCTAACCGTTCAACAGTTCGCAGCCCAAAAAGGGTGTCTTAAAAGGTTCGCCCGACTAGCGCAGCCCATTTCGGGTGCCGTCTGCCGCGCTCCATTCTTAATTCAAGTTTGTTCAAGTAAACTTCGTGTATCCAAATGTTTTTTTTTTGTGTGTAGCAGACTATACAACCTGTCGTATTAAAAAGTTTGAAGTGTGTCAACATGGTGAAAAAATTTTCGGAACGAGTTGAGTGACTTGAAAACTTTTCGAGTATGTTGTCGGTTAGTGACTTGAAAACAAAAAGTGATGGGAAAATGTGTTAGTTAAGTGTTAAAATTATATTTTGGTAAGTGATAAACAATTTTATAAAACACTACACATCATTTAACTAGTTTTAGATAAAATTTAGCGATATTTAAGTCGGTCATGTATGTTCTTGTGACGTAACGGCCCGCTCGATTTTAACTATTTCTAATTATATAATAAAATATAATATATTATTCTTGTAAATAACATTGGTAATATGTTTATATGACATATCTACAGATAAAACATATAAGTTTTATGAGTTTCTTCCACTAAATACTCCATAATAAGGGATAATAAGAGATTAAATGTCACGTGAGACTTTTTGGAACATGCAAGAATTTAATTCTATAGAGAATTCGTTTGTGAGAAATAGCTAATTTCATATTTTTTTTAATTAGCAAATATAATCATAATTCTAAATTTAAATTTTTATCAAGTACATACTCGGAACATTTTGAAAAAAAAAAATATATCAGATTTTAGCCGTTTTACCACCCGTTTTATTATCTTGTTTTACTTAAATTTACCAAACCTATTTTAACATCTGTGAACGCTTTTACTGATAAGAACAAACATTACATAGAATAAAACAAACAAACTACTTCTCAGAACTTACAACAAGCTTGTGTAAAATTTCTAAAGTCGGCCTTTTTGTAGTACCGGGTAGCAGGTAGTGAGATAACGACCCGTTTTTTTTTCGAGCTTGTGTGGTAAAATATTTGCATGGACATTGTTGTTTTTGTAATTGCATTTTGTTAAATGTTTCATGTTCTTTCGATTAAAGTGTTTAGAAGGTAAATAAAATTCGTTTGTTTTTCATAAGAAATGTTTTTCTTGGGAAAATTAGGAAAAAACACGGATTTTTTTTTGCATTTTGTTCGTTGCAAATGGTTTTGGGGTTAAACATACACATTTTTACGTTATTAGGTAGCCGAATTCTCAGGGATCCTAAAAATATATACATTTATATGTTTTTAATACATAAATCAAAAGATATCGTCGTTTTTCCGATTTCCCGCCATTTTTCGCAAAACGTGTGTGTGTGTGGACAATTGGGCGGCAAAATCGCTTATGCGTGGACTGTTGACTGGCTAAGGTATATGGACGTAAAGATACTTTAAATGATTACTTTTCCCAGTTTCCTGACTATTGTGGTTATTACCAACACAACAAAAAAATAATTAGCAAAATTGGTCTATCCGTTCAGCATCCACGCGAAATAAGATAATGTAGATACACAGACATAGATACTACATATATATATAGATAGATAGATAGATATATAGAATATACCTGATTGATAGAAGATAGATATGCAAATGTTTTTTGCATTTTCTAACGCGTCCAGATAATGGAGTCCTCGAAATGGAGGCCTATCAATGGTATTATCACATCAGTCACTAAGACAGCCCAGTAGGAGCTGATAATAGACAAAACGCTTAGAGATGTGCCAGCATTACGCTTATCTAAGATATATGTATATCTAAGATATCATAAAAATGATCACGTGAGCTAAATGCGTTGTTAGATAAAACTTCCAAACTCCGTCGCAAGCAAACTATCCAGTAAGGTTACTCCTGAAACTCGAT
Source organism: Calephelis nemesis (assembly GCA_002245505.1). Taxonomy (NCBI): domain Eukaryota; kingdom Metazoa; phylum Arthropoda; class Insecta; order Lepidoptera; family Riodinidae; genus Calephelis; species Calephelis nemesis. Next base: position 62,304 of record NJDD01000966.1, on the reverse strand, counting down.
TTCATTCGAGTTGGAATTTGAAATCGAATTTGTCATTTGGACTCTTGAACACTATACTAGCGTATTATTAACATTTAATTAGTAGAAAACAATAAATTGTTTTCTTGCCTTTATTAAGTTTTGTTTACATTCAAGGGAGACACATCCGATTTAAATTTCCAATTTGCATGACATCTAGATTCAACAGTAACCCTAAAGGTAAGTCTGAATACACATGAAAAAATGTTGTCAATCATTTTTCAACAAAACGTTGATTTCTTTTAAACAATAAAATAGTAACAAAACTGTGTTGTGTGTAAATTTGCTAAGTATTGTATTTTAAATTACTAAACATAATTGTAAATTTGCAATTCTTTGAAAGGGAATTAATTAATTTATCGAACACCTACATTCTAATTTATTAAGTAAAATTTATTTACACAATTGCAATTAATAAATTGTATTTAAATGTTGTATTAGCAACGATTAATTTGTAATATTACTTCTCGTTCGTTTTGGTTATAAAGATAGTAATTGTTCTAAAATTTCTAACGGCCGAACTCATAGACGTCATTCATCTTTAAACAATCATTATACGAAATTAATTAAATAACGAATTAATTGTACGAAACTGTGACTTAATGCAAGATTAAATGTTCGTTGACATCTCCAAGTGCGGGCGTTAATGTCAGATATTATTGAATGTTCAGCCCAAGGTTCAAATTAGTTACCTCTTTTTAATGAATAAATAAATAAAATAAATAAAAATGTAGTAATAAGCCTAGCTCAACAACACATATCTTTAGAGGTCCCTGATGAATATTAAGTGTGAAATTATGTGTGAAGTGTTATTTGGAAAGTATGTGTTTAAAAATCAAATCTGCTCGAGTTTATTTGGTCCCCCAAAGGATAATTAATAATGAACTCTGTGGTGAAGGATACAGGTGGTTTCTTTTATTGTACGCCCTACAAAGATTTTAAGATAGCAGCAAAAATATTGTGCCGAAACCGTAACAATTGAGCCACAGTAAAAATTGTTAAGAATTTAAAATAAAGTAAAGTAAAGTGTCTTCACACCTATATCCCCGAAGAAGTAGGCAGAATCACAACCAGGGCACCCACGACCAGCCGAAGACACTAAGTACCATAATGTGATAGGTGGCAAGCCTATCGCCAACCGGGCACATTTCCAATCCCGACCAACATTTTTTATTATTAGAAAATTGGAAAAATCCAATTTTCTTTTTGTTGGCCGACCCGGGATTCGAACCCGGGACCTCGTGCAGTCAAGTCCAACACCCGGACCGCTAGACCACAGAGACGATAAAGAAATTACTGAATATAAAATTGACCTTCTGTATAAAGTGGGAAATGTGGGACTTAGTGTCTTCGGCTTGTCGTGGGTGCCCTGGTTGTGACTCTGCCTACCTATGGGCGTGAAGATACCTAATATATGATTACTGTTTAAGAAAGTCTCATCTTTTGGTCATATTTTTAGCCACTGACCTCGTTGTCACAGTTCCTATTTTTGTGAAATTTCTAGGCGCCTTAAAAAGGCATTATTCTAACAGAAAAATTAAAAACATTCCATATCAATCCGAGGAAACAGTTCTAGACATGGACAAGGGTTTTAAATAAAATTGTTTCAAAGACTACACCTACCTTTTATTTAAACTAACACCGTATTATTAATAATCACAGACTAAAGTACTCCTAGCTTTAACCTGGTATTACAGTCTTTATTAAACTGGGTACCAGACCATAGTATCAACTTCATTCTTACTTTAGTTTATAAAAAGGTAAGTAAGTATATTCATGCTCATATCCCCACAAGGCTATCGCTAACCGGGCACATATCCAATTCTGAGCAACATTTTTTTATTAGAAAATTGGAAATATCATATATTTTTTTTCGGGATTCGTACCCGAGACCCTTATGAAGTCACACGCTACGCTAGACCACAGAGGCGATTTTGTTTATGTTTATTAATAACGTGGATACCGTCAAATTTACATAAACTAAAGGTCTCCAAGGATTAAGTGGACATTGTAGTATTTATTACTTTATAAGGCAGTATTTAGTCTATCTCTATTAATAAGACGCACAAGGTTTATCAACATAACATTGTATGGAATTTATTAAAACTACTCGACCCAGTGAATGTCATGCATATCTCTTAGCTGTATGACAAACACTTTTAAACCTACCTACTTTAAAATATACCTACCGAATATAGATATAAAAAATATTAACATCTATTTAGACATTTGCGAAGTTTGCAAGAGTCTGAATACGTGACATAATGGAGTAAAGTGCTGTGCAGCAAACTTGCCCGGACTAGAAATCTACTACCACACTTAATCCTGCAGCCATAACGAATCAGCCGTGTTCCGATCTGAAGAGCAGGGTTATAGGTAGATTTGCACATTAGATACAACATCCCGGCAACATGACAGCGACGCACCTATAACATCTATGGTGTCCATAGGCCACCGTTGTTACTTGATCTAAGGAGGTCCATGTGAATAATCACTTTGTAGTCACTATATTATTTATTTAGGAGTTATTCTATAATATAAAAATAAATTGCTAAATGTGTTGGTAAGCGCTATACAAACAATACTTTATTTTTCCCAATACAAACTGACCGGGTGAAACGGATTTCGACGGCACAGTTAATTTAATGATATATTTTAATGACTAAAACACGAGCGAAACCACGGTTTAAACTAAAACTTATAAATAAAATAAAGCTAAGAAATACATAAGAGAATCGCCTTGTGGTAGCAAGGTTCTGTTTGTTGAGGAAATATATACAATATCAGAAATGCTTCCGGATTTAAAGATCCGCGGTATTATTTTCTAGCTTCGTATTCAACGGAAGACTGTACGGAAGCTCTTTGATTATAGCCTCTATTCACATAACGCGATTGGGATTTGTCTCGAGAATTTTAATTCTTGAAGACGAAATCTCCAACAATAGATCTGATGTCATAGTACGTATAAAAAAAAATATTGGCATGATGCTAAAATCCGTATTTTTATAGCTATGGATTTCCTGTGCAACCTAAAGACCCAATATATGTTATAATAATACGTATTTTTATAGCTCCGGCGTTCCTGTGCGGTCTAAAGACACTTTATATGTTATAACAATAGGTATTTTTATAGCTACGACTTTCCGTGCGAGCTATAGATACGCATACGCATACGCATGTGTTATGGACGTAGCATGTAGCTATAATACGAGTAATACGTATTTTTATAGCTACAGCTTTCTTGTACGGCCTGTAGATACTATATATACTTAGTCTGGCCATAAATACTGTTACACTTAAAAATAAAAAAATATTACATTTGAATTTCGAATCTGTCATTTTTATACGATTGTTCATTGTGTTTTCTCATTTTGGCGCCAATACATTGTACAATATTTTGCGATATTAAAATGGAGTGGGGTGATAAAGAGAACCGAATCGCTGTGATTGCATTACACAAAGTAGGTATGGAGCCAAATGCAATTTTTAAAACTCTCCATACACTTGGTTTTAGTAAAATGTTTGTGTACCGGGCTATTAATAGGTACAATGAGACTTCCTCTGTTTGTGACAGAAAAAGATCTGGCCGTCCACGTAGTGTTCGTACGAAAAAGGTGGTCAAAGCAGTAAGGGAAAGAATTCGAAGAAATCCTGTCCGAAAGCAAAAGATTTTATCTCGGGAAATGAAGATAGCACCTAGAACCATGTCGCGTATTTTAAAAGATGACTTAGGACTTGCAGCCTATAAGAGACGCTCTGGTCATTTCTTAACTGATAATTTAAAGAAGAATAGGGTCGTAAAATCGAAACAATTACTGAAGCGGTACGCAAAGGGAGGTCACAGAAAAATTTTGTTTACGGATGAGAAAATTTTTACAATTGAGCAACATTTTAACAAACAAAATGACCGTATTTATGCTCAAAGCTCTAAGGAAGCTTCCCGATTAGTCGACAGAGTGCAACGTGGACATTATCCAACTTCAGTGATGGTTTGGTGGGGTGTTAGCTATGAAGGAGTGACTGAGCCATATTTTTGTGAAAAAGGTATCAAAACATCGGCACAAGTGTATCAAGATACCATTCTTGAGAAGGTAGTTAAGCCCCTTAACATCACCATGTTCAATAACCAAGTATGGTCCTTCCAGCAAGACTCGGCGCCGGGTCATAAAGCTCGGTCCACGCAGTCTCGGTTGGAAGCGAACGTTTCGGACTTCATCAGAGCTGAAGACTGGCCGTCGTCTAGTCCCGATCTTAATCCGCTGGATTATGATTTATGGTCAGTTTTAGAGAGTACAGCTTGCTCTAAACGCCATGATAATTTGGAGTCCCTAAAACAATCTATACGATTGGCAGTGAAGAATTTTCCCATGGAAAGAGTGCGTGCTTCTATTGATAACTGGCCTCAACGTTTAAAGGACTGTATTGCAGCCAATGGAGACCACTTCGAATAAGCTTTTTATATTTTTAATTGTTGTATATTTATGTATTAAACTAACACACTGTAAAAGTAATATATGTTATTTGCAGTTAAAAAAATATTTTTTTTCTTTATTACAATATTTATGGCAAGACTAGGTATTATAGACGCTATATGCTACGGCTTTATTGTGCGGCATTTAGATACCATATTTTTTATGGACTTAGCATGTAGCTATAATAATACGTATTTTTATAGCTACAGCTTTCCTGTGCCATCTATATTATGAACGTAGCTTGTAACTATAATAATACGTATTTTTATAGCTACGGCTTTCTTGTACGGCCTGTAGATACTATATAATATGTTATTATAGACGCTATATGCTACGGCTTTATTGTGCGGCCTTTAGATATCATATTTTTTATGGACTTAGCATATAGCTATAATAATACGTATTTTTATAGCTATGGCTTTCCTGTGCGGTCTATAGACGCCATACGGCCAATATTAATAATCAATCCTAATCCAAAACTCGCTGTCCAAGATTGATATTTTGATCCATTTTTATGTTATCGCTTGTCAATAACATATCTGTGGACTGGATAAGTATGGCAATTAGGTATGGGATAGGCCGGCGGATACGCAGCTATCTAGATTGCTTGAAATCCATTAGATTGAGATACATTATTAACATTGGCCGATAGATGTTATAGACTTGTCGCTATCTAATGTCAGAGTATTATGAAAACCTAGCTGTTCCGGCGAACTTCATTCCACCGGTCAGTTATAAGGGAAAAATTAAAAATGTTGTTCGTTGTATTCCTATCAGAACTTTTCACTATAAGGACAAGACACATCCCACAGACCACTCCGCCTAGTATTTTAGCAGCCGAGCGGGAGAAAAAGTAAGCTGTACTCGTCTCCTGGTTTTAAGTTGACTCCCCATAAATTTTCAGCCTAATTAGTTCAGCCGTTCTTGAGTTATAATTAGTGTAACTAGCACGACTTTCTTTTAAATAATCCTAGACGTTACTAAAAAATTTGTTCCACCTATCGAATATGAATTAGCAAAATTAAAATGTTTTTCTACTATTCTCGCAGTCGTATGGGATAAAATGAACCCCCGTGTTAGTGCGGGCTCCATTGCAGAATAGACCACCTGCCTTACTGACAGCCAGCTCGTAAAAGGCGAACATAGGCTTATCGTCACTAACACTGTGACATCCTACTAGGTGGTCGAGTTTCGCAGCGACTCGCCCGGATTGGTACCACCGCCTTACCTATTCCTGCCGCCATAACATCCAATGCTTGCCATTGACGTGTTCCGGTTCGGAGGTTAAGGTAGCCGCTAAATTTACTTTTGCTCGAGGCCTAACATCCCGGCCTCAGGTTGGCAACGTACCATTACCAATTTTGGTATCTCTATCTCTCTTCCACTATCATAAAAATATGTCTATCTACCAACTAGACCAAGCCAGGAACTATACTTTGTTTGAAGAAATCCAAAACAAGATAGGTGATAATGAATTTATTTTTCATATCCTTTTAAGTCCATTTAGGTATTTGCCTGCCATATTAGGTACAGACCTTATGTCACTTAGCTCAAATCAAACTTGTATGGCATTTTACCCACACATACAAACGAGACAAGGTAAGACGTTGACCCCAAAACGTAACACGAACTTCAAATCATCTGTATCCCTCAATTTGTTAATGTTTTTATTAGACTAGCTAACCCGACAGATGTTGTCCTGGCTTAAAGATATTCTACACGGTTGTAAATAAGCCTCTCAACAAAAGTCACCTTCGAGAATATTAAATCTTCCGGTTGCAACTGAATTTGGATTCAATCTATAGTCTAGTTAGATCAATGTTTCTCAAACATTATTCTGTCATGGCCTGGTAATTTTGAAACTGTCCTTTCGTGACCCTCTTAACACTTTCATAAACAAATTGTATACAGTACCACTATTAAAATTATGCGTTTCGGCTTTACACTTTTTACACTGTATTTTTAAATTGACTGATCTAATCTAAGTATAAGCGAAATGATTAATTATTTGTAATAACAACTCTATATAGACATCTTTGAAATACATTCGGATTTCCGAAGCTTGGCGTATGTAGCCGAAGTTCTACTGTTTCTTAGGTTATTTTACCTACAGTTTTTAAAATAACAACTCCCCGTGTTGGTCCGGGCTTTTCCCCGTGTTGGTCCGGGCCCCTTTGCAGAATAGACCATCTGCCTTCCTACCAGGCAGCTCGTAAAAGGCGAGCATAGGCTTACCGTCACTAACATCGTGACATTTGACTAGGTGGTAGAGTTTCGCAGCGACTTGCCCGGATTGGTACCATCGCCTTACCTATTCCTGCCGTCACAACGTCATGACGTGTTCCGGTTCGGAGGGTAAAGTAGCCGGTAAACTTACTTTTGCTCGAGACCTAACATCCCGGTCTCAGGTTAGCAATGCACCATTACCACCTTTGGTGTCTCTAGGCGGCGTGAATTTCTTACCATCAGGAAATCCGTCTGCTTGTTTGCCTTCCATTATCATAAAAAAAAACTTCATTCAACTTTAAATCAAGTTGCAAAAACCCGTTTAAACTATCCGAATATCTATGATTGGCGGAGATACGCGAACGGCATGGTGAGATGCAGCGCAAGCGCTTGCAGTTTTCACGTCTCAGTCCATCGCTATGAAACGTTGCGACCCAGATATTTAATTTAAATGGTCCGGTACCGGTTCGCGTTCGGCATTTGATTATCACTGATATAGATAGATGCAAATCAATGTTACTCACCGATGTTACAACCGTCTACAACTCTAATAACATACATTTTTAATTCAAACGTGTATCAAGTGACAGTAATGTAAAATTAATATTTATTAGAAGATTCCTTATTTTTTTCAATTTCAAATTAAATTTAAATTCACTAATCTATTTGTTAATCCAAGTTACCCTCTATATGTGTGCCAAATTTCATGACAATCGGTTCAGCAGTTTTTGCGTGAAGGAGTAACGAACATACAAACTTTCACATTTATAATTTTAGTAGGATTTATGTATTGGTAGTAAGTAGTCCATGTACAGGTGTTTTCATTATTATTTGTACGTGACATTTGAAAATGACACGATCAGTAACAGAATATGACGGAGATAAACCACGCAAGTCCGTACGTAAGAACGTGCGATAGGTTAGATGAGGGTCTGTAATCGATACGAAGGTCCTTTCATTAAGAAGAATGAAGAGATCATTATAAAGGATTGAATGGCGGAATAGATTGATAGCCTAAGCCGTATAATTGGTCGCACCCGGATTGGACAAGAGCGAAGACCGAAGAAAGATATTAATTAGGTTATTTCTGTTGGTCCTGGTCTGCTGAGTAGAGTAGACCATCAGCCTCTGCCGAGTAGCTCGTAAGAGGCGAACATACTCGTATGTTTCATCTTTTTGGTATTACCAATACTGAAAAGCCTTACATATTCCTAACGCTATAATATAATGACTGTCATGATCCGGACCGTATGGTAGAGTGTAAACTTTAATATCGTGATATCCCGTCCAAAGGACAGCAGCGCACCTATGGTGTCTATAGGCCCCGGTTGTGTCTTACCATCAGTAGAGCCGTGTGCTTGTTTACCGACCGATAACATGGACAAATTATTTTAAAGTATACGGTTTGAGACCGCACTTAAGTCGACTTACATCGAGCTGATCAAAGAATGAAATGTACCTATTTCAAAATAAGTTTAATATTTAAAAAAATTATAAAAATGGATTGCCTAAAAAATCTTGAACAGAACATTTTTTTATTCAAAAATATCATCAAATGTTTAATTATTAAAATAAAAAGAAAATAATAATATTATGCTGACCTAAAATATATGACGTATAAAATGTGCAGAAGTTGGGTTGCCTATAATAATTATTTAATAATATTTTTTAATTATATCAATTTAATTAAAAATAATTATTTAATTTACCAGGATTGCCAGATATAAAAACTGGTACGTCGCTGCCATTTACTTTTAATTGTAAAATAGAAAAAAAACGATTTTTTATTACGAACACGTTGATTGATATAAATCTGCGAAAAAAATGGAAAAATGAAGAATACTTTTTTTCAATAATTTAAAATATTCCGTATAGTATTTTTTCAGGCAACACATTTTTAATATGATTTGTTACATACTTAATTTATTATAAAATATGTTTCATCATATTATTAGCTCGATTTTGATCGATGTATCGATCGATCTTCTACTAATAAAAACTCAGACAGGCAGAAATCTTCGAAACGTAAGAAATACATGTCGAAGTGACAACTTCTTATGGGAGGGTAAAGGTAAAAGATTGCGAAGCCTTCTATCCCCTTTACTTATTTATTAATATTGCTTATATATTTTGGGAAATAGGCTAAATAGCACTGATTGGCATTTAGAACAGGAATTTGCTTTTAAATCATTTTTTTAAATGACTATAGGATAAAACGTATAAGTCATATTCACTTTTGAACAGTAATCGGATGACAAAATTTAACATACTGTATGTATGTGTATGGAGTTTAAATCACTTTTAGTTGCGGTGCCACGCAGGCTGTATAAAACATAATTGATCTAAGAAATATATTAAGAAAAATTGTTCGAGAAAATTGTTATTAATTTAAATTTAAAATAGGAATTAATAACTTGCGGTTTCGATAATGACTTCGGCAACATTTGTTAAAACTTATAGTTACAACCTAATTATTATACAAAACGATACATAATGACAGAATACATTTTTCAATTTCGCCGATTAATTTTAGTATCAAATTATTTAACAATGTAAAGTATTTATAGAGCAAACAAGCAGACACGCAAGAAATACACCGTGTAAACTAATCAAATATGTCCAAGAACATTGGAGTCATGCCCC
>NJDD01000966.1:31194-50715 GCA_002245505.1 Calephelis nemesis | reverse complement strand
ATAAATGCGAAAGTTTGTATGTATGGATGTATGGATGTTTGTTACTCTTTCACGCAAAAACTACAAAGCCGATTACGATGAAATTTGGTATGTAGGTAGCTGAAGACTCAGAATAACATATAGGCTACTTTTTATCCCGGAGTTCCCGCGGGATTGGGACTTACGCGGGTGAAACCGCGGGGCGCAGCTAGTATCTTAATATATATAATTCTTGTGTTCATGTGTTTGTCACTGAACTCCTTTTGACGACTGGACCGATTTTAATGAAATTTTTTGTGTGTGTTCAAGGAAATTCGAGAATGGTTTAGATTCACAATTTGGTCTCCTGGAAAAGTTTTTTCAATTATTTTTTTAATAAGTAGTTGTTGATTTTGGAATGTTTCACACCGGATCCGGCAGACTGCGCTACTATCGAAGAATTAATGTCAAGCGATACGAAGTTTGCTGGGTCAGCTAGTAACGTATAATTAATTACATGCATATTTAATTATATGCACATTCGACGTAACCTCGAACACCAGAATAACTTTTCATTATTATTTAATTAAAATAATTAGACTAGCAAAAGCTAAACAGTACAAAGTTCGCCTAGACAAGGTGTATCTATCAAGGTGTACCTTCTTACATATTTTATTCTATTAATATATAAAATTTATCTCTATTTTCCTTGGCCATCACATCCCTCATGAACCAATGAACCAATTACGCTAGATCATTTTTGTTGTCAATTATTGTCAGGTCCTCCTGTCAGGTTTATTAAAAAAAATCAATATTCATAGTGTGACAATGACAGAACAGACAGACAGGACAAGACAGAAAAGACAGGACGATGTCTGTGGGGTCAGCTACTATTTAAATAAATAAAAGATTGAATTTTTATCAGATCAAGGAATCGCTTTATCACATCCTTATCAAGCGACACTCGGTCTACTACTGTATGTGTGTATTATCATTAAAAACATAATACTGATAGCGAAGAAAATCTGGGCCAATCTTGAAAAATACTATTTAAAACCAGCGGCCAGTTTGTGAAACTTTCATATAAAAAAAATAAGTTTGCTATGTTTTTTATTCGCCTAAATCATATGACACTAGTTGCCTTATATCTGAAGGCCTTTAGACTTACTTTCAAATTATACGGGTTATACCTTTTCACCGTGTTACGTCAAGAAACATGTGTCACATTAAGTAAACTTCATACAAAATCCGGGTTTGCTATGTATCTATGGAAGTCCCGCCTCTTATTACGTAGTATTTATATACTCTTTACCAGTGGCGTGCGAACAGAAGAGCATTTACTATGGAGAACCTTTATTAACAATGGCCCCATGTAATTGTGGACCTACTTCCAGCCTTTATTTCAGCGCACCTTTGATTGCAAATTGCACCATTGTAGCAATCAAGCTCTGCTGATTAAAAGTTTGTAATACAAAGATAGGCTTTTGTAGGGCTGCAACCGATTTATTATGCCGTAACTAGGTGAGCTCACAGAAGTTAGGACTATCTTTAGTGTCCGTGGCTGCTCATTTATTTAAAAAAAAAATTGAGTGGTCTCTACGTTGTTAGACTTGACTTTATGTGTTCCCGGGATCGATTTCCCAGACCAGTTTGGGTGTCAGGTTGTCGATAGCTTTTCCACCTATCACACTGTGGGACTTAGTGTCTTCAGCTAGTCGTAGGTGCCCTGGTTGTGCCTCTGCCTACCCCTTCGGGGATATGTGCGAGAAGATACTTTTTTTTCCAGACCGGAGGATACCCGGAAATGACATTGTAACTATGGCGGTAGAATTTTCCCTGCCATTAAAGTTATGTACACTAAGGCAAGTTGTAGCTAGATGACATATATTTTTAAAACCTTACTTTAATTAAAAATTCAAGTTTTTTTTCGTAATTTAAGTATGATTGATCGTACGTAAGGATTAATGTCAATAATATATACTGTGTTACGAGAACATATTATGCGGTAAGTATACTATGTGTTACTAGGACAAAGTAATAAGTATAGGTCAAAGCCTCGGGCGTACTTTCAATGTAAATGGTAGCTACAGTTACTGCAACCTAATTCGCGTAATAACATAATATACCATAATACCTATATAAAATGCTTTGCAAAAGATAAACTATTTTTGATACACATTTTTGAACGTAAAATAAAAGTATCTCCACGCCCATATTCGCTAAGAAGTTGGAACAGGCAGGTGCAACCAAGGCACCCACGACTAGCCGAAAACGCTAAGTCCCACAATGTGATAGGTGGCAAGCCTATCGCCGATCGGGCACTTATCCAATCCCAGGCAACGTTACTGTTACAGAAAATTGAAAATATTCATTTTCAATAATTGAAAATATTTTTTTCGAAAAATTAATTTTTATTTTTGTCCAACCCAGAGATCGAACCCGGGACCTCAAGTAGTCAAGTCCGACGCCGAGCCACTAGACAACATAGACTATTTTTTAACATACTTTTTTAACGTGGATTTATAAAACTAGGTACCGGGGGAGATTAGGTTGACATTCCACAAAATCGATACCGTGGTGTCAAAAATCGCCGAAACATATGTAACCATAACCATAGCCATAAATATATAATAAAATATATAAACATAACTATGTTTGTATGAAAAGAGCAACGAATGTGAAGGGAAAATAAGTCTGCAAGGATCGAGACATTTGGCACTCTATACTCTCTGCCTGCCTCATAAGGGACTTAGCGTGAAGATAAGTGAGTAAGTAAACTTACTTTTTACCCCACGACGCAAAAAAAAGGTTTTTATAAGTTGTCTGTGTGTCTATGGTGATATAACTTTTGAACGGATTTTAATCGATTTCCCCCCCGTCTTTTATGAATATACGTTACGAATGAACGAAAGTTACAGTCTAGTAACGTTTTTTTTATTTGAAAAAGTACTTCCGAGGTGGTTTCAATTCTGTCCCAAGTGGATCGGATGATGTAATAAAAAAATAATTCTAACATAAAATAAGTATAACCTCGCCTTTTTACAATTTAGTTAAACTAGTCAACCTGACTGTCATACTTGAATTGGTCTGGAGGGTAGAAGGTAGACTTGCACAAAATGCCTTCCACCCTCAAGACAGCGCCGCATCAGTAACATGAACGGTGCCAACAGATCTCTTACCATCAGGAGAGCCAGGTGTTTGTTCACTCACCTATAACATAAATAACGCACAAGCAATCTAAACCTTGATGACGAATTGATAGAGTTTTCTCATATGTATACCTCTAAAATGTTAAAAAGAAACACTCATCACAACTGGAAATTACGTCAAAATTTCCTCTGGTAATTGGAATTAATTAAGCAAATCATAAAAAAACCTGCTAAAAATTCACTTCGTTACCTAATTTTTCCTTAACTTTTTTTCTTCGTCGAGTGTTTTAATAATTCTTATCCTGAAATGTGTTCATTTTTTTAATTAAAATTTTAGTATAATTACGAGTACGTAAGGTTAAAAGACTACGCCTAATGTTTTATAACCCTCTTCATCATGCATCGGTAAGCCTGTGCTCGCCTTTTACGAGCTGCCTATTAGGAAGGCAGGTGGTCTATTCTGCAAAGGAGCCCAGATCAACACGGGGCATATAATAATAATAACAACACGGAGGAATAATAGTCCATTTTTTTTTAACTTATACCCCTCTTTTACCCTTTAGAGTAGTGGCCGGTATAAAATAAATATAAAATTTTTCGGAACATTAAGTACCTACCTAAATAAATTTCGTTGCAATCGTTTCTGTAGATTCAACACAGACAGGCAGACAGACAGAAAAATTCACTCGTCAATTTTATTTTAAGTGTAGATATTTACTGTGAAGGAAGCTAAACAGATTTGTCAGGATCGTTAGGTCTAGCACTCGATACTCTCTGCCTACCCCGTAAGGTACTTGGCGTGAAGATATGTATGTATGTATATACGTATGTATGTATATATGTATGTATGTACATAGGTATGTATGTTAATAAAACATGACAGACTTTAAAATCTAATTTTAAATACGTTTTCTTATTTTAAGGCTATTAAAATCTGAGGTTTTATAGTTGCTCAAAAAAATCTGCATACATTTAAAGTTACTTACAAAATATATACAATGGAAAATTTAAAAAATTCCGATTTTGAAAAGACAATAGATACTTATTTTAACATATCTCAATTATCAAAAAACAACATCTCAAATTTTTATGTTTTGGAATAATTAACGAAGAGTTTTGGCAAATGAAATAATCATGAAGAAATTATTGTATCGTGTATTTCCTCGTGGCCGCCAACTCCCACTATATGAGCTTGAGTAATGAGGCCACCGCTTTACCCAAGACCTTGTACTTAACGACGACATATGATTAATTACAATTGAATCCCGATTTTGGAGAATTTGATGTAAATGTCTACTTGACTAATGGCAAAATACTAACGTGAATGCCAAAAAAAAGAAAGAATAATTAACGATTTATCACTATTCTCCTGCATTATTTGCTATTGTAATAAATTTTACTTGATTTCACGGGCTTGTTTGGCTTGAAGATACCATATGTTATAGTCCGTGGGAACAAATTAGTATGTTTTTCCAATAACTGAAAATTACTATTATATATATATATTACTTTAAATGTCAATGACGTTTCATACACATGTCATTCGAAGGCCATTCGACGAAAACAATTTATATCTTCAAGCGCAAACGAAGTAAACAACTTCAAAGAAAGAATAGGCCGACTTTAAAAAAAAAACTTGAAAACAAGGCAATATTTTATTCGAGATGGTCTGGATCCGGTATAGAATAGACCACCTTCCAGACAGGAAGATGGTCTTGGTGGAAGCTTATCAAATGGGTAGTTACCAAAAAGACAACTGGTGGTCGTATGTACAACAGCTAGTCTGGGTAAGAATCCTCAGCCTTGTCTATTCCTGCCTCCACAACGACTGTCAAATGCTGGTATGGGAAGTAAGCTAGGGTTAGCTCAGCAACTGGGCAACGACGCACTTATAACACCAATGGCGGCTGTAGGTCACAGATGTTTCCAAGCCTCAAAAAAGCCATATGCAGTAAAAAAAATATTATTAAAATGTTAAAAATCTACAACAACTTGTTTTTAGAATATTCTTTTATTTATTTAATCATTTATTGTACACCAAAAACTTTAAACGCCTCGATATTAACTTTTATCGCCTCTTTGGTCTAGCGGTTCAGGTGTTGAACTTGACTACATAAGGTCCCGGGTTCGAATCCCGGGTCGGGCAACAAAAAGAAAATTTGGTTTTTCCAATTTTCTTTTAAAAACTATGTTGCTCGAGATTGGATATGTGCCCGGTTGGCAATAGGCTTTTGTGGGACTTAGTCTCTTCGGCTAGTCGTGGATGTCCTGGTTGTACCTCTGCCCACCTCTTCAGGGATATGGGCGAGAAGATTTAAAAAAAACTTTAAAACTGAAAGAGTTGTGCAAAGGGTCAGCTTATCTCAGATAAGGAGATTTCTTCCAGCTCAACTAAAAAGGAGTTCATAAAATAACTTAAGTGGTAGACTTACAGTGCACAATAAATTAAGTAAGAATTTTTTTTATCTCCTAGCTTATTAATAATCTCAGAAGCGGCTGATAAAATTTGAGTGCAATTCACATGGCATTTTTCAACATTCAGCTTTTGCTTTCATCAAAACTGACATTAAAAAGATAATAAATAAAAGAAGGTTGGCGGGAACGGTCGGAGAGGGAAGGCGCGCTTTTCGAGGGTTCCCTCCAATCTTTAAGCTAAAAATGTGTAATATAATGTAAAAATTTTAATTTGTAAATTACTTAAAGTGTAAATATTCTTTGTTGTGTGTAAATGTGATTTAGTAAATAAACTATACTAGTGAAAGACTATTGTAGAGTTTTATCACGACAGAAGAGGCAGAGGCCTGAACATGAAAGAAAATTGAAGACGAAACTAAAAAAAGACATGAAATATTAAGATACGGTTATAAGACTAGTATAAATAAAAAGAAAAAAAGAATAATAAAAATGCTTTTTGCACTGTCGTAGAAGTTTTGGCGCCAACATGAAAGAAGATGATTTCGGTGTTTAGAATATTAGTTTTATAATTTTTGTGAAAATAATTGAATTCAAGGATGTGACGTACTATAAAACAAATAAACGGAGAATCATAATATTATGTAAACTTCAAGAAATTAAAACTAAAGACGTATTGAAGGACTCAAATAACCTTTGTCTTAGTGAAGGAAATGACTTTTAAAAAGGGGAAGACAAAATGTTAAGAAACTGAAGAAATGAATTTAAAATTTTAATATGAAAAAGAATTTATTACTACGGAAGACGTGGCAGCATGGCCTAAAGGTCTTAGCCGGCCCCAGAAAGGGGCAAATTAACTTTAAAAAATAAAAAAATAATAAATAAAAGACGTAAAATGTGACGTCATAACATTGTTTTTACGGTGGCAGGAACAACTTTTTGCTATAAGCTCGAATAATGTTGGTGTTATTTTAAAATTATTCATAGTATTCACTTTATATGCAAAATAAAATGTTTTATTTAACAATTTTGTAATTAGCTCAAAAATAAACTCCCGAAATCGGAGTCGAGGGCAAAACTAATCACACAGAATGCCTATAGCTATGTAGAGCCGAATACTATACCATATAAGTGTAACGTCACCTACCACCCACGGACTTCAGGGTTCGAATGCCGACTAGGACGGTCATTTGCGTGATGAACATCTAGATATCTATATTTCTAGGGGTGGTTATTAAATTTATTCTGGTGTCTAAAAAAATAAATAAAATTATTATGATACTAGCTGATCCAAAAGACGTCCTGATATTTTTTTTATGTGATTATTATTAGTAATATTAATTTAGTTATGACTATTAGTAAAAAAAATTGGAGTGAGGGACCCTTATTACTAAGGGGTATGAAAAATAGATGCCGATTCTCAAATCTCCTGCATATGCTCACAAAATGTCATTAGAATCGGTCAAGCCGTTTTGGAGGAGCACGGGAACGAAAATTGTGACACGAGAATTTTATATATAAGATCGGGAAAAAGTAAAAAAAAATGTATTGTATCTATTTAGTTATTGAAATGCATAATATCGTACTACCACTGATAACACAAGCATACTTACTGACTTTAGGGTTTATCCCCATATCTATTTATTAAATAGTTTTTTTCCTACTCAGATAATTTAATCTCTTTAGATTTTTATACTTAATACATAGACTTAGAGCAACTTTGCTATCGAAATATGTTTTTTGAAGTGAAAACTTCTTTAGCGCTGTGAACTTTTTGCGAAGGGTCAAAAATGTTAAACTCATGTCAGGAAAAGTAGCCTCATAGTAATTTGGTAAGACGGAGGAAGAGTAAAGCCACTGTAGGTATGTTGTCGCCGTATTGCATACTGTGATTTATGTTTCGCAGAGTAGTATATTCAAGCTACAGGCAGGCTTACATGTTGCGAAACGTGCAATCCTATTAATATTATAAACGCAAAAGTTTGTCTGTCTGTTTGTCTGTTTGTTACTTCTTCACACAAAAACTGCGATACTGATTTTCATAAAATTTGACACACACATAGAGGGCAACTTTAATTAACCCATAGGATAGTTTTTATTCCGAAACAATGTTCCTGTGGGACTACGTGGACAACGCCGCGGGTAACAGCTAGTACGTTGTAAATACAATTCTTTTGTTCTCGAACCAAAATCAATTAAATGAACATGGTATTTTACTACATAAATGATGGTACGTTTAAACTGTTAACGAAAGCAGTTCGTGCGTAATTATTCCCTAACCATTCCAAAATATTAAAAATGCACAACACCAATATTCAAGTTTTCACTTCTGCTGGCACTCCCGGAGTTTTCTCAACCATTGTTTTCTTATAATATTTTACAAACTCTTTTTTTTATAGGACTAATGTGTTGGCAACCTCGCGGATTTTACAACTTCACCGAGCTTTGTGGGCCGAGCAGAGTGCTCAGCCCGAGAGTTTACAAACTCACAGTGGTAGTATGTATGCCAGTGTTTTCCGTATAATAGGAAGCTTCATAATTTTCAAAACATTTATATGAAAATTAACAAACTAGTGGACCTAGCACACGTTATCCAGTGTCGACTATAATTATTTTATTCTTAAATTTTCTTTGAAAATAAAATCTTATATTTTATTTCTACATATTTTTTTAATTTTAATCTAAATTTTTTTTATTTATTTTTTCATTGTATTGGTTATTGTCAGCAGAAGGATAGTGTAAAGAGAAAATCCGGCAAGTATGCAATGAAAGTGGGAAAAACCACACTTCAATTTTGTCGATGACCACAAAATGTTAGTATATGTTTATGCCAAGCGACACGAAGTTCGCCGGGTCGGCTAGTAATTTTATAATTCTCGCAACTTTTGTCGTACAAAAAAACTATCTGTCCGGGCTAACTTCGTAACATCAGTGTCATGCCATAAAGTTTGTTATTTTTTTTAATTTGAAGTTGTTCTTTTTTACTCAATTATTCGTCTCCAACTTCAAGATCATCGTAGATCATAAATATAATACCTACAGCTCTTGAGTTACAAGTGATGTAAGTATTCATTTTTTTATATATATAAAAGGTAAAGTACATCTTGATCATTACGATAATTGGAAAATAAGCTTAATCGAAGAAAGGAGCTATTATTAATTTTGCAAGAAAATTGCTTTTAAGTTTCATAATCCCCTTTAACAAGGGAACATTTTCTTGTGAAATATTACAAACAACAAATTAGTTTTTAATCACTACAAAAGTACCTTCGCACCCATGTCCTAGACGAGGTAGACAGAGGCACAACCTTAGCACCCACGATTAACCGAAGACACTATTACAAACAACTAATTAGCTTTTAACCTATACAAAAGTGTTTTCACGCCAATATCCCCGACGAGGTAGACAGAGGCACAACCATGGCAATCACGGCTAACCGAAGACACTAAGTCCTACGGAAAAAACAAGTGGCAAGCCTATCGACAATCAGGTACATATCCCATACGTTTTTTTATTGGAAAATCAAAAATGCACAAATTTTTGTTGTCCGACCAGGGGATCAAACCTCGGAGTTCAAGAAGTCAAGTTCGACGCTACAACTAGATCAAAGAGGCGATTTAATCTATACAAGGCAGTATTTTAAAGTTTGATCTACAAAAGACCCACAATACTACACAATAATAAATGTAGTCATTTTGGAAATCCAAGTAGATAACAACGTTATGTAGCTGAATATTGATTTTTTAAACAATTCAACTTAAAAAATATATTTAATCGGTACAGAATGCCATTAGCCGTTTAGTAAATCCTTTGCGTTTATTTATTCATTAAAAGAAAATAACTAAATATAATTAAAATAAATAAATATAAAAACACACTGACGATAATATTAGATAAACTGTGTAAGTAGACCTTGAATGTTTCTTCAAGAAATCCCTAAGCTTGTAATCCTTGTTCACATGAAGGAAGGAAGGCAGGTATGGAAAAATATTAGTATTTAGAAGTTTTACCAAGCGCCAACGACGAAATATATCAAATACAAGACAGTATACGTCCAATTTTCTTGGCACTTATGTAAACCGTTTTTTGTGGTAAACTTTAATTTTTATTATATATGTACTTAACATACGTACATATATAATTTATATACAATATTAAAATAACTTATTAAAATATATCTACTACCTGGTAGTTAAAAAACTATAATATAATATTTATTCTAGCTTCGGATGTATTTACACATACGTCTTAGTACTGAGTTGGATATGTTACATAAAAGACTATTTATATAGTCAATATCAACATATTCGTATACAGGAAAATGTAAATAAAAACACAAAAGGCATAAACGCACATATACACAACATTGTACATAGAAACAAGAACAATGTAAACATATAGGAAATAAGCGTATTCTGTAGTAAGGTTTAAAGAAAATTTGATGTAATACTTCGTTTTTTTTATTTCATGTTTGTGATATAATTGTAGTGGTTTATAGCCTACTGTGGTCTAGCGTTTCAGATGTTGGACTTGACTTCATGAGGTCTAGGGTTCGATTCTCGAGTCGGGTAACAAAGAGAAAATGTGTTTTTTTCAATTTTTCTGTTGCTTGGGATTGAATTTATGCCCGGTTGGCGATAAGCTTGCCACCTATGACATTGTGGGATTTAGTGTCTTCGGCTAGTCGTGGGTGCCCTGGTTGTGCCTCTGCCTAACCCTTCGGGGATATGGGCGTGAAGGTGCTTTTGTAGTGATTTACAGTAACGTTAAATTTTATTAAGTAAATATTAATTTACCTGTGTAGCTGATCAATCAAGTCAGTATTTATTTAAATAATTATTTCAGTAGAGCATGATTTTTCTTAGATAGTCTTTTATATGTGTAGCATTTCAGTAGTCAGTATTTCTTTAAATAAATATTTTCCTGCGTAGAAATTAAGCAGTCAGTATTTTATTAAATAACAATTCACATGTGTAGAATTTCAGCAAAGTCGGACTTTTCGTAGATAGTACTTTTAGTAGTCAGTATTTCTTTAAACATCTATAAACCTCTGCAGTATTACTTTAAATAATCATTTACGTGTGTAGCATTTTAATAGCGTCAGTCTGTCTTTAAATAAATGTTTACGTATGTAGAACTTCAGTAGAGTCAGTATTTCTTTAACTTATTATAAACATGTGAAGCATTTTAGTGGTCAGTATTTCTTAAATTAATCATTTATGCGCGCAGCATTTTATTTGTCAGTATTGCTTAAAATAATTATTTATTGTGTAGATCTTCAGTAGAGTAGGTAAGCATTTCTAGTATTAACGTGTGTAGGATTTTAGTGGTCTTTATTTCTTTAAACAATAATTTACGTGTATACCAAGACAGCAGAGTCAATATTTCTTTAAATGGATATTTAAGCGTATTAGTAGATTCTTAGTACTTCGCGTGTGTGACATTTAAATAGAGTCATTATTTCCTCTAAAAATTATTTACGAGTGCATCATTTTAAAACTGAGTATTTCTTTAAATAATAATTTGCGTGTGTGGCTCTTTTCTGTAGAATAAGAATTTTCTTCGATAATACTTTATCCTTAATTTTATAAATAAATATGGAATAAAGTAATCCAAGTTTTAACTTGGGATTATAATCTTGATTACATTGTGATGTATACTTTAATATCAGTTTAAATTTACTCTTACTCTAGTCCATGTTTACTAATAAGACGGTACGTATATACACCCTGACTTTTTAATCACCATCCAAATATTAATATTTTGATTTTAAGTGAAAATAATTAAATACGTGTTTTTTCTTTTAGTATCCCTCAATACTAAATATTAAGATATGACATCGCAGATATTGATGTTTATGGGCAGCGCGCGCTCCGTACCTACGCGCTGATTGCTCTGACATGCTAGATAGCTACCTGCTAGATACCTATTTTTTTTATAAATTGACTTATCTATAGATACTTTATGCCCAGAAAAAAATTTGGATGGTGATAAAAAAAATCTTGGTGTATAGCGTTTCGATAGAGTAAGAATCTCCTATTTTAGTGGAGGCAGTATTTCTTTAAATAATATTTTATATTGTATGCTATTTTAGTAGCCTATTTCTCTAAATAATATTACTTTACTAAATCACTGTGTATTTCAGCAGTCAACATTAATATAAAATATATTTATTTACCCGTGCAGCGTTTCTATTCTTAATCTTCTTTTAAATTGATGTAAGAATACCGGAAATTGATTTCAAATTAAAATGACCGAATTAAAATTAGGAATCATTAATCAATTCAACAGGCCAAAACAATGACTTGACGGACACCATATTCCTTAAACATTTAGATGTAGACCTCCTACGACCCAGTTCATCATACAATTACATCGCTTTAGGAAAACACTCAAGAAAAATATTACGTTATCATATCAGAGGTGTTAATTCTGTTGTCCAATAAATAAACTTGTTTTGAGTTATCGCTCTACGTTCTTTCAACTCAATCTAAGATAGAGACAAAACAGGTTCCTTCAGATTGATTCGTACACATTTCCATAATATACAACAAAACCTTTTTAAATTAAAAATCTCAAAACTTATTATGTCCTTACTAATCTGTTAAGTCTAAAATGATCCATCCCTTCTATTTTAGTTTGATCGGAAAAAATACATTAACCTAAATTTAGTTAATGCGCAGTAGAATTAACATCGTTGTAAGTTATAGTGTCTTTAGCAACCTAATATAATTCACTGGAAAAAAATTCATACACCAAAAAAAAGGGTTGAGTTAGAGCGCAGCAGAATTAGCACCATTTGAAGTTTTTAAGTCTTTAACAACCCACAACCTAATAAAAAATACAAGATCTAGACTCAAATGCAAAAACCGATTGAAAATCATTAATCGAAGTTTTTCAAATATACCCATTTAAGTTTTTTATGTATTAGTATCGTTGCTCATAGTACCTACTAGTATATTATTTACTTACTTTTAATTAGATAAATTTGAGTTATATGTAAAGAATTTACGGGAAACGCCATCTACAAGCAAAGAAGATTAATCAAGAACTAAACTCGTACATTTTTATAACCACTTTTAAAAATTCATCCCATACATCCCTAAAATCGCTAAAACCAAATCTTCAAAAAGTTCTACCATCAAATTAATAACATTCAACGCGTTAAACTTAAAAATAATTTAATTACAATGTAAACAAAATCTGACAAAGTGAAATGTTTCAACTAATTTAAATTTGATCAAACGTAAACATTGTTAATATTTACATACGTCATAAATAATTTGTTTACGGCAATGCGCCAAAAGCATGTGCCATTCAAAAGTAAACACTCAGGGCTAGAGATTCAACACATCGCGAATGTTTTATCACTACACAGACACAACACGGACACAGCACCAACACGTCGCGCAGTCTCGGCGACTGTAACAACACTGCCTTTGATAAGTGTATCTTATGAGCGCGAGGGTCTCTATGTGACCGCGTGGTGCTAGGGTTACCAATCTGCTATTTGATTCTCCCCTAACATTCGAATTCTTTTTTCAAATTTCAGAATTCTTTTATTGAACTTGAATGAAATCTGAAAATTTATTTTAGGTTTTCAGAATGTGGTTTGTTGTATAAATTTAGTTTTTTCAACAGGCGCAACTAAAATTAAGGATATTATAATGCATGGTAGTGATATGATATCATATTCAAAACTACTAAACTAAAGTTAAGGTCGGATAATAAAAGATAGCGGAGCAATTCTTTTTCTGTATCCCCATGGCAAGGGGATGAAAAGGCATGAAATGTTTTTGGAATAAATGTTTTGCAAAACAAACATTATATCGTTACCCAAAATTCAATGAGGCGTATTATTTTTTTTATTTTTTGTGACATTAGGATGCCACGAAACTAGAATGATCTAGCAATTTAGATTAATTGATTCCTGGATACTGGATTCCACTATAACAGTGAGATAAACTAGGCGGTAGAATCCAGAAAAAACTCGCGCGAATGTGTGGATCACTATATGTCGTTCTGTCACCATTACAGGTAGGTAACAAACTGGTAACTTACGGAAAACGCTCAAAACCATACTTCAAAAAGGTTACGCACCATTAACATTTTTGTACAAAATAAATCAACAAAAACAATAATTTTTAAAATGTAGTAAATCACCGAGAACAGCGAGATCAGAGAGAGGTATTGAAAGAGAATGAACAAGGAGTTGACACTGAAAAAATCTCAAGTGGAAAAAATGTCAGATGAAAGTTTGACAAAACACAAATACAATATGAATGTGGATGTATGTAGGTCCTCGCGGAGACCACGACCAAATAACCGAGCATATCCGAGGTTAGTGCCAAGGGTCTTCCAAACCGATGTCTTTGTAACAAAAGAGAAAAACTAGGCAGATTTGGAGAAATCCTGACTTTTGACACACGATAGGTACTCTCTGCCTAATCCAAAAGGGATTCGGTGTGAAGATATATACGTTTACATTCTTGAATTTATCATAAAGAAAGCTGGAGACAAACAGTAGGAAATGGTGGCCATTAATACACAAATATTAGCAATTCAAATAGTTACAAATACATTACCACACGACTTAACCCTTGGATAGCAGGCCTCATTTGCAATACCGACCCTTTGACCCTCTCGGTTAATTTAATTTAGGCCCGTAATACTTCCGACCTCATTTGGAAAATCGACCAACTGCAGAAAGATCGTAGAAAAAGAGAAAAACATCATTTATCACTAATACAATTGAAGGAAGGCACATTAGCCTTTCACTATGGTATTGAAGTGCAGTACAGTAGCTTATCGGAATGGAACCACCACCTTACCTATTCCTGTCGCTATGGCATCAATGCTCGTCATTGTCACGTTCCGCGCGGGAAGTAATGTGGTTTACTGGTTTGCACAAATAGCCAACTCGAACATAATATAGAGAAGCATCAACATACATATAAATGTTGTCTTTTACCACTTGCATGTTTGTTACCTTAGACAATACTAGCTAAACCAGCTCACGTTATTTTTCTTTTTAATTTTGTTTTTGGTTCGGGAAACTTGATGAGACACAGATAACATCTTACCTACCGAGTGTGCATAAAAATGTCATCAAAATAGGTCCAGTCGTTTCTGGGGTGAAAGGTAACAAACATATTGACACGATTTTTGTATATATAATACATAGTTTAATGATGTCACGTCTGGACTAATATTCCCACATAAGTTCCCGATTCATTCTTTAACACTATAATGATAATCATTTACACTTCGGTGCAGTTATAAAAACAGCCGAGACTAGCAACGTATTAGCCATTTTAAAAAAACCTTTATACTTAAATGACAATATTAAAATATTATACTCATCTAGAATAAAAAGTATATTTCATAGTATTTTATATAAAGAATAACGTTCATTATCACTTTACATATATTTAACTGTAGTATTCAATTTTATTCCCACGAGTAAAAAGAGACGGTCGCTCGCTTATTGGCAATTCAGTCACAAGTGTAGCTAAAGCAGGCTTGAATTTTTTTAATTCAATTTATTTCACCTAATCTTCAATATAATATAATACTGTCAGCACAACTGTAAGATCCTATGATTCTGTTCCATGGCCAGACATTATCCATTGAATAAAAACAGAAAGTTCTTGGGATATGCTTTTAACTTATTGTAATATATAGGACTACTAAAACGCTTGGGTATTATCCGAGGGTAGTGTCAAGTCTTCGAAAGCGGCATGTTTGCAATGTATGTATCTAAGAAATTTGGATAATCTTGCTTTATCAGATGCTTGCTTTAAGTAAAAGTTCTAAACTACAAGGGCTCGGAACTCTCCAAAATAGTTTAATGCTAGCACACCTCTTGTAATAGTTAAAAAGTATAAAACTCTACTTTAAAAAACATATTTCAAAATCGTAAAAATACTGCTACAATTAACGAATACTTAAAAAACATACACCGCCTACCCCTTAAGGGAGTAGTCGTGAAGATAAATAATTAAAAAACATTTAGAAACAATGGACAGACCATTTAGTTAAGCCTCTGGCAATGTAATTTTTATATGTAGTTACGAAAAAATAACTAATAAACTGTTTATGCCTAATTTAAAAAAAAATGTGTCATAAAGATAATAAACACCTGATATCTGCGAAAGCCGTGAAAAGTTATTTAAAAAGTGTTACACAGATAGATTCCACAACTTATCGGGGATGAAATGTACAAATACTTATCTGTCCTACATGTTTTACAAGCAAATGTTTGTTTTTTTATTTTATTTTGGAAGACAAACAAGCAGACGGATTTCCTGATGGCGAGAAATTCCCCCTTCTAGAGACACCAAAGGTGGTAATGGTGCGTTGCCAACCTGAGGCGGGGGTTTTAAGCCTCGAGCAAAGTTAAGTTTACCGGCTACATTACTCTCCAAACCGGAACACGTCATGACGTTATGGCGGCAGGAATAATAACCCTAGAGAAATAAAATCTTTTTCTCTTCGTAATACTCGCATTTCTTGGCAGGTTATTAATATTAAAGGTAAAATTATTATCTGGTATCACTAATGCTGTCTCTATTAGAAGAGCCGGCTTTAACTATGTACCTGAATATTACACATTATTGAAATCCTGATAAAACATGTATTACTCGATCTTGTCAAGAATTCACCAACTAAATATGAACTGCCGTTTTATCTGCGTTACTATTAACTTAAATTCATATTACTTCGTTTGCTAAATAGTAACGGAACGTCACTAATATTTTCAAAAAATGTTCAGAATTAAGTGCTGAAAACGAGCAATCGTTGTTAGTAATCTTACTAATCGTAAAAAAATACTACCATCCGTAATCAGAACGAATCGTTTCTTGAATATAGGACACAACATAAGTCAATATTATAAATGGCTAGGCCGTTTCACTACCTTCACATAAGCATAACTATTCACATATCATTTTTTTTATTACGCCACTAGCTACTCCAGCGAACTAAATTCGATCTGTACAGTTTGTACAGCAAAAATTAAAATATTTTTCCCGTCAAATGGGATAAAAATTAGCCTACGTCTGTGTCCTGGTTCTAAGCTACCTTCGCATACATTTTCAGCTTAACCGGTTCTGCCGTTCTTGATTTATAAGTAAAGTATCTTCACGCCCATATCCCCGAAGAGGTAGGCAGAGGCACAACCAGGGCACCCACGACTAGCCGAAGACACTAAGTCCCATAATGTGATGGTGGCAAGCCTATCGCCAACCGGGCACATTTTAAATCTCGACCAACGTATTTTTTCATTAGAAAATTGGAAAAATCCAATTTACTTTTTGTTGGCCGACCCGGGATTCGAACCCGAGACCTCATGCAGTCAAGTCCAACACCCGGACTGCTAGACCACACAGGCGATAAGTAACAAATAGGACTTTTTTTTCTTTAACATATGATTACATCATGAAATGAAAAAAAAGTCCTATTTTAGTTTTCGATTTTTGCAGTGACGAAACCCCATGCAAGACGAAACAAGGAGCAAAGTTGTGTTATTTGACTTTGTAGAGTTAGAGAGCTTAGAGCGAGAAGCTTGGCTCTACGTGACATCTGATAATTTTTTCACAGTGTGAGTTACATAATGTTTATCTTGGCAACATTTTACATGAAAATGTTTTTGATGTATTATTAAAAAAAGCTGAGAAAAGTGTAAGAACCTATCCTAACTCACTTTTGAATGTGTGTGCATGTGCGTGGAATTTTCTCAATTAATATTATGTTTAATGAACCTAATATATCTGGCGCTGGCACCTGCTATAAAACAAATAGCCCAGTGACAAAAATATGAGTGGGGTCATATTCTTGCATTGAAATTCGAAGCATGTGAATGGCCAGTGAATAATGCATACGTAATAAATACCGAACATAATTTACACTATAGACACGGGACACATTGTAAATCGATGTCGATATTTCAGACAAGTATACTGAAATCGCAATTTATAATAGTTCGCTTCACTAGTTTATTTCATAAATTACTGTTTGAAGCTCTATAAAATGGTTATTTTCCAATATGTTACAAAACATGTTTTCAGGATCGCCTCTGTGGTCGAGCGGTCCGGGTGTTGGACTTGGCTGCATGAGGTCTCGGGTTCGAATCCCGGGTCGGCCAACAGAAAGAAAATTGGATTTTTCCAATTTTCTAATTGAAAAAAAAAATGTTGGTCGGGATTGGAAACGTGCCCGGTTGGTGATAGATTTGCCACCTATCACATTATGGGACTTAGTATCTTCGGCTAGTCGTGGGTGCCCTGGTTGTGCCTCTGTCTACCTCTTCGAGGATATGGGCGTGAAGATACTTTACTTTACTTTAGGTACTAGTTTTACTAAAAAAATGTTTGTGTGTATTATGTCCGTCGATAAATTATCTGTATTTCTTTCTATTCGTAATGACATATTTGCGACTATCATAGTCGTGAATCACGAATATAAAGATTTTTTTTGTTAGAAGAAGAATTTCATAAATTGACGTCGAGTTGTGACAGCCCCGGGCGAACAAACGGGCGACCGTTTATGGTTAACGGATTATTCTTCTAGTAGTCAGTAAAAGTAGGAGGTGCGCTGCTGCTCACGCGGATCAGTATCATCGGCATACCTATTCCTTCCACCATAACGCCTGGAAATAAAATAAAGACAAGAGACCTAGGATTGGATTAGTCAGTTGACCTGCACTGTTGGTATAAGAACAAGGCCATAAGATAGCAAAGAGCCAATCACATTCACGGTATCTATATGCGATGGTTGGTTCTTACTGTCAAGTGAACTACCAGATGTTCGCTACCTATATTAAAACTTTGACTTTAAAAAAATTGTGAAAATTCATCAAAATAGGGCAAGCAGGAGCCTATTTTTTATTGATATTATTTGAATATTACATATTCAATTAAAATAATATCTGCTGCAGCGGGTTGATACCCGAGCAAAGAGTAAAGAAGATACTTGACTTGCTTTTTTTAACAAAGCTGAGTTTCATCAAAATCGGTCAAACCAGAGCAAATATATCTTCGTTTAAAAAAAGAATGTAACTGTAAAAACACACATACATACGTTAATCAAATAGTAGTTAAAATCATTTTGGCTGAATGATTGATTGTGTTTAGATAACACGACAAAAGATATAAAACTCTACAAGGCAACTCTTAGCTGAGAGAAGGGCCACTTCTAACCTTTAGCGTGACCTTTAATAATATTATCCATACTAATATTACAAATGCAAAAGTCTGTTTGTTTAGTTATTTGTTTGTTCTTCTTTCACGTCACTATGGGGCAATGCTATATATATAGTATATTTTTATGTGCAGTAATGGTGGGTAAATAAGCTCAGAACAGAATCAGAATATGATCAGATTGTATAATAATTGAGCCAGAGCTGCAGCTCTTTTTTTATGATATTGGAAGGTAAACAAGCAGACGGATATCCTGGTGGTAAGAGATTCACGGCGCCTAGAGACACCAAATGTGGTAATGGTGCGTTGCCAACCTGAGGTCGGGATGTTGGGCCTCGAGCAACGGTAAGTTTAACGGCTACCTTACCCTCCAAACCGGAACACGTAATGACGTTATAGCAGCAGGAATAGGTAACGTGGTGGTACCAATCCGGGTGATTCGCTGCGAAACTCTACCACATAGTCAGATGTCACGGCGTTAGTGACGGTAAGCCTATGCTCGCCATTTACAAGATGCCTGACAGGAAAGCAAATCGTCTATTTTGCAAAGGAGCCCGGACCAAAACGGGGAAAAAATCTAGTCAAAAATTCGCAGATCATGGTTCCATTGAAATGTCCCAAACAAATTACTATCTGTAACCAATTACTGAAAAAGCTGTAACCTCATTATCTAAAACATGATTCGATTCGAGCGATACTAGGAGTGGGCGATACAAATCGTATATAGATATTGAAACGTATATTAGACCAATATCGTAATATCCGATATCGATGCGTATCAAAACTATATATTTCTCGAAAC
>NJDD01000966.1:14785-30360 GCA_002245505.1 Calephelis nemesis | reverse complement strand
TTCACCAATATATAGTTTCAGAAAATATATAGTTTCGGAATCCGATACCGGATATCAATATATAGTTTCGATTCGATATCTTAAAAACCCTACATTACACACTCCTAAGCGATACCTGGTACCACCTACAGATCATAACAGAAAGATAATTCAGCTGAACTGTGAGCCGATTCGCAACTCCAGTTCAAATTCGCGACTAGTGAGCTGATCTACGATTAGCGCGTTTTAGTCGTTGCCCATGTCTCGTGTGTAGACATAGCAAGGAGACTGATAAAAATAACTACGTCACTCAAAACTGACTTCAAAACTAAAAACTAAAAATAATAAATATTTAAAATTAATTATATTCTACCTGTTACCTACATGTGCTATTTACTAATAGTTTTGAAGTCGATGCCAAGAATTAAAGTATTAAATTGGATTGGCACCGACTTCAAACCTGTTAGTAAATAGCACATATAAGTAATAGGTAGTATATAATTAATATTAAACGTATATTTTTTTACTTTTTAGTTTTGAACTCGGTTTTAAGTAACGAAGTTATTATTATTTAACACTTTTTAGTTTATTGCTGATATGTTTCAATTTAATAAAAATAATCACCTACGTAGGTGAAAATAGGTATCTAATAAAATCATAAAATAAAAACTAATGGGCCTAACTGCATCAAAATTTTATGGGATCAATTCGAAACGCGTCAAACAAAAAAAGAATTACGTAAATCGGCCAAAAACCACGGAGAAATCGGTGAACATACATAAAATAATATATACCGGCCGAATTAAGAACCTCCTCGTTATTTGAACACGGTTAAAAAGTGAGAATACTTTCTATCCCCAGCAGGTACCCGTTTAGATATAGTATCTAAACGGGTACCTGCTTGAAAGCTTAATATCTTAAATACACGGACGTAGCCGCGGGCAGCATTAAGATCTACATCATTTTAGATTTTCTATCTAGAAATGTTCGCAGTTCAGACGCTAATATTTAGAGGCTTATGCATGAGCGCCTAGTGAAATAATTTAGCAAAATTATACCTCTATTTAGACAGGATTATTTTCAAACAGGCGCTGAGATTTATTAAGCCCACCTACGTGTCTTTTGGAAAACATATATACCGTCATTACTAACGTAAATCAGTTTTATGTAATAAGGACAGGCCTTATGTGTTCGTTGTCTTAGCACATAAAGGAATAGGCTAGATGATAACCTACTAGGGCATGTTGCTGCACACCACTTGGCCACCACCAGAATTGTTGGTAATAGCCCAGGAATTCAATTTATGCTTCGCTCTTATGTCACGCGGAGATAATAAAAATACATTTTTTTTTAAACTGTGTTATGTTTAGTTTATGATATCAGATATGAATTAAGGTATATCCTGTCAAGGCATTAGAATATTTTTCTTTTCAATAGAAGATAATATTATAACCAATTATAGCTTTTTCAATATAGCTAAATAACTTTTCTATGTGTTTGTCTGGTAGACCCTAAGTCATTTCACCAATTAAGTTGAAATTGTACAAGTAAGTATATATTACAATTCAAGGGGTGCCTGAATTGTTTGCTAACACAAACGAACAAGGTGGATAGGATGACGCTACTTGTAAATTGTTTTTTTTTTCCTATATTTTTAAAAAACTGAAAATATTTTAAGCTTACCTGCCGCATAATGTTGCTGAGCTATCGCCCTCTGAAAAGAAGAAAAAATAAAATAAAACAAAAGAAAATCGAGAAATGATAACAAAAAACAAAAATTATAAAAAAACTATACAATAAAACAATGAAAATAAAAAGTAGTAATGAGTAATAAAATGTGTGCGACTTTGGACGCCCGACAGAAGAACTTACATTATACTAATCCAGACAGACCGACGTCGTAACGCGTTACGTAACGAATCGGTTTACCCTCCCTTAAAAAGCCGTTACTTCAATGTAAAAGTACTTTAAAATGAATATATTTAAATGTATGCTAGTTCTGCAACCATAGCACCAGCAAAACTGAAGGGCCCCAAAAATGACAAATTAAAAGTGTTTTTTTTTCTATAGCATCGAATACTGTACTTTCATTATCTAATAACTACTTGACATTTTCTTTGTGGGTAAAAGCCTATATCTTTATCTTCACGCCAGTATCCTTGAAAAAAATACGCAGACAAATTTCTTAGTCCCACAACGTAATAAGGCGGTAAACTTACCACCCCTACCGGGCAATTCTGATAGTGGTACTCATATATTTATGTAAAGATTATCACAGCAGGGGAGCCCACGAGGGATTTTAGATAGTTACTCAGGCGCGTCAGGCGTCATGTTATATATATCATATACCATCTTTAAATACACCCATTGTACTCTGTACAGAAAATCTTAATAAGGATGGAGGTAGGAGGGTCAGAAACTTTTAAAAGACAACATTGCGACAAACTGTCTCATTGACATATTTCCGTCATCGAAATACATTTTAGACATATCAGTATCTGATGCGCGCTCATATAAACAAGTGACTCTAATTGTTTCTTTAGCTTTACAACATAAACGTCAACTTTCACCATCTAATTGATAAAATGCAAAAGGCCTCATGACTCTGGAATGATTACAAATTTAGTATCCTGGGCTCTCCTACTATAGCTATATTATTATTAACGAAAGACAAATACGATTTTGAAAAAGATTTATATATATTTCGTATATTTTTTGTTTTTATATAAAACCAGCTAAGCCGATAGACGTTGTTCTGTCCTAACAAGGAATTTTTTTTTTCATATGCAACTTTTACTGGCAACAATTAACACAAAAAAAAACAAAAAAAAACTGACTTTTCTCAAATTTTATTTAGTAGTATTTTATAGCCTGAATTAACCACTTTTACTCTTTTACTTTACTCCAGGAAAGCCGTTGCTCCTATCACTAACCACGAAAAGTCACTTCTATGTGTGTACGAAGTCGCAGGCAATAGGTAGTGTATAAGACTGGCCGACTTAGTATCGCTTGATATTTACAGCTAATAACAGATTAATGGATTAGAGCATTGTTTTTTCCATTTTCCCTGGAATTTTATAATATTCATAAGAACCTTCTGACAATAACTAACACAACGAAAAAATAATTAGTAAAATAATTGGTCCACCCGTTCAGGCGTGATGGTATACGAGTAGGTATCAAGCGTAATGGGAATACATTTTTTTGTAAATATAAAAAATCAATTGCTGTTTGGTAGTCTCAATAAAACTCGAAAACAGCTGGACCGATTCTACTAATTTTAGTTTTGAATTATTTGTGGAAGTCCAGGGTAGATTTAAATAGAAGGAAACTATGAAATACAGCATTTTAAGTTTTCCCATCTTAATATATATAAATTACATGTCACCTTGTTTGTCCGCGATGGACTTTTAAACTACTTAACCGATTCTAATTAAATT
Organism: Calephelis nemesis; assembly: GCA_002245505.1. NCBI lineage: Eukaryota > Metazoa > Arthropoda > Insecta > Lepidoptera > Riodinidae > Calephelis > Calephelis nemesis. The sequence goes on along the minus strand of NJDD01000966.1, from coordinate 26,941 downwards.
GCAAACCGTGTGCTGTTTGATCCAACTTGAAAAGTAGGATAGCTTACATCTCAATTTATGACAAAAAGAATTAAGAACAGGCAGCTAAAACATAGATTAATTCTTATAAAAGATGTCATATGGTGTGTAAAATATCTTTAAGGGTTTGAAAGTAAATGAAATGACATTTCTTTATAGACTACAATTTCGTTGATACCTAAAGTACTTATCACCCTCTTTTATTGCTGTCTCATTCTGAACAACAACAGCATTTGATGGAATTCGTTTCAATTACAAGTGATAACGTCTCTGTCAGGAATTCACTTTTCACCGTCATATTAATGTCGCCTCTGTGGTCCAGCGGTCTAGGTGTATGACTGGACTGCGTGAGGTCTCGGTTTCGATTCCCGGGTAGGATAATAAAAGGGAAATTTGTTTTTTTTTTAATTTTCAAATAAAAAAACTATGTTCGGGATTAGGTATGTACCCGGCTGGCGATAGGCTTGCCACCTATCACATTGCGGGACTTCGTGCCTTCGGCTAGTCGTGAGTGTCCTGGTTGTGGCCTCTGCCTACCTCTTCAGGGATTTAATCGTGAAGATACTTACTTATCGTCATACCGTGGGACAACATTATTGTCATACCTACTGCTCCTGTCACCAATTGATAGCGTGTTTATGGTCTCCTGTGTAAACCATCACTAAAGACAAAAGGTTAAATGGGACATTACCCCTTAAACCACCAGGGGTACATACATGTATTTATATATGTACCACTGGTGATAGAGTGCTGTGCAACAACTTGTCCGAGAAGGGATCCATCACCTTACCTATTCCTACCCCAACAACGACAGGCCAAGGTTGTCTCTTACCATCAGGAGAATCATGTGCTTGTCACATAAAAAATGAGCATGTTTAGGTCCGAATAGTAAAGTAACCGGTAAACCTGCATAATAGACCAAAAACTCCGGCCAGATGACAGCGATGTGCCTATGGCCGTCAGATGCCTAGACTACTCTTTCCACTTACTATCAAGAGAGGCAATTTATTGTGTTCATTGACTTATAACAAAAAACCGACAGTAACTTACAATTAAATACGGATCGTTAAGATAAAAAAAAGACTTGTGAATTTTAAGTTATAAAGCCCTGATGATGCTATGAAAACTCAAACCGGTTGGCATTAAGTATAACATAATGTGCATTGTGGAAAAGCACAACAGTAAGCCTTATAAAAATGTTTTACAAAAAATATAAAAAATGTGGTGTCGTGGGTTCCTTCGGCTAATGTAGAATCAACACAATTCATGAGTATACTATGCATAGGCGGGGTGAAGTGAGGGAGAAAGAGAAAGGTATTATACACTACTCGCTAGAGTATACGATTGTCGCGCCTGCGCACGTCTCATTTAACGGTTTTATTTCACCCACTTTTACGATAACAGTTTTTACGATAACATTTTTTTCGGTTTGGTCGCGCAGCAAAATCCCTGTCTCCTCCAAGCCTGCCGTAAGGAACTTCGTTTCAAAAAAAAAATTCCACCATCTTCTTAAATATGAAAAAAGGTTATCAATACATGGCATAAAACAACTTCATTCTGTTATTTATTCCAACTCCAATCCAACTTTCATATAAATCGGGCATATAATAACACGAAAGAACTTTTTCAGAGTTTGTTTACTTTGAAACATTTTGTTACTAAAGTGTGAGTAAACAAGTTCGCGGCAATAATATTAGTCCGTAAATCATCATAAAGACGTTTACCTTATACAAAAAAACAAAATTTATTTTTATCTCAACATACACACACTTCATATTTTAGTATAGTATTTTTAAAGTACATTAACTAACAAAATTGAATTCGAAAAAATAAAATATAGTCATAAATAAAAAAATTAAGCAAATATTATTATTGATAAAAGTTAGGACATATTTTTATTTTCAACATAATAAAGTCATCCTCTACTTATGTAATAGTACACTGCTCGTGTGTACATTCTCGTCGTCATTAGGATGTAAAATAGTGATTCCGAAGCGACTTCGAAAAAGGGATGTTATATGTTCGACTGCTTTGTATTTTTATGTATATTGATTTGTCCTTCATTCGTCAAACCGATTTTTTTTAATGAGAGAGCTTACTTCTGACGTTGTCTCATTAAGATTTAGGCAGGATCTGATAATGGAATGCTAGTGCAATCGAGGAAAGTACTCAATTCTTGTCTACAAGAACATCATCATGCAACACGTAGTTAAGAGTTTTATTAGGTACGAGTGAATTATTAAAGCATCTACTACCTGCAATTTTTTTGTTAGCCATAGCTTGGCTAACACTGACCGCGCTAAGATTCCCTTTTGTATAAAGCGTATTAACAAGGAGTGGACACGACACTAACGACACATTTGTGACGGAAAGAATACTTTACGTGATACTAACAGGGATGGTGGTAATATAGTAATTTACCTACCTTACCTTACATTACCTATTCCTATCGCCATAACGTCATTGTTTGCCGTTAACGTGTTCCGATTTGAAGGGTAAGGTAGCCGGTAAACCTAATTTTAAGACCTAACATACCGGCCGCAGGTTGGCAACACAACATTGAAACCGTTGGTGTCTCTAGGCAGCGTGAATTTTTTACCATCTGGAAATCCGTCTGCTTGTTTGCCTTCCGATATTATAAAAAAAAACATGGAGTACTGCACCAATGCTATGAGTCATAATTAGGTGCTGCCCGGACTAGTACCGCCGCTTTGTAAAGTAGCCGGTACACCAGGAACATCTAGGGTCCTAATACGCAACGGTTGTATTTTACCATCAGAAGAACCGTAAGCCTGTTCGCTATACGTACTCAGACAGTATATTTCCTATTTAATATATTATCATAATTATAATAATTTAATCCTAAAGAATTATGTCCGTGACTGTACTTCAAATAACTCGTGTAGTATTAATTATGAAATATGTTCAAAAAGCGATGTACACATAAACGTAATGGACAATTGACATTCTGATATTTTTACGTAACAGCAAAAAGTAAATATTTTATTTTAATTTTAAATATTCTATTGTAACATTTGGTGGATCAATGGAATGCTTGAAGGCAAACAGGCTCTAGTGTAAAGGTCTGTAATAAAGAACATACATACAAATCTTAAAGCCAAGTCCCTTACGAGGTAGGCAGAGAGTATCGGGTGCTGAACCTCACGGTCGTGGCAGACCAGTCTTGCTTCCACCACATTCATTGCCCTTTTCATACAAACACGCCGGTTTCGGAAACTCTTGACACCACCTTCGGCTCACACCGGTAATAAAGTATTTACACATAACCTAATTTTATTCGTCGATACAACTAGGACATTTCCGATAATTTATGTTCTATCTTCTTATATATGAAATTGAATATCTATTTCCCTTGGGCTTCAGATCAGGTCTGAAGCGATAGAACCCTAATTATATTTTTTGTTAATTACGGTCAGAAGGTTGTAACGAGCGGAAAAAACCGACAGTATAGGGGTCAGTATCGCGCACCGAGGCTCCATACAAACCTATAAGTAAAAGTTTACCTATCGTTACATTTTAGTAATATTACTAAATATTCGGTTTTCGAAATTTCGTCTTTATCTGTGACATAAAACGTTTTTTCAAGACGTTTTGATTATATATATTTTTAATTGCGACGTCTTATAAGTTTGAGTTTCTCACAGCTCCAAAGGACAGTGGACTGAGCATTTTATATAGGTACCTATAGTATAGTAATATAGTAGATACCTACACGCGTTCTTGACAGGCGATGGACGGACAGTCAACAATGTGATCCTTTAAGGAAGGTAGCTTTTCAAGGTACGGAACCCTAAGAATGTTGTAAGTTTACTTGAACACAAAAACATATTTTTTTGCAGAACTACTCTTCTCCAATAAAACTTTTTTTACCTATAGCAGGAGAGCTTCACTCCGCAATTTATACAAACCTGGGTCTTGAATAGTCTCCTGTCAAAACCAGTAGTAAAAAATCATATCCAATCATCGCATATCATTATTGCTAAAATGAGCGATACATCAAACTCGAAGCAACGTCTAAAGTTTTAATTTTGATTGACATGCGTCAGTTTTTAAGCAAGCCGAGTGTACTCAGACTCTGCCACATATATTAAGCTTTAAGTTTGCTTGTTTTATACATCAGTGCGTCTTCTATACATTAGTCCTTTTACTTATTCATTAGATAGGGACAACGATAAACTCTAGAACGTACAAAATTCTGCCAAATTATCTTCAAATAATGTACCGAAATAAAAGCTAACCAAAGTTAGTCGACAGAAGTGGTAGGTACCTGATAGAATTTGTAGTCATAAAAAAAACATAGTTCGTAAAAAAACTGCCCTTCTAAGGGCTGGATCATTCACCTTTAATAATATTACAAAGACGAAAGATTTGATTTTTTGTTTGTTTGTTTGAAATGAATAGGTTCCGAAACTACTGGACCGATTTCAAAAATTCTTTCACCTTTAGAATGCTACATTATCCCCCAGTGACATAGGCTTTGTTTCATTAAAATCGGTGCAGTAGAAGCCAAGTTACGCAAGCGAAGGTGCGTGAAACTGCTAGTCAATCATAAATTCGCCTTAGATTCTTTTAATTCGGGTACATGCCAAAGTCGTGACGACTTGCAGTCGCAGCCAAAACGTTTACGAAGTTAAATTATCGCCCCAAAAACTTCACGAAACAGCCTTCGCTTGGCTATGACAGCTGGACGAAATTAAAATCAAAAATTATAACAACATTTTGTGATAAAACTTTCGGATGACGTCGAATGAGTTTTCCGTTGAAGCAGTTTTAAATTTAAAAATACCAAAACATATTTAATTTTAAGGGCTTCATAATTTCCTTGCTTTGTCGTTGGATTAAAATAATGGTTTCCATCCGTGTGGAACGTAGATTTAATCCAAATTTTGATTTGTTTCAAAGTTTCCATCAAGGTCCTTTGTGTAAGTCGTAATTGGGGCGTGACAACAACCGTCTGGATAATGATTATTGATTCCAAGACGGTCCCACATCAAAATTTTATCCACTTTGCAGTAGTGGTTTTTGAGTGATACTTATTAATGATAGCGTCAACATGAATAAAAAATTATGCATCACTAGCAGCCCGCCCAGGATTCGCTCGTTCATAAAATATACATATAAACCTTCTTCTCTAAACACTTTATCTATTAAAAACCGCAACAAAATCCGTTGCGTAGTTTAAAAGATTTAAGCATACAAAGGGACGTGGGGACAGAGAACGCGACTTGTTTTACACTATAATATAGTGAAGTACAACTTGGGTTGCAACACCGTTCATAAAAAACATCGATATTATATTATCGATGTTTTTGAAAATGAAACATCGATTTCGAAAATATCTATGTTTATGAACGATACATCGATGTTATTACGATGTTTTATGAAATATTAGCAGGGTTGACGTACGGCCACGACATAGTGAAAAAAGCTATTTCCTATATAGATTGAATTAGATTCGTTTTAGTAATCAAAATTACAGACATATACCTAAACTTTAAATAAAACAGTTGTAATGTGTCAGCATATGAATAGTGGTAGTGGTAGAGTGGTGAAAATGCACAAACACGAACGACAGAACTGCACATGGACGCCAAACATACAGCAGTTCCTTCTTTTGTTCATTTTAAGCGTAAGAGTGAGACAAAAATAGAAAATACAATGGCGTGCGAGTGAATAAGATATAAGATGTGTAGATTAGTAACTAACAAAGAGATAGCACTGCAATAGAATGTCGCTCATAAAACATCGATGTTTATGAACGATACCTCGATGTTTTGAAACATCGACGTATCGTTCGCATCCCTAAGAACAATTCAAAAACCACGAGTCGTACCATGATAACATTTATGTGGGACGACCTCAGTATCATGATGTTTTAAAATATCGATGTATCGTTCGCATCCCTAAGTACAACTCAAAAACGACGAGTCGGACCATGATAACATTTATGTGGGACCACATCAGGATCACCGAGTAATCGCGTAAAAATAGACAAAAAAATAAAAACATACAGTCGTATGGATAGCCTTGTTATAAGTGACTCGCTGTCCAGTGGCGGAGATGTTAGGCCAATCGTGCAAGACTACGGGATTGAAACATGACAGAGTAATTTTGGATGCAGGAACAGGTAAGGACGCGGACGCCCGGGTCCCTCCCGGGCAAGTGGCTGCACAGCACTCTACCACCACTGGTAAAACCAGACGCCACAGACCAGTGGGTCTTGTTGCCAATGTTGATAATTGTTTCACCTATTCTCGCCTCTTACGAGCTGCCTGGCAGAAAGGCAGATTGGCAGACGGATTTTGGACTAAAAACCACAAAAACAGCATATACAGCCTTTCTCTTTAACAAATCACTTCGATCGTCTAGCGGTCCAGGTGTTGAACTAGACTTCATGAAGTCACAGGTTCGATTCCCGGGTCGGGCAACGAAAAGAAAATGTGTTTTTTTTCCAATTTTCTAATAAAAAAGAATGTTATTCTGGACTGGATGCGTGCCCGGTTGGCGATAGGCTTGCAAACCTATCACATTATGGGACTTAGTGTCTTTGGCTAGTCGTGGAGGCGACGGTTGTGCTCTGCCTACGCTTCTGGGATATGTGTGTGAAGATACTTACTTACTTTCTTACTCATCAACAAAATTAGTAAATCTAAGAATATTTTACTTTGTTCGTATAGATTACAGATACTTATTGTTTTTTTTTATGAAACGTTTTCATATTTTCCAATGTAGGTCAAGACTCTGGAGTCATTAGCAGTATATGTATTGTTCGCCATTGTAGTGTAAATGTGCTTGAAAAGATACAACGTTGAGTCCACGATAGTACAGGCTTGCCATTTTTAACCGAGTTTAAAGAAAAGAAGTATCTTTTTATGTATGTTAATCGATTTCTCAGCATTTTGGAATAGTTTTTTTTATTTAAAAAGCATGCCTCCAAAGTGGTTACAGTTTGACAGATTAGAAATATATCACTGTGTTTGTGATCGCAGTCAGAAACGACTCTACTGATTTTAATGAAATACAGGCCCGCCATAACTTTCGAAAATCGAAAGATTTCGAACACAGCGAATCCATACAGATCTTCACGCCCATATCCCCTAAAATGTAGGCAGAGGCACAACCAGGGCACCCACGACTAGCCGAAGACAATTAGTCCCACGATGTTATAGGTGGCAAACCTATCGCCAACCGGGCACATATCCAATTCCGAGCAACATCTTTTTTTTAGAAAATGTCAAGTGCAACACCTGGGCCGCTAGACTATAAAGGCGACGTGATAGACACCCTCTAAGGATTTATTTAAAAAAAATATCCTATGTTTGTCGGTCTGGGGTCTTTAACTATATGCATATTCAATTCCATCCAATTCAGTACAGCGGGTAAGCCGTAAAACCGTAGCAGTCAGACAAATAGACTTTTGCCAATTTCAAATGTAAGGGTCTAATACATACGTACTTTATACAACAAAATAAGATTTACTACAATATTCAAGATCAATTTGTTTGTATGTAAAGGGTAATAAATGTGGAAGGAAGCCAGGTAGGTCTGCCAGGATCGTGAGGTTTGGCACTCGATACTCTCTGTCTACCCCGTAAGGGGCTTAGTATGATTATATTTATGTATATACTATTACATAATATGATCTCGTAGCTTCTTTACAGATTTATATAACGATTCCCACATACGTTTAAATTATGTACTTATATCTAATATTAAAATCACACCTACAACATACATTATTCTTGTATCTATATTAAATATTCACATCACAATGAGCATAGCAAAAAAGTCATTACGGAAAACAATGCTCGAGCAAAAAACTTAAAAAATAGGAATAAACATCAAAATTTACTTACTACAATTTATAAAATTCGTACTTATCTGTATGCAATATTCATATCAAAATGAGCATGGCAAAAAATGTAATAAAAAAATGTTAACCGACTCCTAGTTGAACAATTATCGTAATCCTGAGCCTCGCTGTAAATAAAGAGGTATTAATAAATAAATACCAGGGCTTGAACACCGCCGTCAAAAGGTAGTCCCCCATTGTGATACCTATCACCAACCGGGCATTTACGGACAATGTTGTTTTTTATTAGAGAAAACTCCAAACTTCCGGGTACGATCCAGCCTCACCTGATCCTGCTGCCATAATAAAACATGGTCATCTCTAATCGTGTGCTCTCCTGATGACTGGAGATGACCATGCTTTATTACAATCACACGATTGCTGGCTGTTTTATCACGCAAAGAAATTGTTTGATTTGGCCGACTCGTGAATCGAAATCGGAAACAACACCATCACATGACCCCTAGACCACAGAGGCGATGCACAGCACGCTTTAGTCTGGCATGCATTTCTGAGTCTCTGTATGTTAAAATACTGACCTGACTGAGATCACAGAGGCGATCCACTGTAGACTTTTGTCGGATACGCATTTCCGATTCAACTAGACCACAGAAGCGATGCACAGAATGCTTTAGTCTAGATAAGAGTATATAAAATTTACGAGAAGAGTTTTGGCGCCATCGAGAGAAAAGATGGTCGATTTTTTTAGTAATCATATTTCGTGTAAATATTCGTGTAGTTTGTGCAAATTGTTGGGTTAAAGTACACAGTTGAAGTATTTATGGATAAATTATTGTAAAATATTTATTTCCTTGTTCCCCAAAGCTCTCTAAATCAGTTTGAGTAAAGAAGAGAGAAATTTGTCTTATACAAATATATTTGCTGTGTAGAGAGAAAACCACCGTGGGATAGGCTAAGTTTATAAAAATCGGATCAGCAAAACAAAGTTAGTAATAAAGAAGTAGTAGTAGTACTGCTACTGCTTTATATGTTACTTTATACTACTAGTACTACATTATACTCGTATGTTACTTTACTAGTTACTTATAAAGAAATTTTAAAAGGTAACCTCGCTAGACTATCCTCTTAGATAAATAGTGAACTGATAACATTAAAATAATTCAACAGGAACTCACGAATACATTTGGAAGTCATCTGAAATCTGCGACCTTTCTATTTTTAGGTACGCAGGTACGTATTGTAAAAAATATGACACGTGTCAACAGCCACAAGAGAAAATTATAATACATGAATGCGCAAAAATTTGAACCTCTTCTTAAAAAATACATATGAAGCATAAGATTTATCTAAGTATATTTAAAAAAAAACTATATTTTGCGTGGTCATAGCGTCACGCCTGAACGTATGGACCAATTTTGCTAATTATTTTTTTGTTGTGTCGGTTATTGTCAGGAGTAGGTTTTTATGAAAATAAAAAAATAGGAAAATTATAAGGAAAATAAGAAAAACAATACTTAATTTGTTTTAATTAAATTGTTAGTAACTGTTACTGTTAAGCGATACGAAGTTCGTCGGGTCGTCTAGTGAAATTTGAAGTAACGAAATTTGTTAGAAATTTAGCGAACACTAGTATTACCTGTAGCAACGAAGTAGTAAATAAATAAAGGACAAACAGTTCTGTGTTTATGAGTATCTAAAATGACATATCCGATTCCAATTTCCAAACTGCACGAAATCGAGATTCAAGTGTAGCCCTACTGGTAACTTGAAGTGTAGTCAACGCCAATAACGGACCAACAAACGAACAGAGGCGATCTTTTACATATCTGTAAAATACATAAATATCTAGTGTGGACTTAAAGTCCAAGAATAGAAGGCAGAGATTTGAGAAGGCTTATCTAAAATCGTACATCATTTTTTTTGGAATGGCTAATACGTTGCCAACCTCGCGGTTTTTACAACTTTACCGGGGTTTTGAGTCGTACGTCTGCTGCTGGCGACATAACGTCGGAACTCGCCACCGTCGTGTTCCGATCTGAAGATTAGGGTAACCGGTTAACTTGGGCATGAAGCTTAACATCCTCTATTTGACAATACACCATTTGTGACTATAGGCGATGCGTATTTCTTTCTCCCAGGACATTCGCCTGCTTACATTCCAATCTATATATTGATACGTGATGCCAAAACTTTGGACTCCTTTTTACGAAAATTGCGCGGACGCAGGAGCATAAAATTTGTAACACATATAGTTTATGAGTAGGAGAAGTGCAGAACGCTAATATTTTTCAGTAATAGTGCTTATAAAGTACATTAAATCAATAAATAAAACATTACCCACCATGCATTTGACACACACAAACAAATATATTGATGATAACGATAAAAGATTACAAAAGGCGCACTAAAAAGTTTCGAAACAAAGTTGGTCTTGAGAAATGAAGATGGCGTTCTTACCAACAAGATATTAACATGTATTATGGTCGAATTTCGACCAAAGGGCGACCACTATTATATTATAGCATCATTAAAAACATTTGCGAACCTTATTACTATGACTGCAACTAGTGATTGCGTACTACAATACGTCTCATTGAATAATAAACACTAATAACAATAATTATTATCAACTGCATATGTCCGTCATATGTGTCACGCAAACATTGTACCATGTAACAGGTAAACAAATGCACAAAACATCAAAATACAAAGACAGAAACATAAAAAATAAAGAGTATTTTGTTTATTAAATGCCATAACTAATAGTGAGATCAAAGAGAGAGTGGACTTGAAAGACAGTGTCAGTCTTCTTTCTTTAGGTTTGGGCATTCGCGTTATCGTTTTGCCATAGGTTAATTAAAAATTTGCATCAAATTTACCAGAATCGGAATTCAATTATAATCAGTCATAAGTCGTCAATAAGTCATATATCAGGGTCTTGGGTAAAGCGGTGGCCTCAATATTCAAGCTCATAAAGTGAAATTTGGCTGCGACGAGTAAACACACGATACGCTAATTTCTTCATAATTATTTCATTTGTGCACTTTCACTGAACAAAATTATACAAAATGCCACCGAAATTGACTAATTTTATTCAATATAAACAAGAAATTTCATAATTATATAAAAACTTTGACCATCTTTTCTCTCGATGGTGCCAAAATTCTCAAGTGTTAGTCTGAAGTAGAGAAAAAACTTGCTCCGTTGGTACATTCACGAAAAACAAACGAAGAAACGTGGATGAAAGATTAAGACAAGTATACATTGCGATTAAAGATACATTTATGTACCCACACGAAGAGAGCTGCCTTCGAAGAGAAGACTCTACGACCAGATTATTCAAGTATTATCCGAAGGTGGTTCCAAGTTTCCTAAACTAGCGTCTTTGTATGAAAAGAGTACTGAATGATAAAACAAGCTCGGCAGGCCAAAAGGAATACTACGCTTGGAACTCGACACTCTCTGGCTACTCAACAAGGGAATTAGCGTAATTATGTTATGTAAATATAAGTATTAAAAGTAATAAGTGTGAAAAAGTTGAACATTTAATTTAAAAATAGACGTAAACATTGTTCAAACAGAACTTAAAATGTAAACGAGAAAAATACTCTTTATTAATATATTTTAATAAACATAACCCACTCTGTGTTAAAGTATAATAAATTTTATAATCATAAAACGTAAGAACATATTTTATGTTTTCCGAATTACGTATTGTATAGCAAATGTAACTTACAGTCTTTTTCATTTAGTTTCTACTTAAAAAGTATATCCACGCCCATATCCCCGAAGGTGTAGGCAGAGGCACAACCAGGGCACTTACAACTAGCCGAAGACAGTAAAGTCCCACAATGTGATAGGTGGCAAGCCTATCGCCAACCGGGCACGTATCCAATCCTGGGCAACGTTAATTTTATTAGACAGTTGATAATATACATTTTCTCATTTTTATGTTGGCTGATCCGGGGATCGAACCCGGGACCTCAAGAACTAAAGCCCAACACCGGACCGCTAGACCACAGAGACGATAATTTTACTATGAAGTACGTATGTTTGTTTCTTACACAAGACGATAGAACGGATTTTAAGATCACCGACGAAAAGAAAATTAACCGGGACGTTATTAGTTTACAAACATTATTAATGAGATACATACATACATACATATCTTCACGTCAAGTCCCTTATGGGGTAGGCAGAGAGTATCGAGTGCCAGACCTGACGATCCTGACAAACCTGTCTTGCTTCCTTCACATTCATTACCTTTTTCATACAAACACGCCGCTTTCGGAGACCTTGACACC
>NJDD01000966.1:2700-13112 GCA_002245505.1 Calephelis nemesis | reverse complement strand
ACAAACACGGCCGCTGCGGGTGTAAGACTCGTCGTGAAATGTGCACATACTTTGTGCATATAAATAATCATTCTACAGAATCCGTAAGCCCACAAACGCAGCGGGCGCAGGTGAAAACCGCGTCGTGATTTCTTAGCTTAAAGTGAATTAACGTCTTTGTGTGCGGCCGTCAAAACTAAAATTAAATAAACGGCCAACTGTACCCACTGTTAACTTGTGCAATAATATAACAAACACTATTTAAAGCAATATATTACGGGCTAGGAACAAAACATGTGGAACAATAACGCAGTCTTTAACAAAGTGTCATAGATTAAGTAGAAATTACTGAGTGTTAGTTCCACGGAGACTTATCTTTTTTCTTTTAAAACTGATGTAACTAATAGATATTGCCCGAGGCCGAACCCGAGTACAGTACAAATATAGAATAGTATGGAAACTAAGGCTTAGTAGGAACAATAACGTAGTCTAACAAATTTTTATAGATTGAAAGTGGAAATTACTGAGTGTTAGTTCCGTAGAAACCTATCTTTCTTTTTTTAAAACTAATGTAACCAATACTATATTGCCCGAGGCCAAACCCGAGCACTGTACAAATATGGAACAGTACGGAAACAAAGCCTAGTTGATAAAATACCTACCTACACTCCGTTGAAGCAATAGGGTTGCCACATAATTTTTTTTAACTATTGTATTTGTATAGCTTCTATAGCGGGCTTAAGCGTGGAGACCGAACCAGAAATTCCGTAACGAAAATAACCTAACAACCCCCATTCCGACCGGCACAGCGGAGATACTTTTTAGTTTTGCCGTCTGTCGGTGAATAGCAGAACTTTTAATGAAACTTTGATCACGCTTGTCTCTTTAGTTCAGCAACTCTCCTCTAGGTGGTATTGGTTATATCGACATTTACGAATGCGTAATCCCCCTCTTCGCCTCGCAAACTGGTGACTTATGCCTGCTTATGCAATAGCTTCACCGCGGCAGTCTCCGAGTGCCACACGTCTTTTTTATTTTAGCATTAACTGTTTTATGGTGAGTAATCAGTCGAATCGCAACAATCTCAGCAAAAAACTAACACAATCGTGGCATTTTCAAACAATTAATAACAACGTGATTACTCGTCTTGTCGATGAACCTTATATATAACTACAGCACTGCCAAAATCGTTTAAGGGTCTCTTCGATGTTCAAGTTTGTTTGAGTGTGCCGTTTCAAAGGTTTGTGGGTAGTTTCCATACTGTTTCATATTTGCATTGTGACCAGGGTATCAAAGTTATCTATTACTAGACGGACACAGCGAACTTCGTATCGCTTGACATTAATAACTACTACCGGTGTGTATGGGTTAAAGCACAGTTTTTACCATTTTCTCTGTAATTTTTAAGGTTTTTCTTTTTTTAATAAGAACTTACTGCACGCTATAAATATCGCAAAAATAAAAATATAAGCAAAATCCATCCGTTCAAGCCTAATACAATGACCACGCAAAACAGGATTCTTATAGTTTATTCTTTTTAAGATATTGTATAGTAAACAAACAAATGGATATCCTGATGGTAAGAATTCATGCCGCCTAGCGACACCAAAGGCAATAATAGTGCGTTGCCAACCTAAGACCGGAATGTCAGGCATCGAACAAGAGTAATTTTACCGACTAAATTATCCTCCCAACCGAAACACGTCAACGGCAAACGCTGACGGCAGGAATAGATAAGGCGGCGGTACCAATCCAGACAAGTCACTGCGAAACTCAACCACCAAGTAAATCTAGTTTATGAAGTTAATGAGAGGATGCCTCGGTGTCGAGGCGAAACGTACGTCGAGTGCGATTTGGTGTTCTCTGTGGTGAGTGCTTCGACAAAGTTGGCGAGGGACGTGACAAGTGTTTTTGTTTCCCGTATTCGGACTCTACTTGTGATCTGGTCGCGGTGGTGGGAGGTGGGAACTTTAGGTAGGGTTGTCACATGTGAAGAACGTGATAATCTGGATCGTTTCCCGAGCTCGTTCCCCTATATTCGTGTTCTGGTCGCGGAGGTGGGTGGTGGGAACCTCAGTTAGGCTTGTCACACTCTGTGTCGTTTGGAGGATTATTTGCCACAACAGTTACCCTGCTTACGCGGAATTAGCAAATTAAAGGCTTATTTTACATCTGTTACAATGGATTTCCGCAAAGTAACGCCTGATTCAAAAAAATATCTAGTTTATGAAGTTAAGATTTGTAAAGTTAGAACGTCTTGGCTCTACATCACATCTGATAACTTCTTGACAGTGTGAACCATATTTACTCGTCTTGGCTACATTTTACATATAATGGATTAATTGGATTAATAGGTCGGATAGATCCAACTTAGGTACTTTTCACAATAGGTATTGTATCATCACGCTAAGTTATGCCTCATAAAAGTGTACTAGTTATGCCTCATAAAAGTGTACTAGTTGCGCCTCTATACACTACCAATAATAAGACATGACAACACAAAATGGCCGCGATAATAATATGCATAATAAAAGCACAGCAACAGGATGATGTAATAATTGAATATTAAAATATTCCTATAAAAATCATTTAACTATAGTAGACTATACTACACACAGAGTGACTACTACACTAGAGTGTCTTTTATAATTACTATAAATAAACAACAATTCTAGGAAGCGCCTTAAGAATTCTAATAAAAAATATATGATCCATTATTGCCTTATTAAAAAACATATATAAATATATCAACTTGAAAGACACCAACCATATTTTTATTTAACAAAAATCTCGAGCAGGGTTGCCAACTTTCTTGTGAAAAGTGGCACAATACTTAAGGAAAAATAGTATATCATTAACAGTTTTAAAAATATATACTCAAAGCATTCAAATTTAATATATAAAATACCTAACCCCATAGCAAACAAATTATATGATTGCGTTATAGGTATTTTCAACCTATAAAGACTTAAATAGTTGTTGGAATAAACTTGATAAAAACCCATACCCAAAAACACACAAATTTTAAGTGTTCATCACACAAATGTCTGCCCCAGTCCAGAATCGACCCCGAGAATCGATTAGTCAATGGCGTTAGGGTTAGGGTGTTTATTAAATTTATTCTGGTATCTATTTAAGTATTTATATGTAATAGTATCGTTGACTAACACCCATAACACAAGCATATAATTTGCTTACTTTGGGGTTAGATTCAATTTGTGTTTGTGTATTTGTGTTAGACGTGTTCGTAAGCCCCTCCACCAACGAGACGGTTACATTGTCAACAAAATGAAATACAAAAGAAACTTCCTCCTACTGTATTTTCGTCATTGACATACATCATATAAACAAATAACACAAAAGTCATTCACCCAACAAAATTAAAGTTGCTTAACCTTTGGGGATTGTTCATCCATCACGATAAGGGGAGATAAACAGTCTATCTCCAGCAACGAGCTCGAAATGTCATTATCCGACGTGTGACGAAGAGATATGTGAATTATGATTAAATATGTTGTTATTGGTCATACGCAATACCTTGTGTGTATACAAATATATATTTCTCCACCTGATCTATTCAGCAAGTGATAAACAGTTCGCGAAAAGTGAGAACAAAATAAATATTTTCCTTAGAACACTTTTTTTTAAAATTTTTGGCATTAAGCGTTAGCATTTGCCAGTTAGTCAAGTTCAAGTTTTAAAACAAGTTTATACTAATCGAGTTAAATTAGTCACAAATCTTCATAGAAAATCATGTCAGGGTCTCTCATCTAGTGAGATTTGGCGGCAAAGATGAAATGCACGATACACTAATATCTTCATAAATACTTCACTAGTGCACTTTGAATAAACAAAAATGTACAAATTTGTAATATACATAAAATATTCATAAAAGTATCTCCAAGCCCATATCCCCGAAGAGATAAGCACAGAAATAACCAGAGGGGTGCCCTGGTTATTTCTGTGCCGACTACACTACGACTAGCCGAAGACACTAAGTCCGATAAGTGACAGGGGGCAAGGGCCAATCGGGTACATATCCAATCCAGGCAACGTTATTTTTATTAGAAAATTGAAAATATGCATTTTCTAATTTTTTTTGTTACCCGACCCGTGGATTGGACTCAGGGCCTCAAGAAGTTAAGTCCGACGCCGGACCGCTAGACCACAGAAGCATTTTTTCCTTTATATTCATAAAAGTCGGTCGAACGATTTGGAAGAGTGCAGATAGGACTGCCAACTCTCAAAAGAACAGATCCGGGATATCTTAAAATGTAGGGGGCAGTTTATATCTAAGCACATTGCTTTCGAGAAGCATCTTATACTTGTTAGAGTCTCAATAATAGAGTACAAGAGGAAAGGACGACATGGTTAGGACTACGTAGGTGAGTGGAGTGCAAAGCAGAAGACTTGATTTTTTTACTTTATGATAGTAAGATTAATTTTTAAAAAAAGAGAGTTATCCCGTCCCGAGCTCGGGAGATTACAGGAGTCTCCCGGGCATTCTGAGAGGATTGGGAATACTAATTGCACCAGAAACACCGTTATACAAGATTTTTATACACGTATAGTTAGGTAGCTATATATAAATTCCATTAACATATGATTGATCTTGTTAATGTATCTTTTGTTCTTTTTGACATGCTTTTATAACATAAAATAGTAAACAAGGTAAGTCGGTTCCTTCATCTCGTTCGATTTTATTGTGGTTTCCTTATTTTGTTTACTATTTTCCTTGTTTATGGTCTTCCAAGCAATTTATATGTTTTTCCCTGTGATGGTTCGTTTCCCCTGTATATGGTAGATCATCTGATTTCCTGCCAAGCAGCTTGTAAGAGGCGAGCAAGTGTTACATTGGTCATTACCTTCGGTTTTCTTAATTTGACCGCCTCATCGGAAGAGAGGTTAACATAAATGTTGAACTCCACCGATAAATTGATAGGCTCGAGTTCGATTTCTGACGGAGGCAGGTATTTGCGTGCAGATAAATCGTCGAGTCTCAGTGTTTACTATCTTCATCACTACATAGTATAAAACAACATCCCTTCCTCTGTCCCTATGTCCCTTTGTATGTATGCTTAAATTTTTAAATATACACAAGGGATTTTGATGCGGTTTTTAATAGATAAAGTGATTGAAGAGGAAGGTTTAAATGTATATTTCTTACCTGTGCGAAGCCAGGGCGTGCCGCTAGTTCACCTATATATGTTAGTATCGTTATATATCCATAACACAAGCATATAATTTGATTAATTTGTGTATCCAGGGATATGAGGTATTGTGCAGCAACTTGACCGGGTAGAGATTCACAGCCTTACTTATTCTTATCGCAATAATGACAGTGTTTACTACTGACGTAATCCGGTCCGGGTGGTAGACAGCCGGCAGAGTTACACAATAATCCTAACACTTTGGTCAGAGGACAGTGACGCACCTGAAACATTTCTGGTGTCTATAGTTACGGTTGTTTCTTGTGCTTGTTCGGTGTAATGTATTTGACATAATACTGATGGATGTGCTTCAGCCGAAACGAGAAAAGCGAAGCGCGAGAGCCCTACCTAATAAGCTTTTCTTGAAGTGACTGGGCCTTTTTAACTTCCATAACTTGGGTTTGCATTAGACCAGAAAAACAAAATTTGAAAGATATGATGTCTTAGGCGAACCTATACTGAAATTTGTTTTATGTGTATTACATATAACAAATTTCAGTGCTTTACATATAATTATCAAATGTGTATTTATTTGTATTTAATTATCAAATTTATGTGTATCACATATAACAAATTTCAGTGTAGGCTCTTAGAGGTAACAAAGCAATTATTATGTTTATATACCGCATTCGTAACAGTGAGATCCAAGAAAGGGTGGTATCGAAAGAAAGTGTTGAAAAGTTTGTATGAACAGTGAGTGTAATGAAGGAAGCCACATAGGTTTGTCAGGGTCGTGAGGTCTGGTACTCGATACTCTCTGTCTACCCCATAAGGTATGTTATAAAGGGATCTTTCTGTACAAATATTATAAAGAGAAAATTTTTGTATGTTTGCATTTAATAGTCGCTGAAACTACCGAGCTGATTTTAAGAATTTTTTACCACTAGCTAACCCGGCGAGCTTTGTTCCACCTATTCTGCTTATCCATAAGTCTCCCTAAGGGACACCTCAAAACCAGTAATATCCTTATTACCATTTTCATTTATTTTCCCGAGTATTAGTATCTCTCGATTTATAAATAAATTGTAAATAAAATTTGTATGGTGTGATCTAAGCCTTAGGATATGTAAGTGTAATGTGAACTAAGCCTTAGACATAAAACAAAGCCGTCTGAAAGAAGTCAATATTTCACAATAACCTTCAGGCAGACGAGTTTATAGGAGACAGGTTTTGTATGAATTACAATAATAAAACAGTAGCAACTGAAGATATTATTACATAACTTTACAGCATAGTAAACGTCGAGTCTGTTACATAAGTTGATCTTACACCCTACGATCCCTGAGTATGTTTGCATTATTAGCAGCATTTTAATAGATTTATCTATCATATATATAAAAATGAATCGCTTCCGTGGCGGGCAGACGGGTATTATGAAAATAATCTTTCGCCTCTGTGGTCTAGCTGTCCAGGTGTCTTGGCTTCATGAGGTCCCGGGTTCGATACCCGGATCGGGCATAAAAAGAAAATGGGATCAGTTTTCTAATTTAAAAAAAAAAGCTGGGATTTGGTCATGTGCCCGATTGGCGATAAGCTTGCCACCTATCACATTGTCGAACTTAGTGTCTTCGGCTAGTCGTGGGTGCCCTGGGATGCCTCTGCCTACCTCTTTGGGGATATGGTCGTAAAGATACTTTTTTTTAAATGTATCCATATTTTCCTTGGTCAATATTGGTCCATCAATTCAGGTGCAACGTGCATGTCTGAAAGGATGGACCAATTTTACTAAAGCTTTTTTCTTGTATCAGTCCGTGTTGGTCCGGGCTCCTTTGCAGAATAGACCATTTGTCTTCCTGCCAGGCAGCTAGTAAAAGGTGAGCATACGCCTGCCGTCACTAGCACCGTGACATCTGACTAGGTTGTAGAGTTTCGCAGCGACTCACCCGGATTGGTACTACCACCTTACCAAAGCCTGTCGTTATCACGTCATAACGTGTTCCGGTTTGGAGGGTAAGGCAGCCAGTGAACTTACTTTTGCTTGAGGCATAATATCACGGCCTCAGGTTGGCAACGCACAATTACCCCCTTTGGTGTCTCTAGGCGGTGACAATTTCTTACCATCAGGAATACCGTCTGCTTCCAATGTCATAAAAAAAAGTTACTGTCAGGAGAAGAAAAAAATTAAAGTTTAACGGAATTATAATTTCTATTTAAAATTTAA
Organism: Calephelis nemesis; assembly: GCA_002245505.1. Lineage (NCBI taxonomy): Eukaryota > Metazoa > Arthropoda > Insecta > Lepidoptera > Riodinidae > Calephelis > Calephelis nemesis. The sequence goes on along the minus strand of NJDD01000966.1, from coordinate 5,762 downwards.
TGTTCATAGATAAGACCGGACAACATTCAACGGTCAATAATAATAACCTATCTACAGATAGAAACAGGCCTTTTAAAGTTTTGTTGCTAAGACATTACTGTTAATTATAATAACATTGGTTGCCTAGTAACTGATCTAAAATAGCGCTATCTTATACCTTAGGTTATATCTGTGTATATATTGTATATGATATTGCAAGGCAAACAAGCTGACGGATTTCCTGATGGTAAGAAATTCACGAGGCCTAGAAACATCAAAGGTGGTAATGGTGTGTTGGCAACCTGAAGCCGGGATGAAGATGTCAGTGAGGACAGCTAGTCAATATTAAAACCCGATTACACGAAGAATAATTACAGTATTAGAGTTTTAAAACATCATCTCATAATTCGACCGCCTCGTTGGTCGAGTGGCTAGCGTACACGCCTAATTACATCGAACAACCGCGAGGCTCGGGTTCGATTCCCAACGGGGGCAGGCATTTGTGTGATGAACATTTAGATGTCTCCATTACATAACACAAGCACATAGCTTGCTAATTTTGGGGTTAGTTCAATTTGTGTAACTTGTCCAGGGAATTTTTTTATTTATTTACAATTCTAATGATGAAGTCTACCACCTACTGGTAAAACTAATAAACTAGTTTCAGACGTTCAATATCACTACATAGTATAAAACAAAGTCGCTTTTCGCTGTCTGTCCTCTATGTCTGATCTTTAAAACTAGGCAACGGTTGTTGATGCGTTTTTTTAAAAGAGTGATTCAAGAGGAATATATGTGTTGATATCTTTTTATTCGAAATATTATATTTGTTACATTAAGTATACATTTCCTGATCCTTTACAGCAGTTTTTCACAATTAACCATCATGCCATCTGCTTGAAGTTTATTTATTAACCCGTGCGAAGCTAGGTTAATAAATAATTTAAAAATATAACAATTATATTATATTTCTATATTATTGCAGAATAGACCATCTGCCTTCCTGCCAGGCAGTCCGTAAAAGGCGAAGCATAGGCTTATTATCACTAACACAGTGACATCCTACTAGATTGTAGAGTTTCGCAGCGACTCGCCTTGATTGGTACCACCGCCTTACCTATTCCAGCCACCATAACGTTCAATGCTTGCCGTTCACGTGTTCCGGTTCGGAGGGTAAGGTAGCCGGTAAACATACTTTTGCACGAGGCCTAACATCCCGGCATCAGGTTGGCGACGCACCATTATCACCTTCGGTGTCTCTAGGCGGCGTGAAGTAAATGTTTTTTTTTTAACTATATGGGAAGGCAAACAAGCAGACGGATTTTCTGATGGTAAGAAATTCATTATAACATGTTTTTTAATTATATTGGAAGTGACTTGCTCTCCAGTGGATGTTTGGCCAATTGTGCAAGTATAGACTAAAACTTGACCGAGTAAGTTTGACAGCAGGAACAGGTAAAGCAGTGTATCCCTGCCCGGGCAAGCGGCTGCATAGCACTTTAACACCACTGATGGCACCACGTACCACAGACCACTGGGTTTTGTTGCCAATGTTAGTTTTACTTTTTTTGTATGCCACTGCAGGGCATACAAAAAAAGATAGGAACGAAACGTTATCAATTCAGTAGCACTCGGCTGCACGTACATATATAAAAAACATTATTAATGTGTGCGCAGCGCTTACACACACTGATAAATGACCAGTTTATCTCAGTCCTTGTAATATCACTCATTATCTTGGTTTTGATTTGTTATTAATTATGATATAAATCCTAAATGTGACTTCACATACGCAAAACTTGGATAATGTTGGCATATACAAAAAATCTTGAGATAACTGTTCATTCTAACATTTGTAACCGACTCAAAAAAAGGAGTAGGTTCTCAATTAGACTGTATTTTGTTGTGTATTTGTTACACGATAACTTGGCCAATGGTCAACCGATTTCAATGGTTCTTTTTTAGAAAGATAGTTTATGAGTCCCAGGTCGTCCCATATTAGTGTTATCATGATCCGACTAGACTGGTTGCAGTTTTTCCCTTATATAAGTGGAAAACGTAGGCACTACTAGCTTTCCGCTCGCGGCTTAGTCCGCTTGGAATTCCCAAGGGAGCACTTAATTAAGATAAAAATATTTTATCACCCAAGTCAGCTCATACCCTGTCTGTATACCAAATTTCTTTAAAATCCGTTCAGTAGTTTATGCGTGATTGACGGACAACATCCAAACAAAGATACTTTCACATTTATAATATTAAATGTGATTAAGTATAACTCAAAAAACTACTCATAGAATGTTGATAAGATTTATGTCGGACCATTTCAGAACCTTTCAGAATCTTTCGGAAAAGGAATGATCAAATCGCGACGTGGTACCCAATTAAATAGATGGAGTGGGTTTTTGCAGTGTTACTACGCTTAATTATTTAACTCGGGCATTAATAAGAAAAAAAACATCGCGACGAATTGAGAACTTCCTCCTTTTTTGAAGTCGGTTAAAAATAGTATTTAATCGAATTATTTCTCTAGAGAAAAGTCAGACTTACTGTCAGTCAAGAACCGACAGTAAGAATGCTTAAGCATCATCCAGACGGTTGTAATTATGCCCCAATCACGCCTTCCACAAAGGTGACCTTGGTGGAAACTTTGTTTGAAACAAATCAAAGTTCTAATTAAATATACGTTCCATAAGGATGCAAACCAATATTTTAATCCGTGTGAAACTCATAATTCCACAACATTTTAGCTAAAATACATTTACTCATAACATTTGTTCATAAATAATTATAGTTAGTTATCTAGTTTCTAATGTGTAGTATCCATACATTTTATCAATAGGCTATTGAATATAAACCCTTTGAAGACCACACAAATGGATCTACCCCAACTTAAACAAATTGTATCGAGTTAGAATTTAGCCAACACTACTAATACATCGAAATACGTAAATAGATAACGTTACACATTTAATAACCACCCAGATTTAAATTTAACAATCACCTAGACTCAGAACTACGAAGAACTACGAAGAACCAACAGCAAGAAGTGATACCATCAAAATTAAACGATTAATATAAACGAA
>NJDD01000965.1:97610-113005 GCA_002245505.1 Calephelis nemesis | reverse complement strand
TTTTTTCTCTATGAAGTCCCGTCTCTTCTTACGTAGTATTGTATTCTCTTTGCTAGTCAACTTCTTAATTTATTCAAACATATTTTCAAGGTAAGTCAGATTTTCAAATTATTACAGTGATAGCAAAATATGAAATTGTTTTAAATCGAATGCACAGCTGACTGTGACATTTGATGACAATTGACTTTTGACAAATGACAACTATGATTGTTGACTTTGACAATGATATTTTTTATTTAGTCCTAGTACGTAAGTATTTATTGCCACACTTAAAAAATATATAGGTAGGTATTTGATCTGTGATATATTTCATCTCCATGGAGAAACTTTAGACCTATTGTAGTGCTGCCTCAGATAAAACTTTATCTGAGAGTGCTGCCTTCATTTTTGTCCCTGATTTTGTCCCTTTCTGGGACTGGCTAACAACTTTTGGCCATGCTGCCATGTCTTCCGTATATTAGTATCTTTTTTTATCTTGTTATGTATTTTCAATTCACTTCTAAAGTTTCTTATCATCTGGAAACGAGATGTCTTAATATTCATTAAGGAAATCCTTTACTAAGGTCAGAGCTTATTTAAGTCCATGAATACTTCTTTAGTTTGTAATTCCTTGAAGTTTGCATGTTATGTTTCTTCGTTATTGATTTTTATTAGATATCATATCCTAGAATTTCCGATTATTTACCCACAAATTATAAAATTTAAACTTGGTAATTAGGTGTATTCTGTAGATCGCATTAAGATTTAGACACAAAAATAGAAAAATAACAATAAAGTTTGGAGTTTCTATACTTATTTTTGTTTCAATAAATCCATAAGTGTTAAGGTGTCTATGGTTATTTGTGGATAGGTCTTCCAAAATTATTTCGAGGTTCCCATACTATTTTTTTCTTAATTATATAATTTGTGTGAGGTACACTTCCGAACTTAAAATCTGTGCTTTCTCTGTAACTTCAAAAATAAAAATAAAAATATATATGATATAAGTACTTTACCATGTAAACTTTAAATAAAAATTGTTTTGAACGAGATCCAGTTAGTAGCTTTTTTTAATAGTTACTGTAACACCCACGCATTATATTTGTAACGTACTGTAACACCTACACAAAATATGTAGTTGTACTTCACTGTTGGCGATGTGTAGTTTAAAATCACGCAATTATTTGGCAGAAGCCTTTCAATAAAATATCTTTAATATTAGCCCTGTAAAATTGTAAAAACCGCAAGGTTGGCAACACATTAGTAGTCAATAAAAAAAAATCTCTGATCTTTTTTTATTCTCTCGGACTGAAGCACTCTGCTTGGCCCACAAAGCCCGGTGAAGTTGTAAAAACTGCGAGGTTGGCAACACATTAGTCGTTCCAAAAAAACGACGGGTTGCACTCTGGGAGTGCCGGCAAAAGTCAAAACTTGAATATTGACGGAGTGCATTTTTGATATTTTGGAATGGTTAGGGAATAATACGAGTACTATAATTTATGTGGTAGAATACAATATTCATTTATTGCGCTGTCGTACACAGACATGACAATAAGAACATTCGCGCAAGCGCCCTACGTCGTCTAAACGAAACAGCAGGCGCAGGCATACATTTTCACCGCGCCGTAAAAAAAGAGGGGGATACTTCCTCCCCTACGCTGCACCGGCTTTGGGCTCTCCATCCGTCTTACGAATTTTCGATCAGGTCACGTGTCCTGACGTGAGTTTAGAAGTTTTTACCTATTCCAAAAAATGTGCGTAACGCCATTAAAAAAGTTTTCACTTCAAAAATCCTAACCCTAATCTTCCGTCACATATTACTTTATAATTTGTGTCTTCCGTGTTTGTTGCTTACATATTGCTAAGGGTGTAATTCCAAATGTAATTCGTGAACTCAGTGCGTAAGCCGCAACCACTGCATATGAAATTAATGAATTGCTAGAATTTTTTGCAAATTGCAATTCATTCCAGTTTTCAAGGATTTTTGTAATACGAGTATGATACTAGTCTGCTACGGAACCCTTCGTGGACGAGTCTGGCTTTCACATGTTTTTTTTGAAAACGTCAGTGCTTGCCGCTGACGTATTCCGGCTGACGTATAAGGTAGCCGGTAAACTTACTTTTGCTCGTGGTCCAACATCTCGGTCGCAGGTTGGCAATGCATCATTGCCACCTTTGGTGTCTAGGCGGCGTGAATTTCTTACCGTCAGGGAATTCATTTGCTTGTTTTCCTTCCAATATTATAAAAATGAAAAAAAATACTGCTAGTTTATGAGCTAGCTTTTAAACTTTGTTATACAATCACGTGATCTATATCTTCACACAATGCTCTATAGTATTGAGTTTAGATATACCATTGAAATATGTAGGTACGTGTTGAGGATTTTTAAATATATCTCACTGCAACTTATGTTTTGGGTAGGTATACTATAAAAATATGTACCGTCATGTTAAGGACTTCAAAATATACCCAATCGCAATATTTATTTAGGATAGGTATCAGATAAAGAGAAATCCTAATCGTAGTGTTATATTATGTCGTCTGTTTACTGGTAAAACATAATACTTAAATGCTTTTTTTTACAAAAATGAGTTATAAAAGCAGTTCTATGTAATTTTCGACGCTCCTACTTCTGGTGAAATCAAATAAGTGCTAGGACTGTTTAACACGAAGATAGTTAAGGTAAAATGTGGAAAATTTAATAAAATATCAATTACAGTTCTGATGAATGGAAGTAAATATACTTACTTACTTAAAGCTGTATTCAAGTACAGCAGATACAAGTGAGACACGTTATACCTATCACTTTAACTTTTTTGAAGTGAAACTTCTTTATCGGGGTTGGAAAAAAAATCAGTGGAACATTTTTTCGTTACGCGTCACATTTTTCCGTTACGCGCCATCTTTTACTTATCCCTTCTATTAATGGAAAATAAAAGAATTTGTATTTATGTCTATGATAATAAAAGCCTTTTATTAAACTTTATCTAATTTATCTTTATTTAACCAATTTCTGTAAAGTTGCATATAGTAAATTATTTTTTGAAAAATACCGTCATAAAGAAAGTTTCACTTCTTAGAAGTGTACGCTAGTACACGCACACATTTTTTTTTGTAGGTCTAGTAAGTATTTTATAACTAAGTTTGTGATAGGCTAAAAGTTTTAAACGCATTTATTTATTTTTTCAGTAAAAAAAATATATAGGCAAAGAGATGTAAATACATTTATTATTTTTTATGGCGATCCATTGTTGATTATGTGTTGTATTGATAGAGTGAAATGTGATTACCGCATTTATAGTTTTTTGTCTGTAAATAATTAATTTATATTTTTCAATTACAGGTAAAACCAGTTAAATACATGGCCTTAGTCAATAAAATATTAATTTGTTGGTACATCTTTGCGAGTAATGTTTTTTCAAATAAATACATATAGACTTAATTAGTTTATCTTTCATTATGTGTAGTAAATTTTACAGTAATGTTATAAAATATGGTCAAAAATTTATTTGAAATTTCAAATCGTTCAACAAAATGTTCATTTATTACATTTTACCAGTAAACAGACGATATTTCAAATGTTTGTTTTTCTTTTACCTAAAAGGAACCGAAGTCTGATTTTTCTATTTAGTAACCATTACTATAAACACAAATAATTGCGAAAGTTTGTAACGATGGATTTACGGACTTTTTTTACTCTTTTACGCACAAAATACTGAAAGGTAGTATATAATATATATACCTACGTACATCATATTATGTATCAGAATTGCAAATAGAATGCAAGCGTGTGAAGTCGCTGGTGGACGCTAGTCGTACATAATTTAAACATGTAAAACATAATTTAATTTGTGATCAACGTCAGTCGGAGGCGTCAATAGTCGCCATTATTGTGTTCCATGACTAAGGAAAAGGACTTGTGCATATGCACCCGTAACAGCTATATGCCAAGACTGTCTTTTAGGGCCAAAACATATTAGCCGCTTGAATCGGCACGGCGCTGCATCGCGGTGGCACGGCACTGTTTATTTATTTAAAACAGAGTTATGCCTTTTAATTGCTTATTTGTTATAACTTTTAAGCAATAATTTTCTCACTGTGTTCCATGGCACAGACAAGTCTATGACGACGCAACGCTGCAAAGTAAACCGACGATTTTAGTGGCGCGGCGCTGCAGCGCGGTTGTGTGTTTGGCCCTTACCATTAGAAGATGCCTGTTTGTTCGTAATATTATGCTTAATACGCTTATATATTTAATATTATGCTTAATATAGAAAAATGTGATCTACCTATTCTGTTAAGAATTGCCTGGATCCTCGAAAAGGTAGCCTTTGACCGTTTTAACTAAACCTGCTGTCTTGTTTTCACTATTTTAACGACGCTATCGTTACAAGTTGAAAGTAACTTCAAACCTAAGGATTTAAGAAAAAAATGAGCTGAAATATCTACAACTACAACAACAAAAAATGTTAGCAATTTTTGTATTTTTTCTATAAAAATTATTTTGTTTTTGATCTATTTGTTATTTTATTTTATTTTATTATTGTATTTTTACTGTACTTAATTCTTACAATATTTTAAATAATTCTTGTAAGAGTTTATCCTCCCTTATCTATTTTTTTTTCAGTAATCAGTCTAGAACAGCTATGACGGAACTCTTAAAAGATCTTGATGTAAGTTGTGTGCCATGGAAGGAAATACAAAACGAGGGTTTGAATTTGGAGTATTCTGTACCTATTCCGCGATCGATTGCGACTAGAATATTTAAGGAATTGGAAGAAACTTTGGAATATTTTACTGGAGATTTGGCAAAAATTAAGTAAATACTTTTTATTTGTTTTAATACAAGTTTTGCGTGTTTTCTGAATCTTCATACCTTAAATTTGGAATATAATTACCAAGTAAACATAACTTTCAGGACTTTGTAGTGCACTTATCAGACATATGTCTTACTTTAAATTTTCGGACTTGGATTTCAATAAAAAAATTAAGGGATCAATTTCGAATCCAAAAAAAATGAAATATCGAAAGCCGTTGTTACAATTTACAATTAAAATTTAAAACATCCTCCTTTTATAGTCGGTTAGAATATGTATTTTTTCGATATTGATGTTTCACTACCTTTTCAGAGTATTTGGCAAAATCTATCCTTTACCACGGCAGCAAGTAGCTTACGGTGATCCTGGCATCAAATATACGTATTCTGGCACTGCAGTGCCAGCGTTGCCATGGCCATTGTCGGTGTTGGCATTACGAGACTTCCTGTATAAAATGAAGGGTATTAAATACGACTTTGTCCTTGTAAACAGGTAAATAGTCTTGTAAGAACTTAATAGTTTTATTGTTTCTCGTTGTCAGATATTACTGATCTTAACTGAACTGTGATCGCTTTTATCTTAATTACAAAGAAAATAAGTTGTAGACCTTTGTGTATCAATAATTCGTTTTATGTTTAAAATACGAGTGTACAGTGTACGCAAAGACATTGCTACATTTTTATGAGTTATTTTTTATTAGATACAAAGATGGCAATGATCACATGGGAGAACATAGAGACAACGAGCCAGAACTTGATCCTAGTATTCCAATAGCATCAATTTCTTTTGGACAAGAAAGACCTTTTGTATTGAAACATAAAGATGCTAGAAAACCAGGTCCAAATAAAAAGCTAATTCCAACAGGTAAATTTATTTTAAATCTTCATATTTGTTAATCATTACAGAGTCATCAATGCTGCGTAGTTTGTAAAACATATATCGGAGAAGTCTTGCTTCGTAAGTAACTGTTTGCTTGGCTTTACTATTAACATCGTCTTCTTGAAATGGGCTTTCGATGACGGTACTGACGTGTCTCCCATACGTTTCACATCCTTCCAAAAACTGCAAACATTCTTTTATAGTGTTATCTTTAACAACAATTAAATGTTTTGCCAGGTTTTCAAGGAAAGATACAAAACATCTTTTGACGTAGAACCATGTGTCAGTACCCAACCGCTTATTGAAAGGTTCTAATGATTTTATTACTCTAGAAATTCCAAACTCATAGTTACCTTTGGCACAATACAGTGTGCCAATAACTAAGTTGACGATACACAGGTGATAAAACTTCTTTTGCGGATCTTCGAAAATCTGTTGTTCTTCTTCTTTTTCGATCTTACGCATTATATCTTCAGCTTCTTCATTTTGTGAGGTCATTATATAGGAAACACATAAATTAGCTAAAACAACTGCGCTTACGTCTAAAATATTATCATATTGTTTTTTTACGATTGGCTCATAAAAACTTGCTGCTTCCTTATATTTACTTTCTTGCATAAACAAAACGTGAGCGACATTCAAACGCCAAATATCTGATTCATTGCAAAATTCTACAGATTTTCTAAACATTTTTTCAACCTGCCCAAAATTTTCCATGTCCCAATATATTTTTGCTTGAGCCATAACAACTGGAATATATCGCTCCAAAGCTTCTTCGTATTCTACCACTGCCTTCTTAACTTGATCGTTGTCACCTTGAGATCGGCTTTCTTGAACGACTTTTGTAAGTTTCCGTAGCTGTTCAGCATGTTTAGATGCAATATCTTCATATTTTTGAAAAGCTTCTTCAGGTGACGTTTGACTTGTTATTATTGCGTCTAAGAAATCGTACAGATAAGGCGTCAAATATTTGTAAGTAAATTGAGCATTTTCAGCTAATATATCTGCTGCTAAGTCATAGTATTCAAATTTGCAGTAAAGCAATAATAAATTTGCAAATGTCTCTGATGGAAAAGGATCCTGTTGAAGAAGAAAATGAAGTTTTTCAAAACCATCGTTTGGCTTAATATCTATTGACGTTAGAGCTAAATTGTGAAGGGTTACAGCATCTAATTCGTGTTCTTGTCTTGGTGGCATATCAGAGAGTGCTTCTCGAGCTGCTTCTATATTTTTTAATTGGTATTCAATTGCTGCTTTTAGGTTGAACACTTCTGTAAGTGCTGTTTCATGCAAAGTCAAAGTATTACCAACTGATTTCACTTCGGAAGTATCAGCTTGCATACCTACTGCTAACTCAGGATGATCACGAATTCCTCTTTCTATGACTAGTGTAATATGTTTCAAAGCTTGTGGAAACTCTTTTAGACGAAAATAACAGAGTGCTACATTGTAATGTAAGTGAGCATTAAAGCCTAAAATGTTCAAACTTCTTACAAACTTTTGCAATGCTTCTTCATATTGATTTTCTTTATACAACAAACATCCGAGGTTTATATCTTTGTCTACGTCGTCAGATGAAAAAGATTCAACTAATGATTTTGCAGTGATTGTATCTTCTTCGCCGTATTTAATGGCTGCCTGCAGTTTCATAATTTTAGTCTCTAATTCAGGTGCTGCTATCTGTGTGGTATTTTTGTAGGCTTCATCATACATAGATGCTTCATATAAGGCTTGAGCAAAATATAATCTATACTCTGGAATATCAGGATGCATAGCCGATAGTTGTTCATAGCAGTTAGCTGCTTCAACAAATGATTGAATTCTATAATAACAGTATCCAAGTAGCGACAGTCCGGCTCTATTTGGATTGAAATTAATTGCGTCGTTTAACGCTTTGATGGCATCTTCATATCTCGTTTCTTTTATCTGAAACAAAAATAACACGTCTACAAATAAAAAAACAGAAGCGTTAGAATAAATATTGTACTATTTGTGATGTTTGTTGTTTGAGTGATGTAGCAGTTAGATAAGAATTAAAAATCGGCAAGATAAGTTTTAGGAAAAATGAGAATCGATACGATTTTTGTAAAGAAAAAAGCAAGAGCTATTGCTTCTGCTGAAATTATTGTTGGTGTCACCTGCCCCAAAATTTTGTTTACGAAAAATAAAAACGGTTTTAAGTAAGCTGTTTTGACCTTGATTGCCTAACCATAAACTCAACATTTACAAAAATATTATTGCAAGTACATTCGTATATACAACCAAATTCATGACAATCGTAAATCACTTCCATTAAATAAAATTCGGTAAAAAGGTATTCAACTTGCTTTTAGACAAAATATATTACAGTGTCAAAGATTTTCTTGTAGACAAGAATAAATAATAAAGTATTTCTAATATGATTGGTTGCCGGGGAGTTTGTTTTGCCGTTTCTTCTCCTGTCTAGCTAGGTTTGGAAATGGTGGTAGTTTACGGTAGACAGGGAAAAATAATTTATATTCTAAAAATTGTTTTTATTAATAAATAATCATGTAATAAATACAAAATAGTAACTAAATAATTAAAATTAGTAATATGATTAAAACCTATTAAAATATTTGCACACCACAAGTTGGTAGAATATGTTGAAACGCTTAAATAATTTTGTAATATTTTTTCTTTTCTTTTCTTTCTTTGATATCGATGACATGAAGGCTCTCCATTTATATCTTTTCAATGAAGAACAGGAACAAAAGTCACCACGATCGTCATGTATTAATAATAATTGAATACGCTATTAAACATAGTAAACAATACTCAGTGGCGTAGTGTGCCTTGGCGGGGCACCGTATTAAAACTTATTTGGGGGCCCTTAGGAAGGGTAAAGATTTTCCAACAAAAATGCAAAAAATAATAAGGTATATTTATTTAACATAATTATACCTATGTATCACTATTTAACAAAAAAATAACAAATTCAAATGTACTCTCTCCTTGCCTTTTTTTCGGCAAACTGATTTATATCTAATAATGACTTATGTTTCTCCCCGTGTTGGTCCGGGCTCCTATGCAGAATAGACCATCTGCCTTCCTGCCAGGCAGCTCGTGAAAGGCAAGTCTAGGCTTACCGTCACTAACACCGTGACTAGGTGGTAGAGTTTCGCAGCGACTCACCCGGATTGGTACCACCGCCTTCCCTATTCCTGCTGCCATAACGACATGACGTGTTCCGGTTTGTAGGGTAAGGGTAACTTACTTTTGCTCAAGGTTTAACATCTTGGCCTCAGGTTGGCAACGCACCGTTACAATCTTTGGTGTCTCTAGGCGGCGTGAATTTCTTACCATCAGGAAATCCGCCTGCTTGTTAGCCTTCTAATATCATTAAAAAAGGAATTTCAGGAATAAAATAAAATAGAGAAGTTTTTATTAATATTTGTTTACGCATGTTGGGGGCCCTCGTGGTCCGGGGCCCCCGTATAATTGATACGGCTGATACCGCGGTAGCTATGCCCCTGATAATACTCAAAACTACGCATGTTTTATGTGTGAGTTAGGTATGTTAGATGCATAAAATTTGTGGCTGAGATAACAATTCTGATAATTTTATACGGATTTTGAGCTCAGTCTCGAGTGTATTTGTCTATTCAAAGTAACAAACATGGCAATGGCAAACAATAATTACAACAACAGTTAACGGTCCTCAAGCAAAGGTTAAATTAAAGCGTTGGTTGGTTTATTGCAAATCCTGGCTGTCTCAAGCTAAAACTAATTATTCTCGCTAGAGCTAGAATCTTCTCTAAAACAAATTTATATTTAATTATAATAGGACAGTACTGAAGGGTTTTTTGTTTGTTGCAAATTCGCAACGAGCAAACTGGCTCTCTAAGGGCCACTTGCACGTACCTGGTTTAAGTATTTAATTCTGAGTTAGCAGCTAACTTGGGTTAAGTCACCATATTTGACAGTTTAATTGAATATTAAATGTTACCCGGGAATTTGCTAGCCCTAAGACTCTGAACTAAAAGTAATAAAGTTGGGTCACATCCTTCTACAAGTTAAGAACGGCTGTACCTACCGATTTTAATTCCCAGATTTATCGGTTCCGTCTTCGTCCCTTAAAATATGCTGAAGCAAAAATCTTACACATAAAACTCACGTTTTAGTGTAAGTTACCGTACTCCTCCGAAACGGCTTTACCGATTTTCACGATACATATTCAGTAGGTCTGATAATGGGCTACTATCTAATTTTCATACCCCTAAGTGACAAGGTTGATGACCCAATCCAATTTCTTACTAAAATCACATTAAAAAAAATAGCAGAACAACGTCTACAATTACTAGCTAATTTATAATTACGTTATGGGCGATGTTCGGTAGTCCGATTCGGTAGTTTTATTGCTGACTATATTGAAAAAATTCTTCATACTATACATTGTGGAAAAAGATATGTGAGCCAATGAACCGATGCGAAATGTTCTAGTTATCCGTGTTTAAAAGTGGATCAAATGGAATTTATGGTGGTTTAGAAAAGATTCAACAGCAAGCTTAACGGCCAATGTTAATAATGTTTCTCTAAAGATGGATTTCCAGCAATCTAGATAGCTGCGTATCCGACGGCCTATCCTATACGTAATTTCCATACTTATCCTGTCCACAGATATGTTATTGGCAAGCGATAACATAAAAATAGATCAAAATATCAATCTTGGACAGCAAGTTTTGTAATCCAAAACTTGCTGTCCAAGATTGATATTAATGTTGGCCGTAAGTAAACAACCAGGCCTAACCGTGCTGACATTAACATTTATATGTCTGCATTTCCGGGTCTGGGTGTTTATTATATTTATTCTAGTATCTTTTTAATTATTTCTGTGTATTAGTATAGTTGGCTAACACCCATAACAAAAACATATAATATGCTTACTTTGGGGTTAGATTCAATTTGTGTTACTTGTCCAGGAATATTTATTTATTTATATCTATTGCAATGCAAATAATTAATATTCCTAACAATAGCTATACTCTATAGGTATGCAAACAGTAATCGTCAGTGTGATCGGTGAATCACCAAATCATTTTACAATCAATGGAGACGTTTTTTTTCGGCGAAGCATATTTCATAAAAATGATTCTCCTAACAAAGTTATAATGCTATCAGTGTGTCGTTAATCTTATCTTACCCACAGTAACGGGTTGCATCGGTTTAATATTTCGCAGATATCATTCGTTTATCAGTTTTCGTTTGTTTCCGCGTAGGAGCGGCGGACATTGTTTTTTTGTTATGTAATTGAGTGAAGGTATCAGTCATTATCACTCCCTGATTTTTAATATTATATCAGAGATTCATTACATCTACAAGGTTAAAAACTACTCCTCGGTTTTTCGAGGTGGAGTAAGCCTTTGGAGATGTATATCTATTAGTATCTGGTGTCTTTCAATCTGTATACGAAGGTTTACAGCCTTTTAAAATTATTTTTTTGCCCAGTTATAAACCTGACGCTTATTCAGGTAGTTGTAAAGTTATTATTTATCTTATTGTATCTCTGGAGAAATGTCACAAATGGAATCTAACCTCAAAGTTAGCAAATTTATTTTTGTATTAGGTTGTTAATAAACGACATTTTTAATAGAATTGTTTAAGTAAATACAGAAACAAATTTAATAAACATCCAAACCCAGAAATACACACATCCAGATACTAATAACAAAATCGATTGCCTCCGTCGGGATCCAACCCAAGTCTTGCGATTTTAGAGGCATTAAGCGTATTTGCTAACCACTCGACCAACGAAAACCAACAAATTATTTAGCTAGAAGTTGAGCAGTCGCGTCGGCTTTCAAAACATAGGAGGCGAACAAAGGTTAAATGTGTCAGTATCAACTAGGCTACTGGTTGAAGACTGCCGAGCTGCCCCTTGACCGGGTAGGGGTCAACAATTGGCGTCTCACTTTAGCCACAAATCAGTGATGCTCCTACAATATCTATGGTGTGTATATAGGCCACGGTAACCTCGTACCGCCATGAAACTTGTGCTTATTCGATATCAGATTATTACATAACACAATAGACTAGAAACAAATTTAAAACATTTTTCTAGATATCATTTCGGATCCATTGAGCTAACTCACATAATTTTAAGGTAGTATCTCTATTTTGTACCATTTTCAACTTGTCGACTAGACTAGTGGCAAAAGTGCGTCGGTAACGATGATTCATTCTTTGAATAAATAAATAATATTATAGAAGTATACATTGCATATACTTAAATTATGTGTTATATACATTAATGTTTACCTACTGTGCAATAACGTTATTTTACAGTATCAATATTTAACTTGCAATAAAAGAGATTAACATTCACCGTTACATTATTACGTTTTTGATAACAATATTATGTTCATTCGTTTAAGTATAGATAAATAATTTGTTTATCAAGTCTATGTATTTTGCTTATCAAGTCTCAAAATCGTTATAAATTATTCAAAGGTGCTAGTGTAATAAAATATAATAACGGCCTGGTATATGCTTCGCTACGTATATGACTACTTGTACATAAGTCTTTATAATTTGTGGTATATGACCACTGTATGTCGCATATGTCCGCATTTATGACGTAACACAACAAAACAGAAAAAGGAAAAAGCAACTGAAAAAAGTATTAATATGACAGCACAATCCCATTCTGAAAAAAGTTTGGAAAAAAGTTTCGATTTGATTGAAAAATACCCGTTAACAAAATGATCCGCCATTTTTTGAATTCATTTATTACAAAAAATGTAATAAATGAAGAACCACTCGACTGATTTTATGTAAACTTCACATAAATCATCGACTAAATAGTCCGAACAAACCCTAATAATTTGGTTTGGATAGTTGAAGCCGTTGTTGAGTTATAAAATGACAACGAAAAGTGGCATACATATATAGATAAAAGATAGAAGTAATAAAAGTATACCAAAAAGGTATACTTAACGCACATATAATTTTTAATCGATAATTTATTTATTATGTTTTTTTTTATAATATTTAAGTTCTATTTAATTTGCAAGTTTTCAATGCTTGGGATAGAATAGGTCTCGCTCGAGAGTTTCGAGAGCTAGAAAAGTCTGATGAGGTTTATCGACAGCCTGTATTTACTACCTGTCACATGATTTGACCTATGCTAAATTTTAGCTTTCATTGCTTACGAATAGATTCTTCGCGGGTTTAATAGATTCTATTTGATCCCATTTTCGTTGCATTATTACATATGTTCTTTTAAATCATATCTTATATAAACTCAACAATATAAACAATATCATATAAAAACAACTAAGTTATGACCGGAATCCTGTTTAAATCTACAAATTTGGATAATTTCCTTATAATTATATATATAGGTTTTGAAATGCATTTTTCTTACCATCGTATAAATAGTTTTCGTATATTGTCCATCTGAAATTTGTAAATAATCCATTTTTAATGAATTCCTTTAAACTGGTATCGGAATTTTTAAATAACTGCGGATTGCTACAAAAAATGTTTGTATTTAATTACCATGGCAACTAGGTAAAATGGAGAAATGAAGAAGAATCTTCTGTTCTTACAAAACTTACTAGTTAAAATTATGAAATAGAAAATTTCGTTCAAACTAGATACCTGGGCACATTTATTTTATTTTGTTTAAAGAAATTCGTAACGGGAACTTTAAAATAATTCTTTACAGTTACCTTAATGTTGGAGCATGGAAGCGTGCTGATGATGAATCCACCAACCAATGATATATGGTATCACAGCTTGCCAACACGCAAAAGACTTTTAGGAGCAAGAATAAATTTAACTTTTCGTAAAATGAGATCAAGGGTTTGATTAGAATTAAGCTTTTTGCACCTAATCACAGGCTGTATTCAAAAAATGTTAGTGTCTTACTTATATAAAGCGATGAAAAGTAAATCATCACTATGACAACCGCTGGGCGCTGACAGACGTCTGCTGTCACTCTAATGTCATAAGTCATTGATCAAAAAAGAAAATAAACTAATTTATATTAATTATAATTCTGGTTTTATTTGTGAACAAAACCTATTGATATTTATTTAACATGACAATTAAAA
Source organism: Calephelis nemesis (assembly GCA_002245505.1). NCBI lineage: Eukaryota > Metazoa > Arthropoda > Insecta > Lepidoptera > Riodinidae > Calephelis > Calephelis nemesis. The sequence goes on along the minus strand of NJDD01000965.1, from coordinate 99,254 downwards.
TCAAGTTTTAAACGAATACTCGATTAGTGTTTTATTAAAAGGTACGTATGTGTCATATTTTCTTTGTTCGTACATTTAAATCGTACTTTAGCCAATATATCTGGTTATCTACTACTCAAGTACGTTTACGATAAGCGTAGCCTATATAACGGTGGAAATCGTTCAACGATCATCGTTACGATCTTAAACTGGGATGAAACTGAATTATTTCATTGAACTTCCAAAAATTTTACATTGTTGTTTTTGTGAACAATGGGTTGAAATTTTTGTAGAATCTCTTTATGGGAGACTTTTTGAATGTAGAGTTTTAAAGTTTACTTCTTTAGGGTTTGAATTAATAGGGTTTTTTTAAGAATTCTCTAGTTATAATGTGGTATGGTCCAAATGTTCAGAGGTCTTACAAATATATGAATTTTGCATGTAAGATGCCTTCGTTACGCTTCGATCAGAGCGACTTGAAATGCAAGAATGGCTGCGATTACTTTGGTAACCCACAATGGCAGGGTTATTGTTCGAAGTGTCATCGAGAACAGGTCCAGCGTCAAAGACGAGCCGGTATGTACTTGTTTACTTATTCAATTATACATATTTCTGTTAGTGAAAGTGAAAAAGTTAGGCAGATTTCCTAGCAGTAAACTGTGCATCCTGCTGATAGCCAAGTTATGTTATTTCTGTTTTGCTAATTGAAGATTGAGAAGTAAAAGTTAGTTAACCGAAAACAAAGGATTGAATATTTAACAATATTTAGCAAAATAGAAGGTCATTCTACATCTACATCTGATAAGGATTGTGTTATAATAGACTTCTACAAATAATGCCAGATTCAATAAAAAAAATCTGATAATATATTAATAGAGTTAATAATTGACTTAGAATTATCATCTATTCTTAAAAACCATTACATATCTGTAATAGAAACATGTTTTAGGAGAGTGTAGCGTTCTGTAGGGGGTTAGGTGGATACATAGTCTAGTTCCTGGTTTGTTCATTTATTACAGTAATTATGTTAACCATCTTTGTAAAAAGGAGGAGGTTACATGTTTTACTCCTCTATTTTTCTGTGTATGTTATTGGATTTCTCCCTTATTTCCTAATCAGTTTTTTTTTTTGTCTTTGAAAAATTGCAAGGTGATACCAATGCCACTCAGTCAGGATCTGGTAATGGAATCTCAGGGAAATCAAGAAAAATACTCTTTTTTTTGTGTATGATGACAACTTACATATTTCATTGAAGTTGGTTTCTTGCAGATTTTTGTGCATGAAAATTATTATAGTAAAACTTAATTTGAAATTGGCCTATATACTTGTGTTCTTAAACTTTATATTAATTTTTCAAGCCCTGGGCGTATATGGCACTTACATGGGGTCTTGTTTCTGATATATAGCAGCTCTGTAACCATTTTCTAAAAAAGAAGGTTAAATTTATGTAATTGTTACATTTACGTATTTTACACTTTATATACCCTAAGGAGACAGAAATAAATATTGCACTTTAGTATTTTGCCAAGAAGATAGCATTGCCTATTGTTTAAATATGTAATACTTACAAGAGCAACCCCCACCGCTATAAAAAATATATAAACATATGTTATAAATTTTAAGTAAGTAAGTAAAGTAAATGTTTATTTACCCAGACATAGTTCT
>NJDD01000965.1:85638-97438 GCA_002245505.1 Calephelis nemesis | reverse complement strand
CTGCAATAAAACTTATTATTATATTATTATTATTATTATTTACCCAGACATAGTTCTTTGTTGCCTGTGATTTATACTGACTTTAACTTTTGAATTTAATTGTAGCCAATTTTGTGGAGTAAATTTTACTAAAATGAAAAAATATTACTGCTAATGTTTAATATCAATTTCTAAGAAAATTCTGCTTGTTCAAGTACTTTGGTCATGATAGAAATAAATTCAATATGTTAATTCTGTTTCACAAACTGAAGATTGAGATGTAAAAGTTAGTGTACCAGCTACACCCTATCTTCAAAATTAAAAGAAAGGGTTATAAAAGTTACATTTAGCAAAATAAATAGTTATTCTACATTAACTATAATGAATTCAGCAAAGTAATGCCTGTTTCAAAAAAGTTTGGATAGTACAAGGCAGATAGATTACGGTCCTGGTTGCCCAGGAGTTAAATTTGCCATTTGTCCTTCTGACTGGTCAAGTTTTCAAAACAGTGGTAATAAATAGCTATTATGGTGTGATTAAAAAATAAATTATTATAAATATTAAATTATTTACACACATTGTAATAAAATTTGTTGGACCATTTAAATAATTTTGTTATATCTTTTTAACACACATGTTCCACAAATAAATAATTGTCATTTCAAAAGGATTCAAGTAATTTTTTGATATAGTACTAAAATCTTGTCCTCAAACTTTGTCACATAATAAGTACTGTGAAGTTGTGGTTTAAAAAGGTTATATCTGAAGCTTAGCCTCTCAATGCTTACAAGTTTAGTACAAGCTTATATGTGATTATAAGTTAAAATAAAGTCTAAAAAATATTAGTTTATATTATTGTTGAAAATATTATCTCTGTACAATCTATAAACAAGACAAAACAAATTTAACCTTAACAAAACAATATTTGAACTGTATTAACAATTATATCAGTAATATATTTTGACATAACTGATTGTGTTGCCATCAAGGTTGATTCAACAGATAAAATTGTATGTTGTAATATCATTTAACTGCAGTGATATCATTTGATGGTTATTCAGATTGTTGTATATCAATGACATTAAACTTATGTTTAAAATTTAAAAAAGGTAAATGTAACATTGACCTACTTAAGTGTCACATGTTTAGTGACTCCAAGGTTGGTCAAGTATTCCAGAAATCCCTAATATTTTTTTCCAAATGAGGGTGATAGAGTAGCGCCAATTTAAATCTTAAAGTAATATGTAGTTGACTATTTAGATAGTTGTGTATATATAGAATATTAAAGTTATAGAACAAGGAGTTTTACCATGTTTGGGATTAATTTTAACAATTAGTAAAGAAAGAGAAAATTTCACCTTAAACAGGATTTGAACCTGCATCCTTTCGTCTCTTGCTGTCAAATGCTAATGCTATAAATCTGAGAAATTAAATATGTTGGAGTAATTTTATTGATAAAATCCACCATCATGATTTTAATCAACTATAGTTTACGGTAGACAGGGATAAATTAATTTACATTCTAAAAATTGTTGTATTAATAAATAATCTTTTAATAAATACAAAATACAGTATGTTGTAGATTGTAACTAAATAATTAAAATTAGTAATTTGATTAAAACCTATTAAATATTTGCACACCACAAGTTGGTAGAATATGTTGAAACGCTTAAATAATTTTGTAACATCTTTGTAACACTCATATTCCGCAAATAAATATTTTTTCTTTTCTTTTCTTTCTTTCTATCTAGCTCAAACAGAAAAAAAAATTAAATTTCGTCTGAGATGACAAATGTGAAAATTACCGAAATTATCACCCAGGGTTGCAAATTGCAACTAACAATTTACCATTAATTTTTCAGTGACATTAGCATCCGTGGTATATTACTGGTATGGAGGATACAGGTACAGAGTACAAACACTGTCTTACAAAAAATATCCCTTGAATAGCCTTAAATAAAGATGATGTTACTGTACCTGAGGACCATTACTAAAGAAAGCGCCAAAAGTAATTTGCATGCATTAGAAAACTTTTTGGGTATGATGCGTAAAATAAATTACACCGTTTGAACAGCGGTATGCGAAATTAAGAAAATAAAAGTCGGTATCAAACAGACTTGCGGTTGACCATACATCATCAGGTGCAGGTTCGATGCGGAAATAATGCGGTAATAAAGGAATTCGACTGTCTTTCTTCTTGCTTCTTTCTTCAAGATTTGCACTAGCACACGAGGCGAATTGGTTTAATTTAAATTTTATTGTTTTAAGGTCGCGACCTGCGTCCACGCTCGAGACATATTTAAAAGCGAGTGAATTAAAATGGCGGCCCCTTACATCCGTGCTTTTGCTCTTTGCCTTTCCTAGACGTTCAAATCTTCTTTCGCAATCGAACGTAAGGATTTCGGAAGGATAATATTAACAGGGAAAAAAAGCATATACAGCGGTAACAGGGTAGTTATTTATTTAAAACAGCTCGTTAAAAATAATGAGTAAAATTATGTACAAACTAGCTAAATTCAAATAATATCCTCCGCGACACTAGCGCCATTCTGGCCCTTTTATTTACTACTATTTTGTGGACACACTGAGTCAAAAGGCCATATGAGTGTGTGCTCCTTACCCTTAACCTTTCATAGTTAGTGGCAAGTATGTCAGTCAAGTATATACATTTATAAGGATTTTGTCATCATATTAGTGTTTAAAAAACCATAGACGTTACTGATGCGTCGTTGCTATATGCCTGAAATTTTAGACTTAAAATTCTATAATACTAATAATAACATTGAAAATAAACGAACAATGATAAGATGGAATAAATGTATGCTTGTTAATCAAACAATTCTAGTATATAGAATAGGTAACTTAAATATATACTCAAATAAATTAATTTAGCTCATAATGATATGCCTGCCTCAGTCAGAAATAAGGCAGTTTATAATTATAATAACTTTAAGTTAATATTAAGTTAGGGTTTAATGAATAACAGCTTATTTATATAGCTGTAGCCTGTAACATATAATTTCCTAATTCTGGCACTCGATACTTTCTGCCTACCCCGTAAGGGACTTGGCGTTAAGATATGTATGTAATTTCCCTTAGTGTAGTTTGTCAATGATTAACCCAGAAGTAATTTTTATATTTCATTATTCTTATCTGAGAAAACAATGTTAATTGAATTAATTGTTCAGCGTCCTCAATGTTCCATGTTTATAAATGATAAAAATAGGCTTAAGTGCTGTAGGAAATTGAAAGTTATTGGACTTTTATCATTTGCAGCGTCATGTGTAAAACAGTTAGACAGTAGTAGTAATTTTGTTATAGGTGCACTCACTAAATTAATTTTAAGTTATTGCTGTCTTCTTTCAATGAAGGTAAAAAAAAAAAAACATTTTTAGTGCTGTCAGAGGAAGATGTCTTGTCACTTAATACTAATTCCATTTCAAATAAACTAAAGTATGCGTTTGAAAAACAGTAACGTCACCAACCAATTAAATTGCAAAAACTAGGGATTTTAACATTTATTATCAAGGATAGTACTAGGTTGATGACGGCACAACTTTTCAAACACGTCCAAACTTTTTGAAGTGAAAACTTCTTTAGCGGCGTTGCGCACTTCTTTTGGAATGGGTAAAAACTTCTAAACTCGCGTCAGGACACGTGACCTGATCGAAAATTCGTAAGACGGCGCAGGGCGATTGCGCGAATATTCGTGTTGTCATGTTTGTGTAATAGCGCAATGAATTAATATTATATTCTCCCACATAAATGATAGTACTTTCATACTGATAATTAAAGCAATTCGTGCAAAATTATGCCCTAACCATTCCAAAATATCAAAAATGCACAACATTAATATTTAAGTTTTTACGTCTGCCGGCATTCCCGGAGTGCAACTCGTCCTTTTTTTATAAGATACAATAAAACAACAAATAAAGATAAGTGCGAACAAGCATATGGCTCTCTTGGTGGTTAGAGATAACCATGGACTATAACCACCAAAGATGTTGTAGGTGTGTCGCTGTCTTGTGGTGGTGGCAAGACAAGGTGACAAGTTGCAGCACAGCACTCGACCACAAGTAATAGAACTCTTCTACATTAATTCTATTCTATTAGTTAAGAAGTACTTTATTTCTATATATTTACGTCAAACGTCGGTATCAACTAAGCTCCAATTGGTCGTTGATCACTATAAACAACGCTAGGGATACGGATGTCCTTCCTTATGACGTCATCCACTTACCCACTTGAATGTTCAACATGTTAATAAAAGTAAAGAATATCACTTTCAGATAAGTACGTAAGATATGAACAGATAACCGATTATTTGCATAACAATTGTCTGCGCGTGTAATTCTATCTTACTGACAATTGTTTGTGTTGTCCGCGTGACAGTCACAGGGCCGTAACCGTCAGGTGGCACTGGCCGCTGGAATTCTCTATCGTCTCCATAAATCATTCGTATGACGAGTGTTGGTTCGGGCTCCTTTGTAGAATAGACCATCTGCCTTCCTTGCCAGGCAGCTCGTAAAAGGCGAGCATAGGCGCACCGTCACTAACACCGTGACATCTGACTAGGTGGTAGAGTTTAGTAGCGACTCGCCCGGATTGGTACCACCGCCTTACCTATTCCTGCCGCCATAACGTCATGACGTATTCCGGTTCGGAGGGTAAGGTAGCCGGTATACTTACTTTTGCTCGAGGCCTAACATCCCGGCCTCAGGTTGGCAACGCACCATTACCACCTTTGTTGTCTCTAGGCGGCGTGAATTTCTTGCAACCAGGAAATCCGTCTGCTTGTTTGCCTTCCAATATCATAAAAAAAATTGAGATAGATTTCTCAAACAGTACCAAACGTTCCTGTAAATTATTCCGCTATTAATATCAAACGAATAGACTCTTTCCCCTTACTAACTGTGCGATAGGAAAGCTGTTTAGTGTTAATCTATTCGTTAAAGGGCTTAAACCGACATAGAGATAATAATATAGATAATCACTAGCTTGACGACTGAACTTTGCTCGAGTGATAGATAATACTTTATATTTCTAATCCAATCTAATCAAGCTAGCTTTTCTTTTTTTTAATGATATTGGAACGCAACCAAACAGACAAATTTCCCGATGGTAAGAAATTCACGCCGCAAGAGATACCAAAGGCAGTAATGTTGCGTTGCCAATTTGAGTCTGGGTTGTTAGGCCCCGAGCAAAAGTAATTTTACCGACTTGTCCTCTGAACCGGAACATATCAACAGCAAGTGCTGATGTTATGGCATTAGGAATAGGTCAGGCGGTGGTGCCAATCCGGACAAGTCGTTGCGACACTCTACCACCTAGTCAGATGTCAAGGTGTTAGTAACGGTAAGCCTATGCTAACCTTTAGCTGCCAGACAAGAAGGCATAATATGGTCTATTCTACAAAGGAGTCCAGACAAACACAGGGGAATAGTAAATAGAAAAAAAGTTGAGAGGTGTCAAGGTACACCCGGATGCACCGAAGTTCTTTTCGATTAATTAGTGAATGACGCCGCCCGCCGCACGCGCACGCCACACAGCTTACTATAGCAAAAAGTGTCGTTACAACATTTCGTGAGAATTTTTTTCCGTCTAGCCCCCTTTCACAACGGGCGATAAAGAACTTTGTTTCAAAAATTATAATAATCATGTTTTATAAACATGCATTTGCTAACTCGACGAAAGAAAAGCATTTTCAAATTAAGAATAAAAATCAAATTACTAATTTTACCCAAAGCTTTCTTTAATGTTCCGGCGGCGAATAACATAAAAAAAAAACGGATACCGTCCGAATATCACAGTCCCTTTACTTCCAAACTATTAGGACTACGTTGTAGAAACTTGGAATAATTAGACGTATTTTCTAAATCACTTTACTATTATTTTATAAAAATAAATATCGGAGCGCACTCTATACATGGAACTGAAACTATTTTTTTTTTCATCAAATCTATACATGCGGTGTTTATAGATAGGTATATAGGTTTATAGATAAGCTTTATAAAGGTTCCTAAAACATCACAAATTCAATTGTTTCAAATGCAAACAGTTCAAAAGTAATAATATATGTGCCACCTTCTTTAAATTTGAAAATAAGAGTGATAAAACTCGAAAAAACATTCTGTATATCTCAATGAAAACTTTCAACGTTAATTATGTTAAACTGTATAAATAGTCAACAGTTTTTGATATATTATAGCACATTTCCAAAGAATCCAAATGTAACACTTAAGATGTTCAGGTATAATATTATGCTCTGCATACCAAACAGCCCAGTCCAATCGTTTGTTTCACCGTTTCTTCTCCTGACTGGCTAGGTTTGGAAACGGTGTTAGTGTACAGTACAAAGGGCTAAAATTAATCAATCCTTACATTTATTTGTAATAAATTATGAAACTTACTAAACATATAAATAAATAAAATGTCTATTACAAATATAAATAAGTGCTGCGATTTAAATGTTAAAATGTATATAAATATGTAACTTCTTTAAAATTAATTAAATATTTGCACACTACAATGTGGTTGAATATGTTGTATTCTTAAATATCTTTGTAACAACTTTTTAATACAAATGTTTAATTTTCATTTTCGATCGTCAAAAGTCAAGTAAATAAGAACGATATTTTATCGACAGAGAAAGCCTCATCTGCGACATTACCAAGACCAGAGCAGAAGAAACCCGATCGTGGGCAAAAAGTTGCCCCGCACTCTTCGTTTTCTAAGTTCGAGGAGAAACGTCTGCGACAGAGCGAGACTCAGAAGAAGCCCAACCTGTTGAAGTTTAGCGTCTTTAAAAAGAGTATCAGCACAGGTAAGACAACTATATACTTTTCGTTTATCAATTCTTATGCTCCCGTAGCGCCATATAAGTAGGTTAGAACTTGGAAGGAAGTACGTTACTTCCCCTGTGTTGGTCCGGGCTCCTTTGCAGAATAGACCATCTGCCTTTCATGCCAGGCAGCTCGTAAAAGGCGAGCATAGGCTTATCATCACTAACACCGTGACATCTGACTAGGTGGTAGAGTTTCGCAGCGACTCGCCCGGATTGGTACCATCGCCTTACCTATTCCTGCCGCCATAACGTTGTGACGTGTTCCGGTTCGGAGGGTAAGGTAGCCGGTAAACTTACTTTTGCTCGAGGCCTAACAGCCTGACCTCAGGTTGGCAACGCACCATTACCATCTTTGGTGTCTCTAGTCGGCGTGAATTTCTTACCATCAAGAAATCCGTCTGCTTGTTTGCCTTCCTATAATATAAAAAAAAAAAACGTTAATATTTATCCTAATAACTCAACGGGTTTCGGTGGATTAACTAACTTAAATACATTGGAGGAACCGCGGGCAATAGTTAACAGTCTTAAATTACTTATGATCAGAATTAGAATTTAATAGAAATAGAAAAAACATTATTCACGTGGACCATACAAAAGGACCTTGTGCCGGTGCGTGTTGACTTTCAAACCGACTTTCAAAATCGACAAAGTGCTGTCTGGGTATCAGACCAACTCGTACGGGCGGATGTAGGCAGGTATGCTAACCCATCGATCAACTAGGCGAAAAAGCGAAGAACAGTGATGTATACGAACTTAATTTTTAGATGATCAAGAAATTACACCAGAACGCAAAGTCCCAGAGTTCAAAGTGCCAGCGTCGGTGAACGAGGGCATGAAGCGCGAGTTCCGGTTGCGTTTCCCGCGGCTGCCGGCGCAGGTGGACCGCGACACGCGCGGGTTCGTGCACAGCTTCGTCATGGACGTCATCAAGTGTTCCGCCGTCATGTCCGTCGATGAACTCTCCGAACGTGTGCAGAGGCAGTACCAGGTAAATACTATTGCCATTCACTATTCACTTCGTAGATCCAGGTTCCCTGTGTCAAAAAAAAAGACGGGTTGCACTCCGGGAGTGCCGGCAGAAGTGAAAATTTGAATATTAACGTTGTGTGTTTTTGGTATTGTACTATCATTTATGTGGTAAAATACAGTATTAATTTATTGCGCTTTCGTATACAAACATGACAACACGAACATTCGCGCAAGCGCTCTACAGCGTTTTGTTGTCGTACGAATCAGGTCACGTGTCCTGACGCAAGTTTAGAAGTTTTTACCCAACCCAAAAAGTGCGCAATGCCGCTAAAGAAGTTTTTACTTCAATATGAACAACAATAACAATGTTTTAAATAATAATATCGAGAACACATCTTAATCCTGTAAGGTTTTAACAAATGTTTCCCTCTGCGCCGTCTTAACGAAACGAAACATTTTCGCCTACGCCGCGCCGTCTGTTTACCCAAAAAAAAGTGCGCAACGCCACTAAAGAAGTTTTCACTTCAAAAATACGCCAGGACCGGAACTGGAAAACTTATGGCTTAGGATATTATATGTAGTCGAATACCGATATCGTCATCAAGTACCTAGTTCACCTAATATCAGCATATTTGAAGCTGACTGTACATCTTAAACGTGTAAAAGATAAATACTTTCATTTTATTAAGTCACGTAAATCTGCAAGTAAATATTACAATACCTAATTCAATATTTAATCTTATTAACAATCAATTTTACAAGGTTTCTTCAGATAACACGAATGTAGAAGTTTGTCAAGGTATTTAGTACTAGCAATGTAATGTTACCCACTACCGTACGAACTTGGAAAGATCAGCTCGACTATGATAATGACATCTACATTCCGCCTTCACACCAACCGGCGGGGTGATAGTTTCCACCCACACTTTGATGCTTAGTTGTCTGCAACTGTTTGTAAAACACTTTATAAAAGTACTCAAACTCTAGAATAGGTTTTTCCACCTAAATTTAATCCAGGGGTTTTTAAAATGAGGGTTAGAATGAATCTTAGGAATTGGATTCCCGGGTTCGCTGAGTAGACCGTCTACTTCTCTGTCAGGTAGCTTGTAAGAAGCGAGCACTGGTTAAAATGAAAGTCATTACTAACAAGACCAGTTACTTACTGAGCAGAAAATATTTTTCCGGGTTAGGGACCCGCCGTCTTACCTATTTCTGCCGCTATGACTCTAGCTCTAATCTGGAAGTTAGGTAGTAGACTTACGGCCAATATTAATAATCAATCCTAATCCAAAACTTGCTGTCCAAGATTGATATTTTGATCCATTTTTATGTTATCGCTTGCCATATAGGATAAGTATGGCAGTTAGGTAAAGAATAGGCCGGCAGATACGCAGCTATCTGGATTGCTTGAAATCCATCTTTAGAGAAATATTATTAACATTGGCCGTTACACAATAAGCCTTCAATCCCAGCTTCAGCATAGCGAGGCACCTGTAACATCGACGGTGTTTAAAGGGCACGATAGTCTCTTACCATCAGGAAAGCTGTGTCCGCTGCCTTGCTGAACAGATTAATGGACACAAGGACACAAAAGTCTGATAAGTTCGACACTTGGCTTGAGATTCCGGCCGTGTCTCTAGCATCATGATAGCGACGCACCAGTATGTTGTCAATGGTGGACCGTTGAGGATGCCGCCTGCTCCTTCGCTATGGTATTAAATATGAAAAAAAAAGCGCTAATCAAGCGTCATGGATAAAAAAGGTAGTAAATGTAGTAAAAATTAATTTGCAACATTGCCTTTATTGTATCAACTGCCATACCAGAGATGCTTGTATTTGTCATTTTCCGGTTTGGTGAGTAGGATACCAGGGAAACATACGCAAGAGACTTACCCACATCTTTAGGTTAGCAACACACTATTTTTGTGTATGAGCGACGATAAGAAGTATTATCACTAAATCCGTTTGCTTGTTTGCCTTCCTATACAATAAAAATTGTTTCAGCGGTTTATAAAGTATATGGACACATCATCACTGTTCGCTAACGTCGAGGCTGAGACCAAGGAGAAGCTCATCGACTTTGTGGAATCACATGCTATGTCTTTTTTACATGAGTAAGTTTTTTCCATGGAGCTATATTTCTGTTGGAGGTTGCACTTCTGAGAATCTTGTTTTTTATTAGATAACAAAGTCAAAACGAAAGAGAGTACATTAGAGTGAGTCCGCAGTAGGGAATGCAATCCCGATCCCGCGAGATCTCGTGTGATTTGTCGGGATCAATCTGGAGGCATAATATGACGAGATCCCGTTCGAGATTGACGGGATTGGGCTGCAATGGTCAGCGATGCTACTCATATCCGAACCTACGTTGCGTATCGTCCCAAAGTCCTTTCACACGTGTATTCACAAGCTTACATAGATTAAAGTCAGCAATAAAAAAAAATGGATTTATTTGAGTGTGGAGGAACAAAGAGGTAGATTTTTGCAGTTTGCAGATAACTACTTTGCAAGGGACATTAGATGCCGGTTAGCAGATAGTACTCTTGATACACTTTGTTTTTTAAGAAGTTACTTTCAAAATCACCCATAACTACTTTTTTAATGTCCTTGAGCTATACCTACTTTTTTTTGATTATGTTCATGTAATAAAATTGTTGATTGTGTAGTTAGTAACATTAGAGGATAAATAAAAGCTTTTGTTTTGTTTCAAATAAAATTTTGTTCTAATTACCCTCACTATCACAAAGAAGCAGCTATTGTTATATTCAGCAAAGTGATTAAGTATTTTTTTTAAACTAGACGAGATCCTGAAAATTTCGGGATCCCGCGGGATTGAGATTTCTAATCTCGAGGGATCTCGATTTTATTGCATTCCCTAGTCAGCAGTATTTAGAAATGCCATCAGAGGGCTGATTCCGTATCTTTTTAGTTAAAAATAAATAAATAAAAATCAATAAATAAAACATTACCTACACTACCATGCATTTGACACACACAAACAAATATATTGATAATAACGATAAAAGATCACAGATGGCGCACTAAAAAAAATTGAAAACAAAGTAGTTGGTCTTGAGAAATGAAGATTTGGATAGCGTTCTTATCAACAAGATATTAAAATTTATTATGGTCGAATATCACCAATGGGTGCCATCACAAGTATTAAAGTTTATTGATATTGTTATTTGCTTATGTCTTCAGGCAGCCAGGAGTAGTATTTTCTCCCTCGGGAACCGAAGACGAGCGAGCTGACCGGGCCATGTCAGAACGAGTCCAACAGCTGAGCTGGGTCAACGAGCACCATCTCGAATGTAAAGTGGACAGGAACAGCTCCGAGTGCCGTCAGCTACTATATAAGGCTATAAGTGGTACATATCTACTTTCTTTATTGTTTACTTTAAATCCCCGGCACTTGATAAAATTTGTTTTATTTTTTAAATAATGAGTATATCGGCCATGTACAAGTACGGTTTTGCATTTTGCAAGATTAATTAACTGTACCTAGAATTAAGAAAATAAATTTGAGGCTACAATATTTCGAGTTTCAGCTGTTTAACATAAAGATGAATAATAAAAAAATGCTTATTTGCACAACATCCTGGTCACAGGTCAGCAATGCACCTATAACATCAGTTGTAGTGTCTATAGGCCATAGTTATTTCTTAGTATCAGGAGATCAATGAGTTTGTTCACTAATCTCTCATATAAAAAATATTGGATTAAGTAAAATAAAATAAATATTGAAAAGGATTATTTAATACATTCGCAGTTTTATTTTTACTTCTTATTCGCGAACACTTAAGAACTCGACCAACTTGTTTATGTTGTTGTATGTTTTTATTAATATTGTTGTAGAGATAATTTACTATGGAAATAGGGAATCAACAGTGAGTAGTTTTACAAGTATGGATATCGTATGTATGTAAGTCGGTGAGAGTGTGGGTACGGTCCCCCAGAGCTGCTGGGCATGGACAGTGCGGCGGCGCCGGGCGGCAAGCTGTGGCGGGT
>NJDD01000965.1:27657-77630 GCA_002245505.1 Calephelis nemesis | reverse complement strand
TTGCCATTACACTCGGCCTACCGGTTTCACTTTTTACAGTATCATCAGGGCTTTTAAAACTAAAGATAAAAAGACTGTTTTAAGGGGCCATATACGCTAAAACACGTCAGCAGTTTACTGTTTTTTTCATACAAAGCAATCATGGATCTTGCTGACAAAAATACACAAGATTAACATGAATATGCTTTACTAGACTAGTGTTTCCAAAACACGATTCATTTCACTTTGCTCGATAGAAAAAAACCAAAAAGTTAACCCTTTTTTGATAGCAAAACGCAAATGTCTACTTCAAATATGAAAATATTGACACCCGATTTAACGTAAACATCGATAAGTACTATACCTAAAAGATAAATGTTTCAGTTTTTATACTTTTTTTCAAATTACTTTTATAGTGTCAAAAATAGTGATTTGTCGCTTAAGACGTTTACTTTAGAGCGCCATTGTTTATAGTAATCATGGAACGGGGGAGCGCGGTGATTGGCTCTTCTGGCTGACTGAGTATGGGGCCTTAATTTAACTTTCAGTACTTACCTATTTGGTTTGTAAAAGTCATCAAGGTAGCAACAGTACGATTACTAACGTTGGGCCGTCTTTCGCTAAAGTAAAGTCGTCTTCAAGCAAAAGGAACATAGAGAAGGCGCATGAGTAAGCGTACAATTAAGATGCAATTAATGTAGGTACTAAAACCTGACTTCTTTTTCAGTATTACGACGTCCAAGTCTACGAAAAATTGAAGCTTATCAGTAGGGTTACTCTTGAATCTGGATTTCATGCAAAATGGAATAGGATTTGTGTCATTTTGTACCAGAGGCGTATTATCCCTAAGGCAAAGTAGACACGTGCCTAGGGGCGCGAGATTACAGAGGCGCAAGCAGAAATTTTGGAACAAAAAAAAATAGAAGTAAATGTTTATGTCAAAACACATAGGTACAAAGTCAGATCTGGATCCATGGGGAGGCCCCATTTCCATGTTCCTTCTGTCCTTGCTTTCTTCACTCTTATCACATATTATTTCATTCATGCCTAAGTACAAATGTCCTGGTCTACCTAGTTATCTCTAATAGAGGGGCGCCAAAAAGGTGTTTGCCTATGGCACTTTTTACATTTAATCCGCCTCTGTTTTGTACTCTCGAATACTAGATAATTATTAACCTTTAGTTCCAAAAAAATCAACGAATCAATATAAATGTTTGTAAATAACAAATGTTAAAAGTTCGCTAGTATTATGTTCAAGTGTACAAATCCTAATTCCAAACTTAGTTGCATTGGGACCACTTTGGAAATAGGTACGCTCTTTCAAAAAAAATATAAGCATCGCCTCTTTTTATTTTTTAAGTTGTTTAAAAATAAAAATTGCGATACGAGCTTAGTAGGTAACGATACATTTGTTAAGTTATACCTACCAGAAATTATGTTTTTGGTTATACCAAGCAGGCAGGAGTAGGTATTCTTAGAACAGCCGTCCCCATATAACTGGTGCGTCGCAAGGATATCTTATGGACGAAATTTTAGGCTACATATTTTGTCCATCTACCGGCTACCTTCTTTCACCACGGAACAGGACAATGACACATGCAGCTGTCATGGCGCACATGCAACTGTCATGACGATTTTGGGGTACAAGACAGTTTTTTGGGCCAAAAATCAAATTCCAGTTTGTACATTACAAAAATTTAATATAACCAGTATTTATAACTCAATATTAACTAAGTTTAAATAAATTGAAGTAATCCTAAAGAAATACACTAATTTTGAAACAAGCTCAATTCAGAGCGTCCACTATATGCAATACAATTAAATTACTCCCTGAATCTTACAATGCAAGATTCCATTTTCAACAACAACAAAAATAATACATTTACAACATTGTTTCGCGACCCAACCCACAACTAGCTCAAAAATGATTACAAAATACCGATTTTTATAGTTAAATAAAACTGTGGTAAAAAAGACAAAATTAATGCACAGCATTAAGTTATCCACTCCATTATATCACCAGTTATGTTTTATGGATGGGGTCGATCCAAGATCAAGTCTAAATATGAAATACACTTTGAAATTCAAATTTACTTTTGTTGTTTATGAAAATGGTTAATCCTAGAAGAAATATTATCTCCGATGGCTAAGGTACTGACAAGAATTTACCTTCAGCTTAGCAGTGGTAATGTATTGTGGGAAGTTAATTATAATTACTTAAGCATGAGGGGAATCTGATTTGACACAGGTATAATATATATTATCTGATTTTGTGTAATACTGTTTCTAGCTGTGGGATTTTTTGTGTTTCCAACTATAATGGCAACAAGACGAACATAAAAAGGCTCTGCCATTAGAAGGAAGACTGCATACAATAGCCAAATTAATAAAAATTAAGTATTAGCTTTTTTTAGGTACAGTATGCCATTGACATTTTCAGATTAATTTTTTACTAATTGTATTAAGAGTACATAGCTTGAAAAAGAAACCGTGTGATCACAAGCTACAATATATTTAAGAT
Organism: Calephelis nemesis; assembly: GCA_002245505.1. Taxonomy (NCBI): domain Eukaryota; kingdom Metazoa; phylum Arthropoda; class Insecta; order Lepidoptera; family Riodinidae; genus Calephelis; species Calephelis nemesis. Next base: position 75,130 of record NJDD01000965.1, on the reverse strand, counting down.
TTTATTCAGATCTTATATGGTTAGCGCAAAGAAATCTTGCTTAAGTTAACTATTAGGAGTGGATTCTAGAAAAGTTGAGTTAGCAAAATGAAGTGAATTTGTTTCTTAGTTTAAATCATTCGCCCATACATATACAAATTTTGTGTATTTTTTAAATATTATTGAAGTATATTCAAAGCATAAGTATACAGTCACAATCACTATTAAAGATTTTACATCTCAAATATTAATCATTAGAAATAGAAACAAGAAATACAACATTTCTCACAAACAATATAGCAACACACTCAGACCTGGATATAGGGCATTCAAATAGTTGGCTTTTGCTATGGTTTATGTTGCAAAAGATAATATCAATTAAGTTACTGTAACACATTATCTATAACAGAGTTTAGAATAAAATTCAAGACCAAACTTGTTGAAAACAAACCAAATTTCATCAATGCAGCAAAAACCAAAAAAAAATACTAAATTATCCTGCATATCAGTCAGTGTCCTATTTAAAATATTGTACAAATATAACTTCACATATTATATAGGAATCTATACACACATTTTTCTTAAAATCTGTCGATACTTCAAGGCTACCAGAGATTGCCATAAAACATTCTTCTATAACTTATAATTCTTTAAAATAAAATAAAATTTTTAGAATTTTAGCAGAGGCCTCTAATAATGAAGGAGAATTGTCAGTCACTTTGAGCTTGAAAATCAAATTTCTGATAAAAACATGTGGTATGGTAATCTAGAATTAACAAGTACTACTAAATGCCTCACCTTCCACACATGTATACAGGTATCAATACCTGTATACATTTCCTACACTCTGTAAAATGAACAATATCTTAAATAGGTACATCTTTGATCATATGGAACTTTTATTATTGTTAAATTGTTTTCTAAAACACTGCACATATATATACTATGAATATATTGTTTGAAATACATACATAACAATAACCTTTAAATACATAATGAAATGATTTAAGTCACATGTAACACTAAATAATTTGTACAATTATTCATATACTTAATTAGGCAACTGAAATAATTATTTTCAAGGCTCTTACGTCAGTTAATTTATTGCTTTCAATGTCTTATAAACTTGTAGTATGGAGATTAAGGCCTCTTACTAATACATATTAAAGTGTATTGGATTAAGATTTCCTCATAAAATTTAATTGTATGTCACAATAAAAGGCAAATTAAAATATTTCATTATTAATCGGAGGTAAAGCATTAATTTGGATTCACATAAAACCTGGTTTAACAGAATATTTATGATAAAATTTAAAAGGTAGTCAAATTAGGTATGATTTTAGAAATACTTTAATAGATTATATACCCTTACAATAAATATTATTGATATATTTACAAATCATATAAAATAGTTTGTTCAATGTATTGGAATCATCACTGGTGTTCATATGTACAAGCCACTGTATAATTCTTAATTTCATGTCCTATGTTTTAATAAAGCTATTTTTACTCGAATGGTGAGTAAATTAATCGTAAAGCTTGATGTTTTAAGAAATTCACATGGAAATTCAAATTGCAAAAGGATACCACATAATTTGGCCAGTAGAGCATTATTACTCTTTGTAAGGGCACACATCTTATCAGGACACTATCTTAGCAAAAGCTAGCCTCGTGAAACTTGAGTACACATTCTTTTACCCCAATCTATCAATCAATATTTACATTTCCATGAGTATGTTTTTGAATGTACATAAGTTCTTGATTTTCATTTCATACATTTGTCCTTTATTCTGTCCTGCTAAATCACGTGTCTTGCCTCCTTGAAAGAGTACTTGAGTACGGTCATGCCTTGGTTAATACTTTTAACCAACAAATACTTAATTTTTTCACTACTTATCACTAAAGTTTGAACACACCTTACATAATCATTTAACAAAACAATTTTTGGCTTACTTCCTCAAATCACCTGTTATTTTAATATAAAACATGTCACAATAATTTGCAAGTATCATAAAAATATGGATTTTATCATAATAATTAAATGTCTATCTATCTATGTTACGTCTGGTATCTTTCATTGGCTTGAAAATGTTAAAGAATAATACTCAGTTAGTCCAAGTTTGTTAAAATGTGCATTAGGCAATAGATATTGTGACATTTATACCGAGGTTACCATTGTCTGCAAATAGTTGTGCTAGAGAAGTATCAAAAACAAGGCAGTCTGAATTCATAATGGCGGATGAGACTCCTTCATGTATGGATCGAGGCATTGCCTCCCAGGTAAGCCTTCTTCGATGACCATTAAGTTCTAAACGATATGCAAAATTCTCTGCCTCTTTCCTTGATCCTATTAATTGCACTATGGCAAAAAACTGTTGGTGTCCATCAAATTTTTCTTGTTTTTCTAGTACTAACATAAAATGATGATTAAAACAGGACTGCATCATAACCCAATCAACTGCACCAGGCAAGTTAATATCTGTAGCCAAAAACACAATATCCTCACCTTGTAATGTAGTGATACTCTTATGTGACATCATCAAGTGTGGCATGACTTGGTCGAGACCACCTTGCCATTTGCATGATGCTCCAGGACATGGACAGGAGTAGGGTCGAAATTCACAGGCTTCTTCATGTTCTGCCTTTTCGGTGTGCACCAAAGTGACTGTGCAGCCGGTATTGGAATGTTTGCAAGGGAACATGACGTTGCTGGCAACTTTTTCCATGGCCAGGTTACGAATATTGCCAAGAGGTCCTCGGCAAGTAGGACAGCAGGATAGCTTTGGTCGGCAGCTGGAGCACACGAGGTGTCCACTCTGGCACTGTAGAATTGGTGGTAAGACATAGTCGAAGCACACTGGACACTCGAATAGCGAGGCTAGATCGGCAGACATGGCTGTAGGCACGTTAACGAGCGCCGGCACACCAGGAACAGCACAATTGGAACCGCTCGCTCCGCGCCTCTGTTTGTTTGTGCTCATGTCACCGATGCGCTCATAAAAACTCGTCGATCAGGTGATCAACTCAACAAGATAACTGGTAAAGGACTTAAATTTATATTATACTTTGATCATTTGTACCCTTCTATTGTCGACATTCTTCGTCTTGATATAGCATTGAAATAAGATTCCATCACAACTCCACAGACTAATGTTATTTTCTTGAAATGAAAAGGGTAGTTCTGATGTCAATAATTAAACATGTCGAAATTCTCCCACACAATAAAAACTTATAGTGATAACGGAGAATTTTGATTTATTATCAGATATTAGCAAACAATCATTACGAACGTTCTAGTTTCACGACAAAAGGCTGACACTCGTCGAAAATTCAATGACGACTTGACCAATCATGAATGACATTGTGACAGATAGCAACCATGATGTCACTAGGTGTCATACATAGATGATAGAGTATAGACTTTCATAGACCTTTGCTTTATTTTAGCATTTGCCACCAAAATCGGAGGAAATTAACTAAGGATTTAATGCCATAATGTATTGTATTTTACATGCAACAATCGTTATAACTTAAAATATTAATTCTAGTATGTATTGACATTTATATAACCCAGCTGTTAATAAAGTTATGAAACAACAAGAATGTATTCGTACATTGAAATGTTTAAAACTTAGGTAAAGGCGACTATAAGGGACGTCATTTTTAGAATTTTTGTCTGTCTGTTATTTAGTTTTCCGACCGCGAATAACACCTTAGCGCCTTAGAGATAGGCGGTATCGTTCTTAAAGGTTATTTGTTTTCTCTTTTTTTCTCTTTCTGTAAGTTTTGGCCTTCACTTTAGTATTTTTTCATTCGTCAAGTAGAAATTTGCATTAAATTTTATATCAATATTTTATCAATTATAATTAATCATCAGTCATAAGTCGTCAGTAAGTCATGTCAGGCTCTTGGGTAAAGCGGCGGCCTCATTACACAAGCTTATGTAAGGAGATTTGGCGGCATCGAGGATATACATGATACGCTAATTTCTTCATGATTATTTCATTTGTGCACTTTCACTGAACAAAATTGTACAAAATGCCACCAAAATTGACTAATTTCACTCAATATCAACACGAAATTTAATAATTATGAAAAAACTTCGACCATCTTTTCTCTAGATGGCGCCAAAACTCATTAATCGTTTTTCATACTATTTTTTTACGGTAATTTGCTCTTTTCTGGGGCCGGCTAAGACCTTGAGGCCATGCTGCCATGTCTTCAGTATTAATAAATTATTTTCAAAAGTCACAAGACGTTTTACGTCATAAGTCAAAGTCATGTCAGGGTCTTGAATAAAGTGGTGGCCTCGTTACTCAGAAATATCCTTAATCAGAAAGTCGATATTAATGGTGTAAAATCGACAGGTGCTGCTGTTACCATGGGTGTCGCCCAGGGCTCCTTTCTTTGACCATTTTTGTTTCTCGTATACATAAATGACTTGCCTAACTACGTAAGGGATAATCATGGAATAGTGTTGTTTGCGGATGACACTTCACTATTATTAATAAAAGTGAAAAGACAACTGGGTAAGTATGATGAAAGAACGATGCTATTTCTAAAGTTGTACACTGATTCAATGTAAACAATCTCTTTCTAAATGAAAAAAAACTAAATGCATCAAATTTTTAATGCCTAATGTAAGGAAAGTAGATACCAATGTACAAATCAATGGGAACAAACTGGACCTAGTACATTCCACAACATTTTAGGAATCTCTGTAGATAAAAAGTTACAGTGGGGTCCGCACATTGCAAAACTTGTCATCAAATTGAGCTCAGCAGCTTACGCTGTTAAAAAAATAAGGCATTTAACAGATGTCGACACCGCTAGAATTGTTTATTTTAGTTATTTCCACAGCATCATGTCATAAGGCATTCTTCTCTGGGGAAGCTCGGCCGAGGTAGACACAATATGTTGGAAGTTTTACCAAGTGCCGACGATGGAAAATATCAAAACGTGGAAGTACATAATTTCACTCTGATAAATTGAGCTAAAAGTACGTCTGTGTTAATGCAATTTTATTTATTTGTGTGATTTAGGTATTGACTTCTTGCATGTAAGTACTTAAATTCCAATAATTATCACAACAACAAAAATGAGCAAATTGGGCCATTCGATCAGGCGTGATGCGTTGGCCGCGCGAAATGGGGATTCCTTTTTATGTGATATACATATATGTATGAATAGGTAAAATATTATAGTGATATAAAATTGAATTAAAATGATTTATTAGACGGTTTCATATTATATATACATAGTATGTTATTTATTTCAATTATTTATTAAGAATTATACGTTGCCAAAAATATTTGCAATGACTCTGGTTGTTGTGCTGAGACGTTAGATCTAAAGAAACATACAGATAGTGCTATCCTAAGATAACTACTTACTTAATGATTCCGATTAGTTCCGATTTCCGACCTTGACTCTTGATACACAAGAGCATAGGTACTTTGTACAAGTGTATACTTTCTTTAGGTCTTTTATTAAGCAATTGAGTCCATAGTGATCTTTTAGCGCATAACAAAGCATCAAATGACTTTTTTGCCTAGTTTTGTAACAAACTTATTCTAAATTTACTTCTCTAGGCGGCGTGAACTTCTTACCATCAGGAAATCCGTCTGCTTGTTTGCCTTCCTATAACATAAAAAAATCATGAGGTTGTTGTTTTTGTGCAGATGCTTGCTTAATCAGAGTAATGGCAAGGTCCCAAGTTTTTGTTTCCACTTTTACAACTTGTCACCATGTTGAGCCATCTCCCGGTAGCAATATTTCTTATCCTTCCATCACAGTATAGCAACTAAGCTTATTTCCATTGAAACCACAGGGTTGTCACTTTTATTTTGTTTTATCGAGTTTTGTGTCACAACATTTATCTATTCTCCAAGAGAATACATTTTTATCACCTAAGATTAACTGTTGATAGCCTGAAGTATCTAACTGTACTGTTGCAAAATAGAGCGGGTGGGCATTGCCAGTAAATTTACTACATCGAGCAGGCAACTATCATCGAAAAAACGAAACGGAAATGACAACGATAAAGAAGTTTTCGCTGAACGTCACAGGTTTATGAATATGAAAGCTGTCGTGATTAAGATTGTTCTTAGCCACATTTCATTTAGGTTTTTAACCGAGTCAAAAAAATAGGAGGAAGGTCTCAATTTGACTTAAGTATCTTTTTATTGTACGTTTGTTAAGCGATTGCTTCGACAGTAGCCTACTGATTGTGAGGGTTCTTTTTTAGGAAGATAGGTCATACTTAATTATTCTGAGGTGGTCCCGTATTAATTTGACCTGTCAAAAAAAAAAACCATCAAAATCAGTTTGCTACTGCCGAGTAACCGGGTAACAAACATACAAAAAACATACAGTCTAATTGAGAACCTCTTCCTTTTTTTGGAGTTGGTTAAAATATATTCGTAAAAACTTTCTGTGGCTTTTTTTTTATAACATTGGAAGGCAAACAAGCACACGGATTTCCTGATGGTAAGAAATTCCCGCCGCCGATAGACACCAAAGGTGATAATGGTGCGTTGCTAACCAGAGGCCTCGAGCAAAAGTAAGTTAACCGGCTACCTTACCCTCCGAACCGGAACACGTCATGACGTTATGGCGATAGGAATAGGTAAGGCGGTGGTACCAATCCGGGTGAGTCGCTGCGAAACTCTACCACCTAGTAGGATGTCACGGTGTTAGTGAAGGTAAGCCTATGCTCGCCTTTTACGACCTGCCTGGCACAGAAAGGCAGATGGTCTATTCTACAAAGGAGCTCGGACCAACACGGGGGAATTAATATCGCTTATATTTTTAAATATCGCTTAGTCTTACCCCAACTGACAACCTTTTTATGGACTCATTTTTGGAGCACTTTTTCTGGGATTGTCAGCACGTAATGGTACTCGTATATATGGCTTTATAAAGTAAGTTTACCGACTGCGTCTACCTGCTCTAAGCTAATGTACCAGTCACTATCAGTTATTAAACAGGTTGGCGACCTTGTTCATCAAGGGGTTTGATACGGGATCGTTGGCGACTAATATAAAAACCACTTAGTCTTCATAATCCACTACATATTATTAGTCTATTATTGGCTTAATCGTCGGTTAAACTTAGTCTGAAATGCACTCTGAAATAAAAGACTCTTATTGATACGACCGTAAGTACCTACTAAGTTAAGGTATACCTACAAGAACACTATATTCTTGTACAAGAACGGTATTATTTTTGTAGGTATACTTTAATTTCACAAATGTTCTCAAACTTGTCCTTGCACATATGGGTGTAACTTTAAATTTTACTTAGCTGCTACATCTCTAATCTAGGAACAGTTTATAAAATTTTTGAACCAGGCAGTAAAATTGTTTAAAGGAATAGCTTGATTAAGACTTTTAAACAGCAATTGAGTGACTGCGTCTACCTTGCAAGGGTTAAGATAGATTTAGTGAGATAAAATATATATTTAGGGCACCTACTTAGAAAACAGATACGAAACACACGGTTTTCCTGACGGCCTTTGCCTCTTAGCAACCGGGAGCTGTGGATTTTAGGCACTACAGATGTTATAGGTGCTTTGCAGTCTTGTGGTCGGGGTTTTACCCCTAATATCGAAATTTAACGACTTCCCTACTATCCGAAACACGTCAGTGCTAACCACTGACATAAGGTACAACGGCAGAATAGGAAAATTAAATGAATTGTCAGATTTTATATCATTAGTTCCAAAGTGTAAAACAGATGTTCTCAAACTCTTTTTATCTAACGCCCACTTTAAATGTAAGTAAGCTTGTAGCGCCCCCTACCCTTTATCTTAAAAACCTTAATAACGCGTAAGTCTCGCTTGGAATTAAATTAAAATTATATTCTAAACGAGACTATTCTTAGCAGAGAGAGTAATAATTATGCTATACTCGTATAAGTTATATTTCTACAATCTATACTATCTACACCAGGGGTGGGCAAATAGTTTTGACCGCGGGCCGGTAAATTAAAAAAATTCTAGTGGCGGCCAGTAAATTAAAATAAATCTTTAGGCGTTCCGGTAGTTAAAAACACTTAAAAAGAGCTGTAAATGACGTAACGTTGAATAAAGATAACACAAGGCACTTTTTTATTTTACAATTGCAATTAATATAAAATCGATTTATGAAGTCTTAATATATTAAATTCCCATTATAGGTATATGTTTGAAGTACCTATAGATTCAGTTTCTTGATTGTTCAAATTTTAACAGTCTTAACTTTTCGAACATTATTTTTTCAAGTAGGTTCATATTTTTTTCTAAACAAAAACGCTTGGCGGGCCGTACTAAAACCTCTTACGGGTCAGATGCGGCCCGCGGGCCGTAATTTGCCCACCACTGATCTATATTAATATTATAAAGAGGGAATGTTTGATTTTTTATTTGTTTGAAATGAATAGGCTTCGAAACTAGTGGACCAATTTCAAAAAATCTTACACCCTTAAAATGCTACATTATCCCTTAGTGACATAGGCTTTGTTTCATCAAAATCGGTGCAGTAAAAGCCAAATTACGCAAGCGAAGCTGCGTAAAACTGCTAGAAGTATATAAAAATGGATGTTGTGTAGCCTGAACATTTTTTTAACCCAATTTATTAACTTTAAATCCAAGCACAATAGGGTACACATTACTATTTAAAGCCACATGGTACGCTTCCTACCAGTCAACCTAATTTCACTTGGGTAATAGTTTGATGGGGTGCTCTGAAAAAAACATGTTTGAAAGTGTTATATACTACTCGTATTAAATACTTATGCTACCTAATGTAGAGGATTCTAGACAAGTCTGTAGAAATTATGGTACCTACCTACTCGGCACTTGGCATTCGATACTGCTTGGGCACAGGGCTACTACTACTACTACAGGGCAAGGGACTTAACGTGATACCAAAGTAATAACATATTAGAACTTAGAGGTATGTGCACATAATAAATAGCACTAAACACTGTTAAAGCCTATTTGAAAGTTTTCACATTTTTGTTTCATAAGAACTTTAGTACTTATATTTATTTAAATATGAATAAAGTATGTTTATTTTCTTTTCACCGTTTAAAAAGTCGTTCGTAAAAAGCGTTAGGTATGTGACATTTGCCATCTGTGATGTCGGTTTGTAGTCAGTGTATAACAAACATCTCTCACGCTCACTTCCAACATTTACTTATAACTAGCTGTTCCGGCGAACTTAGTTTCACCCGTTCAGCTTATATGGGAAAAAATAAAAGTTGTTTTCCTAATTGCCTTGTATTTTCACGGGATAATAAGTATCCTATGTGTTTTTCCTGGTTTTAAGCTACCTCCCGAATAATTTTCAGGCAGTTCGTAAAAGGCGAGCGTAGGCTTACCGACACTAACGCCGTGACATCTGACTAGGTGGTAGAGTTTCGCAGCGACCCACCCGGATTGGTACCACCGCCTTACCTATTCCTACCGCCATAACGTCATGACTTGTTACGGTTTGGAAGGTGAGCAAGCCGGTAAACTTACTTTTGCTCGAGGCCTAACATCCCGGCCTCAGGTTGGCAACGCACCATTACCACCTGTGGTGTCTCTAGTTGGCGTTAATTTCCTACCATTAGGAAATCCGTCTGCTAGTTTGCCTTAGAATATCATAAAAAAGGTGTCCCTAAGAACTTTGGCGACGGCTACTCTACACCATAATATAGTAGAACTGGCCTCACAGTCATATGTAGACATGTACCTTTATTCATAATATGTATCTATATATTTATATTGTGAACTATAGAGTTCTTCTTATCCTTGATCTTAAGTTCGTAGTATCATAAGTATCCACAAACCTTTCATTCACTTGATAATTCATATACTCAATTACATAATAAAAATTCTTGAACTTTAAGTCAAGATATCACAATAAGTACCCACTTACCATAACAAGTTACAACACATATCAGTTGTCACTTTCTCCACATTATACACGTCTCATGGTCACCATCTCACCAACTGATATATAAGAACGAATATCTTTATTTACTTAAAAATAAGGACAAAAGACCAAAAGTTTAAAGACACTATCACATGTAACATCGTTTTACAGGATACAATGACCTCACTCAGCATAAAATACAAATGATAAATGGTCTATTCTGCAAAGGAGCCCAGACCAAAACGGAGAAAAACAACTTACTTTTTTTATGATATTGGAAGGCAAACAAGCAGACGGATTTCCTGATGGCAAGAAATTCAGGCCGCCTAGAGACACCAAAGGTAATTATGGTGCGTTGCCAACCTGGGGCCAGGATGTTAGGCCTCGAGCAAAAGTAAGTTTACCGGCTACCTTACCCTCCGAATAGGTAAGGCGGTGGTACCAATCCGGGCGAGTCGCTGCTAAACTCTACCACCTAGTCAGAATTCACGGTGTAAGTGACGGTGAGCCTTTGCTCGCCTTTTACGAGCTGCCTGGCAGGGAAGGCAGATGTTCTATTCTACAAAGGAGCCCGGACCAACACGAAGAAAAAACTCGAATAACCATTTACCGGATCTTCAGACTTACAAAGAAAAGAAGATAGCCGTACCTTACCCTCCGAACTGGAACACTTCATGACGTTATGTCGGCAGAAGGAGGTAAGGCGGTGGTACCAATCCGGGCGAGACGCTCCGAAACTCTACCACGTAGTACATTTCCTAAAACATTTTTATATGTTTAAACTCAAACCATAGAGGAAAATTTCATTTTTTTCTTTTATGTGATGGAACAACTTTCTCAATAGCTTCCATTCAAATTTTATTACAGTAATCGACGAGAATACTTACATCATCACATTTTCAAACAAGTCGTATCAATAAATATCCTTCAGGAATCCACATATGTTTCCGTAATCTCCTTTGAAAAAGTTTGGAAATCTTACAGCAACTGTTATGAAGTAATGATTAATGTAGGTATATCAAAATTGAATATCTAAGGAAGGATGATAAGTATCTACTGCGCTCAAAGACATATTGGATTAATTAACAAAACAAAGAGTAGAGTTTGCCAGGGCTATATCTAAAACTTTAGTCTTACTATTTGGTACCCTTTTAAACTGCCGAAGCCGGAGACTATTAACGGAGAAAAAAAACTAAGTTTTTCCTATAATTGGAACCTGTTGCCTTAAAACTTGATCTCCAGGTTGTTGCCAATCTAGTAAACCCAGATTAAAATCACCCACAATACAAGTATGTAAGTATGTGTTTCGGAATTATCGAGACCTGCATTTGCTCAAAAAATTTCCCATGCTGACAGTAACAGCAGTAACAGCGCATATGTTTAGTGTTTTCTTTGCCAAACAACTTGAAAGTCGGACAGATACCGCCATATCCTCACCACAACTTTCTTTTTCGATTAATTTTTCAAACTGAAATTTTCTTGAAACAGCAATTAATACCGCACCTCCATCCCCTTTATTCTGATACTAGATGCCCGCCCTCGCTTCGCTTCGGTAAGTAATGCAGTAAGCGCGCAGGTCTTTGCCACGCTTCAACGATATTTAATTTTGCGCCTGGAGATTTTAACTTTTAGATAACTCATTAGATGTTTTTTTTTCTGATAGTGTAAAAGGCAATTTTGATCTTAATTACACGCATAACGTATCTCACAGATTTATTTGATTAAGGGTTAATACGGTATTGTTAAAAATATGTTCTAAATTAACCCTTCATTTTACTGTTTTAAGTAAACGCAAAAAACGGTTATTGTGGGTTATCCTTTCAAAATGGACATAGACCACCGCTTACTTTTTTGAGATCTATCGAAGAGAAAAAAATCCACCATATATTTTTTTGTTAAAACTCAAAAGGTTTTGGCAGCGTTTTCGAGCAAAGATCCCGATCGGCTTATTTTTTGCCGACATATTGAACTAATATCGTTATAATATCGTTGGTTTGTATAAAGCATAAACTTACTACACACTAAAACCTTCCTCAAAAACTGTTCTATCTATTGTTGAAAACCGAATGAAAATCCGTTCAGTACTTTTCGAGTAAATCACGAACAGACAGACAGACGCGGCGGGGGACTTTGTTTTATAATATATATTAATGTGGCAATGTCAGTCCTTGTCACTGTCGTATTGTTTTTGGTTTTAGCATTCTGATCAAGTCCTTATTTCGTAACATAGTTCAACGCCAGCTCTTTTGTATCCAATGTAGAGCACTGCAAACCGTAGTTGGCCGAACATTTTCTCGAACATTTTGACGTATGTGTATATGTCTTTCTCATCATAACTTTAGAAGAAATGGACCAACTTCTATGCGGATTTTTTCGTTTGAAACCTGATGCTACACAAAAGTCTGTAAGAGGTTATTAGAAAAAATGTTTTAGGATTCTTTAAAAAATGTAACAGATAAGCGGAAGAATTAGAAGGCAAGGTGACATCATTACAGTGCAAATTTCTAAAGATGATGTTTTTGAATCTTGTTTTTCTTGTTTTAGCACATTCATTTTAGATTTATTAATCTAGTTTATTGAATCACCGATATCTTGATTAATTCATGTTATAACCCGGATCAAGTCAAAAGTCTGTTTAGTGGTATACCTACTCGTTTTATATACACGTTGTTTGGAGTTAACACTTGTACTTATCCACTGTATACTTTATTTAATACTTTCTGTCAAAAAATAGTTTTAAGTTTAAATTAAAAATTGCGTCATTCAATCTAAAAATAAATAAAGTGATTATTACAGCTAAACATTTAATTTATAATTTTATATTCATTATTCAAAATACCAGTATATTTATTGATGTTATCTCTTAGATAACTGTGACCTATTATTATTATAGAATTTATAGGGAGCTGTGTTCTGGCCGAGGTTTTAGGCCAATTGTACTAATCTACCGGCCATTCGTATATATATGGACCGTAATATGATATTGTCAATATAGCAGCAGGAATATCCACTTTTACTTTCCAGCCAACCGGTTTCACTGTTTACAGCATCATCAGGGCTTTGAAACTAAAGATAAAAAGGATAAAAGGACTTTAGTTTCAAAGCCCTGATGATGCTGTAAACAGTGAAACCGGTTGGCTGGAAAGTAACAGAAAGTGTTAAATAAAGTGTACAGTGGATAAGTACAAGTGTTAACTCCAAACAACGTGTATAAACAATGGAATTCCACCAAGTGCCGACGATAGCAAGTATAGATTCTACTCGTTTTACTGTAATAAATTTACCTGGAACCATCTTCAAGATCAAGACATCAGCCTACAATCTAGTTTCTTGTGTGACTGAAGCTACTGTTTGTAAGCTTCATCAAATCCTAACCCGAAACCGATGGATGCAACCAGTAATTTCATGGTGGCAGGAACAGGTAAGCCGGTAAAATTCTACTACCAGGCCAGTAGGTACACCGTGTTTGTGATAAATAAACAGATGTTTTCCTTGAATTTAAATCAGTTGGTGTATATTCTTCAAAGCATCCTGGGACCAACTGAACTAGGACAACTTGTTTTCATGCTTACCTATAGTTTTATATCGCCTCTGTAGTCTAGCAGTCAAGTATTGGCTTTGTCTTCATGAGATCCCAAGTTCGATCCCTGGGCTTGGGTAACAAAATAAAATTGGGTATTTTTATCGTAGTCTAATACAAAAAATAACGTAGACCGGGATTGAACATGTGCCTGGTTGGCAATAGGCCTATATCTATCAGTATCTTTCTGTTTAAAGCGATAGCTAAGTTCCTTCTTTTAGTTAGAATAAGGTTCCCGTGACTCGTGAGAGAGGGGTGAAAGTAAAATGTAAATGGGTTATATTTCGAACGTGTAGTCTGTTTTTTTAATAGTTTCTATACTCGCCCGGATTGATACCACCGCCTTACCTATTCCTGCCGCCATAACGTCATGACGTGTTCCGGTTCGGAGGGTAAGGTAGCCGGTAAACTTACTTTTACTCGAGGCCTAACATCTCGGCCTCTGGTTGGCGACGACCTTATTCTAACTAAAATAATCAGCTAGTCGTGTGCGCTCTGGTTGTGCCTCTGCTCACCTTTCCAAGGATATGGGCGTGAAGGTACTTTTTTCACATAATCTCATTTTATTAAATTCTATTTAAAAATCGGAAGAATACGCATTCTCAACCTTATTAGTGCTTTTTTAAGGGTATTATTAATTTAACCAAATTCTGACTTAGGCTTAGACTAACTCTTAGAAGTGCCCGTAGATTAATCCTTTTTTAAAATGTTCATTTGCAAACATTACACAATATCTTAACCCAATAAAAAGCTACAAAGTGCGCGTGCGCACGAAAACGAAATTTCCAAACTATCAAAATTTATTACTCCAGAAAACATTGAAAGTAACAGTTACTACCACGGAAGTTTGCTCCAATAAACGCTCTTAATATAAACCCATACATTAAAAAAAATCTAACTGTCAACATAAGAATAATTTGTGTAACGGAGCGTGAACTTATGTCAGAATAGGTTCGAATGATTCTTAGAAGAAAACTGAAAAGGAAACCGAAATTTTGACATAATGCGGTGTTACTCATTTCAAACAAAAACTTAAGCGTGCCCATTTTGAATGTTTCTAAAGAATGGTATTGTAAGGTAACTGTAGGCTTGCGGGGCTTCGTGCAGAGGCTGAAGGTCGACCTTTGGTGTCTCTAGGCGGCAGGAATTTCTTACCATCAGGATATCCATCTACTTGTTTGCCTTCCAATGTTATAAAAAAAATATATATATAGTTTTTTTCGCGATGTCTTAAAAAGTTTTATCATTAACTACCTAAATAACTCTAACACGAATCCGCGGAAAACAACAAGTCTAACATGCGTGTAATAATATATTAAAAAAACATTTAGCACATAACAACACAACTTAATTAAAACCTTGTTATGGCATTCATAAAATAAACCATAATGACCTACGGATGAACGTGGAGCCTAACGATTGGTCTACCTCTACGTTATCGTCTGGTGTTGATCGCCGTGCCATGAAACAGAAGAATGGGTACGTGCAATCGGTTTATTTTTTAGCTGGTGGAAATAAGTCTCCAACATTTTTGCTATAGGTACGATAAGCAAGGGAAGCGACACGAAACAATAAGATATACCAGTAAAAGCTTCTCCTGATGGTAAGAGATAAGAGATAAAAAAATGGTAAGAAATAAGTATCTCACAAATCTTACACTTATTTGAAATGAGATTAAATGTTATGTTCTAAATTATATTAACCCTTATATACTCACAATATACTCACAATTCATAGCACTAATCTAAAATAATATGTCAAAAAATAGTTTTAAGTTTAAATTAAAAATTGCGTCATTCAATCTAAAAATAAATAAAGTGATTATTACAGCTAAACATTTAATTTATAATTTTATATTCATTATTCAAAATACCAGTATATTGATTGATGTTATCTCTTAGATAACTGTGACCTATTATTATTATAGAATTTATAGGTGAGCTGTGTTCTGGCCGAGGTTTTAGGCCAATTGTACTAATCTACCGGCCATTCGTTTATATGGACCGTAATATGAGATTGTCAATATAGCAGCAGGAATATGTAAGGCTTTGGATCCCTCCGTACAAGTTGCTGCACAGCCCTCTACTACCACTGGTATTTTTGGTAACGACCGCATAATCTTTTCTTGTCTCTTATGAGTCGTCTGGCAAGAAGGCAGATGGTCTATTCAACAGACCTGGGGGCTGATTTCGTATCTTTTTAGTGATGATCACTGGGTAAAGTGTACATCAAATAACTGTCAAATTACAGAAAAAACAAAAGAGATAGCATATACAAAACACGTCATTTGACAGCTATTTGATGTACACTTCACCAAGGGATCATTCCTAAAAAGATATGCAATAAGCCCCCTGAATCATAAAGAAGAGCATACCTATCTAACTCCATGTTCTAATCTATAGCTTAAGTTTTGTTCAAGATATTTTTTACATAGTCTGTGCTCAGACCAGGGGGTGATTGTGTCTCAGTTGCCAACTCAAACTGCAAAAGTGTACATCAAAAGACGTCATTTGTGTTTGCTATCTCTACTGTATTTCTATTTCTGTTTCTGTGTAGACAGACAACTGTTTCTGTATAACAGATATAGAGATCTGTTTCTATTTCTGTTGGTCACTGGAGATAGCAAATATAAAACACGTCATTTGACAGCTATTTGATGTCCACTTTTCCATTTTGAGTGGGCAACTGACGTACATAATCAGCCCCCAGATAAGTGTCAGTCACTGAACATATTCCTACCAAAGTTATTTATACTAAAGTTTGTATTTTGTTATGTATGTTACGCTTTCGTGAATAAACATGTGATTCCATTTTAATAAATATGTTTATTTTATTAGATGTTGGAGAAGGACAAAATCTAATTATTTTTGATCTTTGTTCCAATGTTTGAACGGGTTCCCGCGGGAAAATTGCACAGCTTATAGTTGCGGCTAACATCTATTAATGGTATTTAGGAACAAACAGCCAAGAAAAAAACAAACAGTGGCTGTTCTAATAGATGTAATCACACGCATTGTTACGACCTGGGTAAAAGTAAACATTTATCGAGTTTGCGAGCAGTTTACGCGTATTTGTCATACCTATTACATACGCGTAGAGCTGGGGCATGTTTTTGTAAAAATAATTTATTTATCAAATTATTAGTTATTTACTAATGCGACGTGTTGGTCCGGGCTCCTTTGAAGAATCTGCTATCTGCCTTCCTGCCAGGCAGCTCATAAAAGGCGACCATAGGCTTACCGTCACTAACACCGTGACATCTGACTAGGTGGTAGAGTCTCGCAGCACTTGCCCGGATTGGTACCACCGCCTTACCTATTTAGCGCTTCTGAGGATAAGGTAGCCGGTATATTTACTAATGTTCGAGGTCTAACATACCTTGTCTTGGCAACATACCACCATCACCTATGGTGTCTCGAGGCGGCGTGAATTTCTTATCATCCGGAAATCCGTCTGCTTATTTGCCTTCCAATACCATAAAAAAATTACTATACGATAAACTAGCAAAAATGCAAAATTTTGTTAAAATATATGAATTTGTTAAACAAATAGGCTACTTTTCTTTCGATTGACAGTGGTTCCCGTAGGAGCGTGAGGAAATCTAAAAATTAGTGAGACCATTCTATAATGGTAATGGTAAGCACACAGGTTAGGGTGACAGGAATACGTAATTTTATGCACAAAAATTAGTTTTTGGTTGGCTTTACAATAATGTGCCATTTTGGTGTAATTTGACAAAACACATTTAAGAATTTTTGAATTTTACAGGTCACTGTATTCTATTGATATCGTTTTTCTAGAATATTTTAAAACTCTCCTATTGCTGAATGTTTATAAATTTTCTAATAAAAGCAACGTAGCCCGGGACTGGATATGTGCCCGGTTGGCGATAGATCGAACCTATCGCATTTGCTACCTATAATATTATGGAACTTAGTGTCTTCGCCCTTCGGTTAGTCGTCGAAGCCCTAGTCGTTTCGCTGCCTACGGGGATAAAGGCGTGAAGATACTACTTAAAACAAACAAAATTTGATGTGTTTATAATACATAAAATGCTACAATCCGTCTCTATCTGCAATGACATTTTGTTCGTACTACATTCGTATTGTATATGTATACAACCACCACTAGTGTATATTGGTCGACGTTTTTTTACATTTGACTAAAATGTCGGACGAACATGTCTCTCTTCAAAACTACCAACATACCTAATATTTATTGCTTGTGAGGCTGCTACAAGTTGGAGTTAATATGTTATGGCAATGCGTGCTCCAGCTTAGTAAGACTACGACTGACTATTTCCTTTGATAAGCAAAACGCATTTTATTTCCGCTAGCTCTTTGTAAATAACGTAAGAAAGTCTGCGGGCTGTGAAAATCATCAATTAATTTAGTTTGTGTTTGAATGTCGCTGCGTTGTGACATGCGCAGTTGGTATAGCGGTGAATAGTTTTGAAATAAGAATTCTGTGTATCTTTTTATCATTGTGTGACTTGATAAGGGTTTGAGTGTTGAATTTATTGTGCCTTGGATTTCACTATACGGAAATTTGTTCGAGTAAGTTTTTTTTATCTCTATTTGATTGATTTCGTTGAAAACTTAAATTTAAAATATGAATAGGAAAGGAAGGAGTGATAAATACTAATAAAATATTCACAAATTGGTTAAGTAAGTAAAAATTAACATCAGACAGGATTTGGACCCGTAGTTTTCCTTCGTCTTTCGCTGACAAGGCTCTAACAAATTTAGCAATCAAAGACTTAAATAATTACTAGAATTTATCTCCAGCACAAGGAAAGTGCTAAAGTTAAAAGATAGGAGGGATTTAATAATTTAAATTTCTGTAATGATTTTGAAAAAAATAAAATTATATTTTTATAATGTCTACATACCTACCTACCTATGACAGATTGCAAACAAATACCCTACATAGATCTAGATTCTTTTCATACAATTTGGTTTTCTTCATTGATTTTGGTGTTTTGATTGTAAGAACACTGACTCGATAGGTACCTATAAGATATACCTACCTAGGTACCCACCTAAGCCACGTGTTGCCTAAGTACCTAAGGCTGAGATTTTAAGCTATTACTACACGTTTAAGAACACTGATGTTATCGAGGCAGCAACAGCAGAAGCTAGAACATCGTTCGTTACCATAAGCGATGGTAAGCTGGAGTTTGGTGACCACTCACGTGGTAGGTATAGATCCTACCGTGGTGGGTGGTTATGAACTCTTAGCACAGACTTCCGTACCGGAAAAAAGCAAACACCATCTCCATTTTTCTGCAAATTGCAAAACTAGGTAGGTACCTACTACCTACCTACCTATAACAACAAGTTGCTCCTAAGAACTTTCTGGTCTCTGGCGAAAAAAATCCAAAGCTAAAGTAAGTAGGTAGGTATGTGGATATGTAGGATTACCCTTGAATCTCAATTTCATGGAAATTAGAAATTGGGATCGGATTAGTGTTATTTTACTGACTCCAAAAAAGGAGAAGTTTCTCTATTCGACTGCATTTTTACCCTGTGTTGGCCCGGGCTCCTTTGCAGAATAGACCATCTGCCTCCCTGACACGCAGCTCGTAAAAGTCGAGCATAGGCTTACTGTCAATAACACCGTGACATCTTAGTAGATGATAGAGTTTCGTAGCGATTCGCCCAACCCAATCAACGTTGACGTGTTCCGGTTGGAGGGTAAGGTAGACGGTTACTTACTTTTGCTCGAGACCTAACATCCCGGCCTCAGTTTGGCAACGCACCATTACCACCTTTGGTATCTCTAGCCGGCGTGAATTTCTTACCATCAGGATATCCGCCTGCTTGTTTGCCTTCCTTTTGTTATGCCATGACTCGGGCAATAGCTAACCGGTTTTGATCGTTTTTTAGAAAGATGCCTAGGTCATGATTTAGAAGTGTTCCCATATTAGTTTTGTCATGATCAGACTAGTGTTTTTGATTTGTAGGTACTTAGGGGGCGTCCACAAATTACGAGAGATATTTAAGGGGGGGAGGGGGTCGATTCGAATCTCACCTAATCTCAAGTTGGGGAGAGTATCCCCGAAGCGGTAGGCAGAGGCATAACCAGGGCACCCACGACTAGCCGAAGAAACTAAGTCCCACAATGTGATAGGTGGCAAGCCTATCGCCAACCGGGCACATTTCCAATCCCGAGCAACATTTTTTTTATTAGAAAACTGGAAAAACCCAATTTCTGTTTTATTGGTCGACCTGGGATTCGAACCCGGGACCTCATGCAGTCAAGTCCAACAACTGAACCGCTAGACCACAGAGGCGATCGCTATGGTGACGCTATGGTGGCAGAAATTGATAAACCAGTGAAACACATCTTACTCTACCACCTAGTTATGACAGACTGCGCTAGTAGCTTAATCTAGAAATTCAAGTAATTAAATATTAGCGGGCGATGGGTTCGTCACAATCTAGCACCGTAGAGAATATAATCAAATATGTGCTCTCAAAAATGTTTACTAAACGAACCAATTCTTGTAATATTTGTATTTATTTGCATATCAGTTCCATAATAAGATACATGACATCTTAAAATGATTATATGCTTATTATTTATGATCCATAACATCAGTTATTATCATTGTCGTTTTCCAATGATCTGGGAACGCATGCAATATGTCGTGGTACTTCGTATTTACTTTCACCGTCATCTTTGCACATGCAACATTTAATGCCTTACTTAAGTGCAAATTAATTGTTAATAAAATTTTCTTCCGTTTTAGTCCTGATCCCCTGATCATGTTTCCTATTTGCCACTCTGCTTGGCAGCTCATAAGAAGTGAGTATAGTTTAAATATGTCAGTCATTACCAAGAAGACAGCTGCTGGTGGTGGTAGCAACTGCCATTAAACTGTTTGGCATTGTCACGTTCCATCCCAAAAAATAGGGCAGTTAGTAAATTTACACATTAGCTCTATCACAAGCCCTATAACATTTGCAACGTCTATAGGCTTTTACTAGTAGTCGCCCGTTGGTCGAAACTCGACCGTATTAAATTTTAATATCTTGTTGATAAGAATCTTCATTCATCATCATTCATTCATTCATCTTCATTTCTCAAGACCATCTACTTTGTTTCCAAACTTTATAGTGCGCCATCTGTGATCTTTTATCGTTATTATAAATATATTTGTAATTGTGTGTGTCAAAGGCATCGTAGTGTGGGTAATGTTTTATTTATTGATTTAATGTACTTTATAAGCATTATTATTGAAAAATATTAGCGTTTTGCACTTCTCCTACACATAAACTATAAGTGTGCCAAATTACATACTGCCCTACCAGCGCATTTTTCCTAAAAAGGGGTCCAAAGTTTTGGCATCACGTTAATACGTATAATCTCTTAAAAATATTAAAACTCGATAAAGTTTATTATTTAAGTGTATACCTTTTCAGTTCCAGTTGTATTGTTTTTCGGAAAATCATACGTATTGGTATTACTACTTCACCTATTCTACCCGCTATAACTTCAATGCTAGTCTCTGCTGTTTTCCGGTATAGGTGGCAATGACAACGTTGTGGAGATCATAAAGGTGGATTCGTCATTTTGTTTTGCTATAGACCTTTGAGATAGATTTGCATGAGATCGATTTGAGAGATTTGCATGAGATCGATTTGAGAGATTTGCATGATACCTACTGTAAAAAGTTCTACTATCTATCTATCTAATCTAACCCCTAAAATAAACAAATTGTATACTCCAGGATTCAAACCCGAGTTTTCCGAGCATGATGCGTTGAAATGGGGATCTATATAGATAATCGATGTTATTGTATTGACATTGATATGTATATTTAAACATGTATGTATGCAGTAGAATATGTTGGTAAGATTGCATATTATAGGCGCAATTTACATATTTTATTATTTAAACTTTCCAAAATATTGTGTTTGAAAGAAAGAAGAAAGAAAGGAAAATATGTCATAGCATTAATATGTGTTTGCCAAGGCTGGTACATAATTTTTATAGTACTTAAATTTTCTACCTCATTATGGTATGCAAAATTTATTTAGTAAGTAAGATACATTAAAGTTAATTACATATAATAAAGTAAATTTTATTTAAAATTATTATAATGTCATTTAATTATAATTATATCATTAAATTATAACATGTCAAATTTTATTAACATTTCATTTCAAATATAAATATTTTTTCTAATCAGTAATAATAATAAATAATAATAATAAATATCCCTGGACAACGCAAACAAATTGAATCTAACCCTAAAGTAAGTAAGTCAACGATACTAATAAATAGAAATACTTAAATAGATACCAGAATATATTTAATAAACACCCAGACCCCGAAATACAAACATCTAAATGTTCATCACACAAATGTCTGCCCCCGTCGGGAATCGAACCCGAGCCTCGCGGTAAGTCGATGTAGTTAGACGTGTATCTACGCTAGCCACTCGACCAACGAGGCGGTCAGTGATATTTTATTACACGTAATTTATAAATACTTATCCTACATCTATGATTATAATTGACAAATAAAAAACAAAACAATGATATTATAAAAAGAGATTTTAAATTTTAATAATGACAATAATATGATACATAAACTAACACTAATGAATTCAGGGATATTTTAAATTATTTCAATTATTTTACATTTTTGTTGTTTAAAAAAATATTAATATTATAAAAATATTCTTTTAATAACCTGCATGATAACTCTTTTTTAAATTTATTAAATGTCAAACTTTTGAAACTTTGCGGTTATTTAATATCTTTATATTTATAATTCGTCTGTGAGTGTGTATGTCACTGAACTCCTTCTAGACGGCTGGACTGATGTTGATAAAAGTTTTTGTGCGTGTTCAAGGGAATTCGAGAATGGTTTAGATTCACAATTTGGTCTCCTGGAAAATGTTTTTTTTATTTAATTTTTTAATAATAAGTCGTTGTTGATTTTGGAATATTTCACATCGGATCCGACAGACTGCGCTACTGTCGAAGCATTAATGTCAAGCGATACGAAGTTTGCTGGATCAGCTAGTAGTTTTATGTAATGTTATTGAAGCTGTGTTTGTGTGATGTGTGTAAGTAGATTGTGAAAAATACAAGTGATGAATACACTTTGTTTGCAAAATGTAATTGTAGGTAAAAGTACAGGTATACGAGTAACATACTTTTATAGTGTTTTAATATAAATAAGTTATTATTAATTTAATTTCAATATTGAATTTTCGAATCATTTAATGCAATAATTTTATAATTATAGATAATAATTTTATAACCGAAATCTAGAAAAAAAAACATTATGTGTTACTTTAAGGGACCAAGGCTTCAACGTTTAATTTTTTACAATTTAACACATATTAAAACAGTAAAGAAATTGTAAATTATATACTTTTTGATGAGATTGGTAATTTTAAATTGTACCTATTTTAAAGAAAGAAAATATATTTATTTGCGGAATATGCGTGTTGAAGTTGTTACAAATTTTTTTAATCTTTCCAACATATTCTAGCACATTGTGGTGTGCAAATAATTTAACATTTTTATAAGTGACTAATTACATACACAATGTTTTAATATTCATACGAACAAATAGTTTTATTCTTATTACTATTTGAGTTAGAACTTACAAATAATTTTAAAATTATAATAAATTTAGCCCTGTCTACCGTAAACTACCGTAAATCTACTTGTTACTTAAAAAACTATAGAAATTAATTCATACGTACAGGCGTCATACGGTGACCAAGGGAAATACCTAGACGTTCACTTATGTCTTCATCGATCTTGAGTATCTTTGGCTAACATCTATTACAGTTGTCTCCTCAGTGGTTTAGCGGTCCGGCGTCAGACTGGACTTCTTAAGGTCCCGGGTTCAATCCCCGGGTCGGACAACACAAAAATTAGGAAATGTGTATTTTTAATTTTCTAGAAAAAAAACGTTGCTCGGGATTATATATGTGCCCGTTTGGGGATAGGCTTGCCACATATCATATTTTGAAACTAGAGAATACAATAAATATTCGGCTAGTCGTGGGTGCCCCACGAATACTTGTGCCTCTGCCTACCTTGAGCCTCTGAGCCTCTTGAGCCTTCCTACCTCTTCGGAGATGTGGGCGTATAGATACTTTCTCTACTTTTATCACAAGTTTATCATTTCTGCATTTTGGGGTTACATTTCGAATAATTTATCCATGAATTTTATATAAACACAAACATACTCCTAAATTTAGAAAAAAAAAACAACATAATTTTAATGACAAAGTGTAAACATAATAACATAGAAAAAAACATAATTACTTAAAGGTACCTATTTATTTCCTCGGAGGTCAAGAATAGATGTGTCTTTTTATAATTATATAAAAGCTCATCTACACATTTACATAATGTAATTGGTTATGACAAATTCTAGACGATCACAATGATCACGTAGAGGCAACACCAAGGTTAGATCTTCATTATGTTAAAATAAGTTTCTTGTTTTGTGACCTTTACCTTAGAACTGCAAATCAGAACGTTACGGTGATAGAACATTATGATTGAAATGCGTGCATATTCTATAAACATCAAGTAAAATTAAAATAACCAGATAAATAATTACAATAGCCATAATTTGTCTATGTACATATTATATATTAATACGTTATGCCAAAACTTTGGACCCATTTTCACGAAAATTTCGCGGACGCAGGAGCATTAAATTTGGCACACTGATAGTTTATCATAAGTCATAAGTCGTCACTAAGTCATGTTAGGGTCTTGTGTAAAGCGATGGCCTCATTACTCAAGCTGAGATTTGACGGCAAAGATGAAGTACACGATACGCTAATTTCTTCATAATTATTTCATTTGTGCACTTTCACTGAACAAAAATGTACGAAATGCCACCAAAATTGACAAATTTTGCTCAATTTCGAAACCTAATTAATAATAAAGGAGACTACCGGTGCCTGTAATTTCCAAACGGATTACTATAGTTATGGAAACTGATGTTTGTAGCGATGTTAAAAAAAACAGAAAATTAAATTTTTAAATTACTACCGACAAAACCTATCCATAAATTGCACCTAAGAAACTTCTAGATCTCGTCAATTGCCCACAAAAAACTGCATCGAAGTCAGTTCTTTACTTTAGGTGCTATGACGCCATACACACACGCACACGCATAGACATGTCAATCTTATAGCACCCCTCTTTTTTGCCGATTGTTAAAATACAATCAAAACTTATGGCAACTTTCAGTTCTCATATTCTTTAAAAATTTCTTATTGAATACCACCAGGGCTGTTGGAATGAGTTACTTACAACCGGGTAAACATTTACGCGCGTTTGTGTTACCATATTTTCAATCGATGGCGCCAAAACTCCTATGCTTCCTTCATAAGTAGAAGAACAGTTAAGTACACAAACAAACACACTTTCGCATTTCTAATGTTAGTATGTATTTTGCAGTACTAGCCAAACGGTTTTGATTTGGTCTGAAATCTAGGCTGTTAAGTTATCATAACGTAGACCTTAAGTTTGTCGCAAAAACAAAACCGGTTGGCTAATTTTGTAAATTTAAAGTGAAACTGTGCACGTGCAGTAATATTCTCACATTAATAATTACAAATGGATCCAAGCGCGAAGAAAGGAAAGTATACAGTGTTAAGATAATAAAAGTGGGACAGTTTGAATATTTTCGGCGTTGAAGTACTTCCACGCCATCACCTGCTGGTGTACTGAATTAGTCATTATTTAAAGTAAAATAGTTTTGTTTATATCGCCTCTGTGGTCTAGCGGTTCGGTTGTTGGACTTGACTGCATGAGGTCCCGGGTTTGAATCCCGGGTCGGGCAACAAAAAGTAAATTGGGTTTTACCAAATTTTCTAATAAAAAAAAATGTTGCTCGGGATTGGTAATGTGCCCGGTTGGCGATAGGCTTGCCACCTATCACATTGTGGGACTTAGTGTCTTCGGCTAGTCGTGGGTGCCCTGGTTGTGCCTCTGCCTACCTCTTCGGGAATATGGGCGTGAAGAAAATAGTTTTGTTGCCTGAAATATGTACATTTCACTTAATTCGTTTCATTAAATTTACTACTAAACTAGTTGTAAAGTTTTCCCTAGTTGGGAAGTATCGGCTCTCACCGACCAGCGCTGTATTCTTGCTACGAGTACCTTGGGTAATAATAATTATTATACACTTACTCAGGTTGGAAGATAAGCATTACAGCCTTAGGTTGGTCACTATTACCATATTTTGTGTCTATAGACAGCTAGTTTATTTCTTGTAAAATATGTGCCACAAGCATGCAAATACGTTTCCAGACATTAGTCATTAAAGCCATCAGTTTGTTTATGGTCCATTACAATGAAAAAAACTTTCCTCTACAATTCGAGTATCATCTATATATTAATACATGATGCGAAAACTTTGAACCTCTTTTTACGAAAATTGCGCGAACGTAGGAGAATAAAATTTTTGGCACACTTATAGTTTATTTGTAGGAGAAGTGCAGAACGCTAATATTTTTCAATAGTAATGTTTATAAAGTACATATATTAAATCAATCAATGAAACATTACCCACACTACTATGCATTTGACACACACAAACATATATCTTGCGAAATGAAGATGGTGTTCTTAACAACAATATGTTAAAATGTATCGTGGTCGAATTTCGACCAACGGGCGACCACTAGTATATGCTATTTTTTCAAATCTGACTACTTGTTTTAGAGGTTCGTGCTGCCATAAATACATACGTTTTCGCTTACTAATTTATTCTGATTAATTCTTATCATATTTAAAAATAGTCCTCATTTTGTCTGGTGGTTGCATCCCGCCTGAATAGATAAAATAATGTAGCTAATTCTTTTTTGTTGTGTCAGTTAACAATTACTGAAGAAGAAGAAGGTTCATATTATGAAGAATGTCAACCTTATAACAGAACAATGTCTGTCGGCTCAGCTAGCTTATTATAAAACCAGCTGAAATTTGTATCTACGTTATTTCCTTCGGGTTAGATTTGTAGACATCTATGATTTCTGAACACGAAAATTATACTAACTACAATATTTCGCGCGAATTCAATTTTTTGCGCATCTTTTTTGACGTAAAGACGTCAGTCGTCAACTGTTTGCAAAAAATGGCGTTCACTTCTTTTTGTGTTTTTTTATTTAAATTACCTAACTACTTAACGGCTATTATTGTGTTTTTATATTTAATTTGTCGATTATATTTTCCTTGAAACAAAGTATTTTACGAATAGGGGATTTTTTAAACAGATTCCATTTTTTAAGCTTTTGTGAATGTTAAAGAGCATGATGTTCTAGCAAGTTTTAAAATAAAACTGCTGTGAGAGAACAAAGAATAATTTAAACTTCTAAAAACAGCCATACGTTCAAATAACATGATGTCATATAAGTATACGAAAACAAAAGGTACTTTCCTGGTTTTCCCTGGGTTTGAAAAAAGATAGGAGTACCTTAGAAATAAGTTTTTTAAATGAAAAAATAAATTTTAAAGTAGTTTTACTAATGATGCGGAAATCTGTTAACGTTCTTAAAAATAATGTTTTAGCAGGTTTTAGGAATGCTGTGTGTCGCTTTTGTGGTCTAGCGGTCCGGTGTGGCGTCGGATTCGAGTCCTTGAGGTCCAGGGTTCGATTATTTTAAAGTCTACTTTGTTGTTTGAAAACTACGTTAAAACTGATAAATAATAAAGGAGACTACCGGTGCCTGTAATTTCCAAACAGAGCACTACAATTAGCAAAAAGCAACATATAGATCCCATCAATTGACCACAAAAAAAACTGCATCGAAGTCAGTTCTTTAATTTAGGTGCTATGACGCCACATAGACACGTCAAACTTATAACACCCCTCTTTTTCGCCGAGTGTTAAAAATCAATCCAAAGTTATGGCATCTAACAGTTCTCATATTTTTTTTAAATTTGCTTATCGAATACCACCGGGGCTGTTGGAATGAGTTACTTACCGCCGGGTAAACATTTACGCGCGTTTGTGTTATTTTAAGCTTTGATTCGCATTTCGCTTTTAATGAATCCATTTTGTTCACAAAAATGTGCTCTATGTTTATTTGTTTTCAATGGTGATAGTGTGTTATGCATGAACTACCCACGTAGTTATCAACCGCCTTACCTTCTCCTACAGGATAGCAGCGCACCTACAACATCTATGGTGCCATAGACCACGGTTGTCTTTTACCACCAGGTTAGCAGAAGATTTGTTCACTCGCTTTTATATGATATTTAAAAAGAAACGACGAGTTGCTCTCCGGGAGTGCCAGCAGAAATGAAAACTGGAATAATAACGTTGTGCATTTTTGTTATTTTGGAATGGTTAGGGAATAATTTTGTACGAATTGCTTTAATTATCAGTATGAAAGTACTCTCATTTATGTGGGAGAATATAATATTCATTTATTACGCTATCGTACACAAACATGACAACACGAACATTCGCGCAAGCGCCCTGCGCCGTCTTACTATTTTTTGTATTACCAATCAGGTCACATGTCCTGAGTCCTGACACGAGTTTATAATTTTTTACCCTTTCCAAAAAAAGTGCGCAACGCCTCAAAACCCCGTGTTGGTCCGGGCTCCTTTGCAGAATAGACCATCAGATGCCTTCCTCTTCCTTCTAGGCAGCTCGTAAAAGGCGAGCAAAGACTTACCGTCACTAACACTCTGACACCTGACTAGGTGGTAGAGTTTCGTAGCGACTCCCCCGGATTAGTACCACCGCCTTAATTATCCCTGCCGCCATAACGTCTTGACGGGTTCCAGTTCGGAGGGCAAGGTAGCCGGTAAACTTACTTTTTCTCAAGGCCTAACATCCCGGCCTCAGGTTGGCAACGCACCATTACCACATTTGGTCTATCTAGGTCTATTTCTTACCATCAGGAAATCCGTCTGCTTGTTTGCCTTCCAATATCTTAAAAAAAAATCATACCACGGGGTCTCGTGTCAATAAAATTGCTATCTGCCACGTCATGTTACAGAAACAAACAAAGCTCGACACGCTTACATTGCTGATGCTCTGTTGAATTAGGTATATACTGATGACTTTCATTTTATGATGGGTGACGTCCGTGTGATGCTAGAAAATATCGTCCACATTTCAATTCTCGTGGCCTTGTATTTAGCATTTCTAATGAATTTTTATACAAATTATTAGCTTTCTGCTCTCTTTATTCATTAAAGTGTTAGCGTTTTAAATGTTAATCTTCTCAGTCCGCGCATATTTTTTATTTGTGTATTTTAGTAGTAAAAATGGAATTATTCATATATAATATTACTAATATATATTACCAAAAAAATTTTTTTTTGATAACGTTTTTCAGAAATTTCATTTTTAGTTAGTTTTAAAAAAACTGTAATTAACAAAATAATTAATTTTAAAATTTTTTTCATAACTTTATTAAGTACCTAAACAAAAAGAGCTTTATAGACCAATTATTTAAACTTTTATACCGTAATTTATAAAAACAGAGATTGGAAAAAAATAGTTAATTAACAATGGTGTAACTTTTTGAAAAATCGACAAAAAAACTTTTTTTCACCGAGGTTTTATTCGTTCATGTGTCTAGATTACACTTTAATTTATTCAAAATTTTAAATTGTTATTTAATATTTAAAAAAAAATATTTTAGGTGATATACCGGCTTTTAAGGCGGCGCGCCTATGCCGTAACGCCCTCGCGGAGCCCTATTTTCAGCGTTAAAAAAATATAAATAATATAGATAGAGTTCGGAGAGTTCAAACTTTTTCATTGGAAATTTTCTCCTCTTTCAGGATCTTTTTTCAAAATTCCTTAAATATCAATATTTTAAAAGTTATTAACGAAAACTTAAATATACCTTTCTTTTTTTATCTTATTTTGTTAATAACAATCGCAATTTTTTATGTGCTAATATACCCTTAAAAAACCTTTTTTTGACGTCATTCCGAATCGAATGAGCTAGGGCAAATATTTTTAGGAGCTTTATTTCTATTTAACACGTTTTTGAACTGTCGACTAGCGGCCAATATTAATAATCAATCCTAATCCAAAACTTCCTCTCCAAGATTGATATTTTGATCCATTTTTATGATATCGCTTGCCAATAACATATCTGTGGATTGGATGAATATGGCAATTATGTATAGGATAGGCCGGCGGATAAGCAGCTATCTAGATTGCTTGAAATCCATCTTTAGAGAAATATTATTAACATTTGCCGTAGACTAATCTGTCGATAAACGTATAGCTCGGACACGTCACATGGACATGCCGTGGTTATAGTCTTTAATTACTAGTTAGGTATTAGTAAGGGTTTCCATCTACATTGCTTAGAAAAAGTATTGTACTGTTTTAATATTGTATTTTTTTACTATGAAATAAAATTGTTATTATATAAAAGTAGCTGTTACATGCGGCTTGACCCACATTTTCAGAGGAATCCGTTGTGCGATCGGGATTAAAAGTAGCCTGTATGTTAATCCAGGTCTCAATCTATCTGTGTTCGAAATTTCAGACAAATCCGTTCAGCCATTCGAGCGTGAAAGAGTAACAAACATACACACATCCTTACAAAATTTCGCATTTATAATATTAGTAGGATTCAGAATTGTTGATGTCGATAGCTAAGTCGGTGTTAGAAATACTAGCGAGATTGTCTTATGTCTACTTTCAGTTTTATCTATGTTAGCATTTTGAAAAATCTGTAAAAAATGCAAAGTAGGTGAAGGACATAAAGAGAATTTAACTTAATAAATTTCATTTTATATTTCATATATAATTCATTTTATATTAGTTTCAATAAGTCTTGTGCATATTTTAAAAGTTTAATTAATAAGTTGTGCAAGAAGCACTAAATATGTTTTTTGAAAAAAAAATCCTTTTCTTATTTATTTGCTTCTTAATAAATAAATATCCCTAGACAAATTACACAAATTGAACTTAACCCCAAAGTTAGCAAATTATATGTATGTGTTATGGGTGTTAATCAACGATACCAATACATTTAAATACTTAAACAGATACCAGAATAAATTTTATAAAAAAAGTTGACAACCCTAGCACCAGTTCCACGTATGCCGTGCCAGCAAAAGTTGGACACGTCATGAAATAAAACGTTTATTACCATTATAAGCGATAATAGTTGAGATATGAGTATCAATCAAAGTCTTCGTTTATTTTGTTATCCAAATTAGGAAATTCATACTTAATAATAAAATTAAAGAAAATTTTGTTTGAACTTTGAACTGAAATACGACGAAGACGAACACTAACGTTATGGACTCAATTAAGCGAGGCTAATAATATTAACAATTTTTCTTATGCTCCGCTATCGAAGTTGGGGTACGGTGGTGATGACTGAGCTGCCTTGCAGATATGCAGTTTGTTTTATCTGTTAGGTATATTTTATTAGGTATATGGTACTAAAAAAGAAACTGTTTCTTCATTTTGAATTCGTCGCAAAATACTCGTATATCTTTTCTATGCCATAGATCGTATTAGTACGTTGGGTAGGTACCTAAAGCTTCTGGAGCAAGTTAACCGGGCGATAAAAAAACTTCCAAAAACTTTACACTAAGCTACAACTTAATTATAAAAATATAATAAATAAAATAAATAAAAATATCTTCACGCCCATATTCCCGAAGAGGTAGGCAGAGGTACAACTAGGGCACCCACGACTAGCCGAAGACACTAAGTCCCACAATGTGATAGGTGGCAAGCCTATCGCCAACCAGGCACATATTCAATCCCGAGCAAGATTTTTATTTTATTAAAAAATTTGAAAAGCCCAATTTTTTTTGTTGCCCGATCCGGGAATCGAACCCGGGACCTCCGCAATCAAGTCCGACAACTGAACCGCTAGGCCATAGAGGCGATAAATATAATGCTTAAGTTTTGTTTCACGAATATTAGTTTCCCGGATACACAATTGCAAATAGGAAAATTAGGTTTAATAAGTCCACCTACCGGAGACACAATCTCCTTCAAAGGACAATGCAACGACAATCAATTACAGGAATCAGTGTGCTAAATGCCACCACCAGAACAATGGCAACTGTCAGTCTTTGTTGACGATAGTTTGAATATTTGCACGCCACATTACCTGTCTATTTATTACATACTAGCTGCTCCGGCGAACTTCGTTCCACTCGTTCAGTTTGTATGGGAAAAATTTAAATGTCGTTTTACCTAGTTTCCTCATAGTCGAACGGGATAAAAGTATATTATATCCGTCTCCTGGTTCTAAGCTACTATCCGGTTAATATTCAGCCTAATCGGTTCTTGAGTTATAAATAGTGTGATTAACATTCTTTTTATATTTAGAAAAATAACTGGGTCTTAAAAAGAGGTGTGTATATGTGTGTGACAGTGATTGTGAGTGTACAAGTGTGTGTGAGTAAGAAAAACAAAGTGGGATTAGTTACGCGGCAAACGTTACCTATGACACTTTCGACGCTCCACAATAGTGCGTGATTCTTTGATGTGTTGAATGCATAGCCGAATTTCTTTTTGGAAGCGCAAGCCGTCAGTCCGAAGTATTATCACATAAATTTGATAAAGATCCGGTCTAGTATTTTTTCTCCGTGTTGGTCCGGGCTCCTTTGCAGAATAGACAATCTGCCTTCCTGCCAGGCAGCTCGTAAAAGGCGAGCAAAGGCTTACCGTCACTAACACCGTGACACCTGACTAGGTGGGAGAGTTTCGCAGCGACTCACCCGGTTTGGTACCACCGCCTTACCTATTCCTGCTGCCAAAACGTCATGACGTGTACCGATTCGGAGGGTAAGATAGCCGGTAAACTTACTTTTGCTCGAGGCCTAACATCCCGGCCTCAGGTTGGCAACGCACTATTACCGCCTTTGGTGTCTTTTGGCGGCGGATACTTCTTACCATCAGGAAATCCGTCTGCTTGTTTGCCTTTCAATATCATAAAAAAATTGCAAATTATATTTGTACGTTAATATTCCATGACGATTTGTGTGTCATGGAATTGTGTGTCGTTAATACCTAATACCTGAATACCACTTACCGGGTCTTCGGACCAACCTTTATTAAAAAAATATGTAAGTAATTGGAAAATGGAATTAAAATTAGAGTCGATTTTCTACAGTTTTATTTCCATTATTTTAGGCTGTGTTAAACGGAGCATATTTTAGTTAAGTATACTTATTAGCCACTCTAACTAAAACAGCTTACGGTGGCGGTGGACAGTAACCTCTTAACACAAATATAATCCTTCGTACCTAATTAAAAATAATTCCTTCAGATCCGGATTAAATAACCAATACTTATGTTGAAATAGTATTTACTACACGCGTTTTAAGGCTTAAGTTACGTTTTTGAAGTTATGCTTCTTTAGGCGTGTTATGAAAAAATGATGAGAGTGAAATTTGAAGATATGCGCGCATCTGTCACACAAAAGTAACATCATGAAGTTGCTTGCTGAGTTTTGGCGCCATCGAGAGAAAAGATGGTCGAAGTTTTTTCATAATTATTGAATTTCGTGTTGATATTGAGTGAAATTAGTCAATTTTGGTGGCATTTTGTACAATTTTGTTCAGTGAAAGTGCACAAATGAAATAATCGTGAAAAAATTAGCGTACCGTGTATTTCCTCGTTGCCGCCAAATCTCACTACATGAGCTTGTGTATTAAGGCCGCCACATTACCCAAGAGCCTGACATGACTTACTGACGATTTATGAATGATGACTACGTAATTATAATTGATATAAAATTTGATGCAAATTTCTACTTGACGAATGGCAAAATACTAACATGAAAGCCTAAACTTAAATAAGTTGCTTGTTTTAAAAACATGTTGCTACATTCACGCACGTGTTTTAGTTTCATACAAGTGCGATTTAAATACATTTCGTTTTAGATTTTTTTTGGCAATGCCATAATCAAGTATAACTTCTCACGCGTGTACCTTCATAAGTAAATGCACATATTTTTTTCTTATATTTGGTATTAAAAAGAAACTCAAATGTGATCGTTGTGGTCTAGTGGTCCGGTTTTCCCGGCTAAAAACAGTGGCTCAGATTTGATGAAAACCTTGTTTGCCACCTATCACATTGTGGGACCTGAGTAAGTCATGGTGTCGGAAGCATATTAAACGTACAAAAACTTTGATTACAGCCGGATGAATTATATACCAGCAAGGTTAATTAAACATTTTTAACTTGCCAAAACAATAACACACACAATTATAACAATATGCTCTAAAGAAGTTTCAGTTTCACAAAAATAATGAAATTGTACTACTTCTACATTGTACACTGTCCACCTTTGGAGCTTAGATAAACTCTATTTCTAAATATTAATTTAATGTACTTGTACAAAACACACTATTTCACTACATTTTGTTTTTTTTTATTAGTCAACTTGTCTTGTAAGCTTTTAGGAAATTTTATAAATATTTTAGCAAATTTACAAATCTAAAAACTATAAAAACTATAAACATATATAAACATAGTAAGCAAAAAAATTACAGTAGGTATACTCTTAGGTTATCTTATCTTAGATAGTCTTTGTCCTACATATGCAATCTCAGGTTAATATTGTTTGGGACTGTAACTAAACGTGGGTAGGTACCACTGGTACCTATAGCTTGTCCCTCCTACTCACTTGACACTAGAATGGAGGCGAAGGACATAAATGAAATATATTGTAATAACTACGCTACCTCAATTGATGTAGAAATTTTTCGGTGCATGTAAATGCAGCAATATGGCTTTATTGTAATATCAATGACTGAATTGACTGAATCCGATCCGGTGGTAGTTTTAGAATTAATACACGCGTCACAAAAATATATGTATAGATCCACGTGAATAAAATATATTTGAATTGAATTGGGTTCAATAATATCGCTTAATATAGGCTTAAGAACCCGATGTCATCAAGAAACTCGCAGGAAAGATATACCTATTCGTGCGCTTATCTTGCGCGTCACTAAAATTACGCACGCACAGATCCACGTGAATAAAATATATTTGAATTGAATTGGGTTCAATAATATCGCTTAATATAGGCTTAAGAACCCGATGTCATCAAGAAACTCGCAGGAAAGATATACCTATTCGTGCGCTTATCTTGCGCGTCACTAAAATTACGCAAAAGGTTTAATATGATAATAGAAACGTAACAATGACAATTTTGGCATCTTAGTATTTATATGTATGTTTTTATTTATTTAATTAGTTAGTTAGTAGTTAATTTGTCCCTTTTTGGGACCGGCTACGGCGACTTTTAGGCCAATCTGCCATGTCTTAAGTATTAATAAGTCTTTATTTCACTTACTATTCACTATTTACAAAGTCACGTCACGGTCTTGGTAAGGCGGTTGTGGCTTGACACAAGCTCACTTTGGAGAGATTTGGCGGCAGCGAGGAAATTCACGATACACTAATTTCTTCATGATTATTTTATTTGTGTTCTTTTCTGAACAAAATTGTACAAAATGCCACCAACATTGACTAATTTCACTCAATATAAACACGAAATTTAAAATTTATGAAAAAAATATGACCATCTTCATTCACGATGGCGCCAAAACTCCATGCATATTTTTAATTTCACGAAACAAGATTGTTTTTTTTTCTTGAACTATGAAGAAAAAGTTTTAAATACTACAAAAAGTTTTAATGTAACATTGGTGAAAAGAAAGTAAGCCGCCTTACCGCCGGCCCCTTAAGACCTGGCACTAAGGTTTCACCTTAGCCGTATATTTGGCCTCTGCTGTATACACAGTGGCTGTTCAAGCCAGGCGAGACCAATCAAAGACCAATTGTGTCAACACCATGTAGTCAGCAGGTAACTGCGTCACAAATGTGAGCATTTTGTACCAAGTCCTTTTGCCATCAGTGTTCACCATTGTCATAGTAACTGGCCGGTAAAACAAAAGACTTTATATAAGTTCGAGTCTCATATTGCTAACACATCAAATACATTTTTTTATTTTTTTTTATTTTATTGAATCAAGCGTTATTTTGCTGAAATCTTTTATAGCAGATATAGGCTTATTTTACATCTGCATCAAAGATTGTTAATAATACGTTTGTGCATATCATATTGCTATTGTAAACAGTGTGAATTTTTAGAAGTTTTAAATAATGATCAAAATTACTTGTCACTGTTGTTTTAATTTATTTATCTATTTTATATTGCCAGACTAACCTATTTGAGGGTATTTAAACCGATGTAGGTATTATAATTATCATACCAGCTTTAAAAAGCCTTATTGGATTGGAATTGGATTTTTCTAATTTTTTAATGAAAAAAAAAATGTTGGTCGGGATTGGAAATGTGCCCAGTTGGCGATAGGCTTGCCACCTATCACATTGTGGGACTTAGTGTCTTTGGCTAGTCGTGGGTGCCCTAGTTGTGCCTCTGCCTATCTCTTCGGGGATACGGGCGTGAAGATACTTTTTATTTTAAAAAGCCTTACAAGGATGTTACTTTTTGTTTTATGTCCATATTAAATTTTAGATACTTAACATAAAAATTAATTGCTGTTCGTTAACCTTGCTAAAACTCGAGAACAGATGGACCGGTTAGGCTTATTTTTTTAATTATTTTTGGAAATCCAGGGATGGTTTAAAAGATAAGAATAAAGGAAAAGACTACATTTCATATTTTCCCATGCAAACAGGACGGTTGGAACGAAGTTCGTTGTGACAGCTAGTTATTTATATATTATCTGACATGCATTTTGCAATTATTTTTTTTATTTTAAAAGTCATCGCCATAGTAGAAAAAGCGATCGTCCGTGTCTGGACGAATCGTCGCATAATTTTACCATCTAGTCAGTACGGTATTGCAGATTAACCGTTGCTTGAGTAATACGATATTAATATTTGTGTCCAGTTCAACAAAGTACTCATTAATAAATGGTGGACAAGGTGGCGTTCAGTGAATAGCTTCAATTAACATTAATATTAATTAACTTGCCACTTCCAGTTAAGAAGACAAGGTATACTCAGCATTGTGTTACTCTGCGCATGCGTTAATTTAATACCAGTTGCAAATGTGTGGGAATTCTGAACAATACTTTATTTTAATGTCTATGAGAACGCCGCAGTGTTTCCGTGTTCTTCTTGTGTTCTTGCTTATTGGAGCTATTTCCGCAATCTTCTTTATTGGTAATCGTTTAGTTTGATGTGATTTTTATGTGTATAGGTATCTATTAATATACGTTGTAGGACAATGTTTCCAAACAATGTGTTTAATATAATTAAAATTGAATGAAAAGGACTTAAAATAGGTTTTGTCTTCATAACACATCTTTTTACTAAATTAAAGTAACTAGTGGTCGCCCATTGGTCGAAATTCAAACAAAATAAATTTTAATATCTTGTTGATAAGAAAGCCATCTTCATTTCTTAAGACCAACTACTTTGTTTTCAAACTGTATGGTGCGCCATCTGTGATCTTTTATCATTATCATCAATATATTTGTTTGTGTGTGTCAAATGCATGGTAGTGTGGGTAATATGTTATTTTTTTTAAGTAAATACATAAAAAATATTCCTGGACAAGTCACACAAATTGAATCTAACCCCAAAGTAAGCAAATTATATGCTTGTGTTATGGGTGTTAGTCAACGATACTAATACATAGAAATACTTAAATAGATACAAGAATAAATTTAATAAACACCCAGACCCGGAAATGCAGACATCTAAATGTTCATCACACAAATGCCTGCCCCCGTCGGGAATCGAACCCGAGCCTCACGGTTGTTCGATGTAACGTTAGTCGTGTACGCTAGCCACTCGACCGACGAGGCAGTCAACTCAAAATTGAACTTAATGTACTTTATAAGTATAATTATTGAAAAATATTAACGTTCTGCACTTCTCCTACACATAAACTATAAGTGTGCCAAATTTTATGCTCCTGCGTCAGCGAAATTTTCGTGAAAGGGGTCCAAAGTTTAGGCATCACGTAATTAATATATAGATAAGAAAATCTAATCGAATATTCCTACATGTTGTAATGATTATAAAAAATAAATAGATAATCAAAACACTGCGCTTCAGAAAATTAACCTTTTTCCTCGTTTTCGCTCGAAGTCAACGATGTTTTTTATTATAAATATTAGTATGTATGACTTCATAGTTGTTTCTGTCAATCCGTATTTATTGAGATAAATTGGTAAAGTTATTTTCTTGTTCTATCGCGTGTATTACTAGAGTTCTATTATAATAGTGTCTCGAATTGAATGCAAGGGTATAAATATTCACGCTTCCTATGATAAAAATGTCTGAAGGACCGAATAGGAAAGTAGTTATAGACTACTTTGACCGCGTTATCAGTCGTGTGGCTAGCGTACACGCCTAAGTACATCGACCAACCGCGAGGCTCGGGTTCGGTTCCCGACGGGGGCAGGCATTTGTGTGATGAAGATGTCTCCATTTCCGGGTCTGGGTGTTTATTTAATTTGTTCTGGTATCTATTTAAGTATTTCTATGTATTACAATCGTTGACTAACACCTATAACACAAGCATATAATTTACTTACTTTGGGGCTAGATTCAATTTGTGTAGCACGTCATAAGATATTTATATTTATACTCATACTACGTCCATACATACGTTCCATGTTTCAATGTTTCCGCGCTTAGATTTGTCATTTTGGACGAATAGTTAGAAAGGTTTCTAGACGAGGGATATATTTATATAGCAACGTAACTTCTTGTTTGGGTGTGTTTCGGTGCTTCACCAGTCACTATGTTAAAATACAAACAAACATACGCTCACCTCATATCTACTGACTGATAGAAAATAATTATTTATTAGAGAATTCTTACCCAAATTCTTAAATTCTTTTAATTGAGAGATTCGTAAACAAAAGTTTTAAAAAACTGAGACATAATTTCGGAGAATTTGTTTATCACATTATCTATAATGAACGGCCTATCAAACTGTGACGATAAGTACTTTCGTATGGAATTCAGATTATGATAAAAATTCAGGTATCGGCCAGTATAATCTGTACAAATAAAATAGTAATGAAAGTATGACCGTGGAGTAATTTTTAAAAACAAAGTTGATACTTACTTTATACAAAATACAGAACCCAAATCGAAGGATATCAAAAAAATAAATGTCCCTGTACAAGTTACACAAATTGAATTTAACACCAAAGTAAGCAAATTATATTAAGTTGGTGTTATGGGTGTTAGTCAACGATATCACTACATAGAAATACTTAAATAGATACAAGAATAAATTGAGTAAACACCCAGACCCAGAAATGCAGACATCTAAATGTTCATCACACAAAATATGTCTGCCCCGTCGGGAATCGAACCCGATATAGTTAGGCGTGTACGCTAGCCACTCGACCAACGCGTCGGTCTCTTTCCTTTTGTCGTAAAAACTGCTTAACGGATTTTCATAACCTTTTGTGTAAAATTAGCTGTCCCTATCTAGTTTGTATAGGTATACATTCATTAAATAAGTTGGTATAACCAAACCTATCATTTAATTCTGATATTTTTTTCAAGGGATAGCTGGAGACATGACCCTCGGCACATTCACTTTTATCGTGAAATATTTAATAATCAAACCCAAACCCAGCTTTCAGCTGCTTACGAACATTATACGCTTTGAATAGTACAATACTTCATGACATAATTGATCGGGATGTATCAAGATGGCACTGCTGCGGAGTATGATACCCTAGAAGTTGCGTATTGCCCATGTGACTTATAAATTTTCCCCTTATACTAATTAAACGATGGCATAGCGCTTCGCAGTTGCAATTTGGAAGAAGGACAAACAAACAAATACACTAAAAATGTATAATATAAGTGTTTATGTCATTTGTCCACATCTGTCACTTCGATTGAAATTTACTTCAATTGAATAGAAGATATCAATGCTCTTACTTCCACTGAACCGAATTCGACAAAATATGACTTTAATTTTAGTAATTGTAACCACTGTATCATAGGAATCCATCCATAGTATTTAATACCTTCTGAATAGGTAGTAAAAATAATGGCTGTTCTGGCAGCGACATCAAGGTTTTTAAGCTTTTTTAAGCTCCAGCCTTGTAACCACAGAAAAATTATAGTGCTATTGTTAAGAGAAAGAAGGATAAACCAACTTTTCATACCAATAATTTATTTGCATTAATTTTGCATTAACATTGTTGTGTACGATATTAACAGTAGGAATTTATAGCGCGGAAGTATTGTTGAAAAGTTAATGCTGATTTTTTTATATAAACTGTTAGTAAAAATAATAAACTTTTGGAACCTAAAGATCAGCTCTTTGTCACTTTGTAATTTTATTAAAAAATGTACCCATCTGATATTGACAGAAGGGCTAGGATGCGTTTATAAATAAAACTACTGCGCATAGACTAATGACTCATGCAAACGATGCTTTGTATGCGTTTTTTTTTTTGCCTCTTTTGTTTTACGTATACCTCTTGGTTTTTCTTATTTTATGATATTGGAAGGCGAACAAGCAGACGGATTTCCTGCTGGTAAGAAATTTACGCCGGCTTGACACATCAAAGGTGGTAATAGTGGGTTGCCAAACTGAGGCCGAGATGTTAGACCTCGAGCAAAAGTAAATTTACCGATTACCTTACCCTCCGAACCGGAACACGTTAACGGCAAGCATTGACGCTATGGCGGCTGGAATAGTCAAGGTACCAATCCGGGTGAGTTGCTACGAAACTCTACCGCCTAGAAGGATGTCACGGTGTTAGTGACGGTAAGCCTATGCTCGCCTTTTACGAACTGCCTGGCAGGAAGGCAGATGGTCTGTTCTACAAAGGAGCCCGGAACAACACGGGTCGGGTTTAAAGTCGCTATCCTCGGATAACACTCCGTCCACAATCATGAAAGGCATTGCAAATCTTGGATTGTAAGGTCTTAAGTAAGTTTGTGCACTACGTTTATGATTATCATTTATTCTTCAAGCAGGAATACGACAGTGGCATGCACTGAATATGACGACAGGGAAAGAGAATGTCAATGCGGCTGAATACATCAGGACTCTAGCATCTAATCTACCATGTAATAGATCTGACATGAGTAAGCCATTAAACTAACCCTACAACAAGCGATGGTTTCGTCACATCCTTATGTCACACTAATTTAAGTGTAAAGAAATTGCAAAAAACCTAATTTACTTTCATGACCATATCATGGAAGTACACTAAATATTACGCAATTAAATATAATTGCTTCATAATCAATTATATCTGATATTACCTATCTATATTATACTATCTGTTACGGCTTATCGTTACGCCATTTCACTAACAGGGTAAGCACAGAGTACAAAGTGCAAAAAGTCACGATCCATGCAAAACTGCCTAGCTTCCTCCACATTCATTTCCCTTTTCATACAAATACGCCCTGACAAAATATATCTGATAACGATAACATTAACATGGGACTTCGGAAGACCTATCATATGAAAAAAAAACCATTCTCGTCGAATATCGCGTCGGTCGCTCACGCAATCCGAGGGGCAGCCCGCCGCCCATACATACATATTTTTTGTTGTACCTAATGCTGAGACAAAATCCTTTGTAATATAGGGTGTCCGGCATTTTTACCCAAATGTCTGGCCAAGCTGGCTGGACTGTCCGGCTTTCAGGTTTGGCGACCTGGCAACCCTATCCGTGAGTGGCAGCAGAAGTGAAAACTTGAATATTAACGATGTGCATTTTTGATATTTTGGAATGGTTAGGGAATAATTTTGCACGAATTGCTTTAATTATCAGTATGAAAGTACGAGTACTATCATTTATGTGGTAGAATACAATATTCATTAATTGCGCTATCGTACACAAACATGACAACACGAACATTCGCGCAAGCGCTCTGCGCCGTCTTACGAATTTTCTATCAGGTTACGTATCCTTACGCGAGATTAGAATTTTTTACCCATTCCAAAAAAGTGCGCAACGCCACTAAGAAGTTTTAATTTCAAAAAATATTATGCCCATAAGGAATATCCCAAAAATTATAACGGATCATACATACAAAGATCATCTTCAATGTACAAACAAATCTTCGATTCTATAATGCGCATATCTATACATGTAGATGGAAAATTACTTATTTATAGCACCGTCATGAGTTAAAAAACGCAAAGTTTTTATAAGGATTTAAACGTTTTCAAGTGTAAATAGGTAGTAACGTGTCGCCTAAAGAGTAAGTTTACCAGCTACCCTATCCTTCGGACTGGAATACAACAGTTGTGAGCAGTGAAGGTACGGCTATAAATAAATAAATATCTCTGGACAAGTTATACAAATTGAGTCTAACGCCAAAGTAAGCAAATTATATGCTTGTGTTATGGGTCAACGATTCCAATACAAAGAAATACTTAAGTAAATACCAGAATAAATTTAGCCCGGAAACGCAGACATCTAAATGTTCATCACACAAGTGCCTGCCCCCGTTGGTAATTGAACCCGAGCCTCGCGGTTGATCGGTGTAGATAAGCGCGTACGCTAGCCACTCGACCAACGATGCGGTTAAAAAGCGGTAATAAGGCTGTGACACCAATAGTCAAACTCTACCATCTCGTGTATCTTCGCTGCAACTGAGAAAAAATGCATGACTATTCTTACAAAATGACAGTAATATTGAAAGAATACACAATAAGAGGAAACTATTGAATGAATTATGTCCCATTAAGTATTGAGTTTTTGCCGCGTCTCCCGCCCAGTCACGCGGCACGGATGTTCATTCGGAATTTTACGTGATTTCTTTGAATCTGTTCTTTTTAATGACTAGTTGTTGCCCCTCGCCTTACCCATGTATTAATTAGCCCTTACTATCTCTCCATTCATTTATTCATTAAAAACCTAGTATGTCTTTCAAGGTCTAATACATTTCCAAAATAGATTCAATCGATATGAAGTGCACAATGGATGCACATACACACATGCATGTTCAAGAATTTTTAAATAAAGTACATACATACATACATATCTTCACGCCAAGACCCTTACAGGGTAGGCAGAGGGTATCGAGTGCCAGACCTCACGATCCTGACAAACCTGTCTTGCTTCCTTCACATTCATTACCCTTTTCATACAAACACGCCGGTTTCGGAGACTCTTGACATTACCCTCGGTTAATATCCGATTGATCTGATTGTGAAATGTCGGCCTTGGTCTCCCCAGGTACCTACATCCATCCACATTCGCATTGTATATCTGCTTTGTCAATCTTTCATTCTTTCTGAAAGATTAAATAAAGTAAGGATTATTAAAATATGTTTTACTATCGTTACGTCTGATGTTCTTGAAGGGTTTTATAGATGGGTAAAAGCACATTAGTCTACGTTTAGTCGACGTACCTATATATATATATATTTTTTTGTAAGTGAAACCAGTACCTAACATCAAAATATGTAAGTCGCTTCTGAAGCCGACAATTTTGGACCCCTTGCGTGTGTAAGTTTATCGCATGTCCTCTAAAACTGGACACGACAGTTATGAGTGTTGTACTTGTGACAGGAAAAACTAAGGAATTATGATCAAACCGAGCGAGTCATCGAAAAACTCTGCCATGATTTGTATGGTTACGTTTCTCACTTAAAGACGTTTTGAACAGGGCCGCTTCAAAACCAACAGCGCCATGGGCGAAGCTTGTACGTTGCACCATCAGTCTAATTTAAACCCACAGCAAGTACAAAAGCATAGTATATATACATATATTAGCATGTTTTATATAA
The DNA here is from genome assembly GCA_002245505.1 of Calephelis nemesis. Classification (NCBI taxonomy): domain Eukaryota; kingdom Metazoa; phylum Arthropoda; class Insecta; order Lepidoptera; family Riodinidae; genus Calephelis; species Calephelis nemesis. Next base: position 31,935 of record NJDD01000965.1, on the reverse strand, counting down.
TTAATTACCTATAAACAAATAAAAGTAATATTAATAATGAATTGACGCATCCTTTCACTAAATTTAAGAAATTTACAATTTTACATTGTTTGAAAAGTGACAAGGCGCCATCTTGTATCCGGCGCTAACGACGCTATAGATTTTGGGTGCTAGATAGAAAAACGGCAAAGATTGGAGAAATCAAATAGATTTCCAGGGACCCATAAAACGTTAGAGATAATAAAACTGATTGATTACTGCGAAGACGAAAACGGAAACATAAAGACTGGCAATGTGCTGATGACGCGATCTTCTAATTAGACGATAGACACGTTCGGAAAACTGGAGGTGATGTAACTGCATCATAATACCTATATCATAACAATGTACATACACGTAATCGTAAAAGGCAGTCTGTACATTTTTTATAACATTAAAAATACCTAAAAATAGTCGTAGTAAAAATCGCCTCTGTGGTCTAGCGGTCCGGGTGTTGGACTTGACTGCATGAGGTCCCGGGTTCGAATCCCGGGTCGGCCAACAAATAGAATCTATCTAATTACAAAATGTTGGTCGGGATTGGAAATGTGCCCGGTTGGCGATAGGCTTGCCACCTATCATATTGTGGGACTTAGTGTCTTCGGCTAGTCGTGGGTGCCTTGGTTGTACCTCTGCCTACCTCTTCGGGGATATGGGCGTGAAGATACTTAAAAATAGTAAAAGACAATACAAATCCTCTTTTGATTCTACAAACTTAAGATGCCTATCCTTTTTTACAAATGGCAAAGCACCATTTGATGTTTATAATGAAGTTATTTACTGCCATCAATACGCCTATTCTTTGTTTAATTTAATCTTTTATATGGGATTTAAAGGCAAACTAACAGGCAAATACATGAAACCTATGTTGCTTATTGACACCTAAAACCTTAATGGTATGTTGCCAACCTTTGGGTCAACCAAATCTTTTGTTGGTGTCTGTTGTGTCATTTTAGCAGCAGCTACTCTGTGCTGTAAGTCGGAAAACGACAATGGCAAGCACATTTGGCAGGCGAAAAGAAAAGGTAATAATATACTTAATTAGTTTGCATTGATTTTTGGATTCAATTCTATGTTAAAGGCGATGGGATTGTCACTACCTACTACTTATCACAAATAACAGATTGAACTTAACACGTAAGTCCTGTTTTCTCACAATCGGTCAAATAAGACGTCAATATATTTAATACCTAGTCGTTACGCGAGCAAAGCCACGGTCCCGGGCTAGTGTTGTATTGGTATGATGTATTACGCAAGAAGTTAATGTGTAAGGGCGGAAAGGCTCTTTTATGAGATTTACAGTAGTACTATTTAACTAATTAGTAGTTCCGCTTTGGCCATATTCCTCAAGCTTCGGAAATCCGAATATATTTTAAAGATATCTATATAAAGTTGTGATTACATAACTAATCTTATCGTTTAAATTTAGATTAGGTCAGTCAATTTAAAAATAAAAGAATAAAGTGTAAAAAGAGTAAAAAGTGTAAAGCCAAAGCGCATAATTTAAACAGTTGTATTGTATGCCTTATAATACGCCTTAGTAAAGTGCTAGATTGAAGCAACTTTATCGTATGTTGACTTCAACTGTTTATTACGTATAAATAAATATTATATCGTATAAATAAATATTATATATTTTATACCGATAGAGGCCTGCGGTGACGTTCCAGAGGCTTCTTTAATATGATGTTTGTTAATGTGTTTGAAAATAATGGTGGAGGATCTTAACAGACAGTTTTTAGCGTATTATTGCCACTGAGAAAATAAATCTATTTGGATAAAAATACTACTTATTTACTAGGTGGTAGAATTTCGCAGCGGCTCACCCGGATTGGTACCACCGCCTTACCTATTCCTGCCGTCATAACGTCACGAAGTGTTTTGGCTCGGAGGTTAAGGTAGTCGGTAAACTTACTTTTGCTCGAGGCCTAACATTCCAGCCTCCGGTTGACAATGCACCATTGCAACCTTTGTGTCTCTAGGCGGCGGGAATTTCTTACCATCAGGAAATCCGTCTGCTTGTTTGCCTTCCTATGTCGTAAAAAAAAACTTATAACTCAAAAACAGGTCAACGACTTGACTCTGGATTCGCACCGTGTGGTAGCTATATGAATAATCAAGCTAGCATTGGCTTGATGGTAAAAGCCGTCCAGGATAACTAATATAGATGAATTCTGTGGACATCGCAGTTTTTTGTCTTCCAATGTAATCAAATTTAAAGCGAAAACTGTTAACAAATCGATGTTAAGAAAAAAAAGTTGTTTTTAGCGTTTGTCATCTAAAGGCTAGCTTAAGACTCATCCCGGAACGTTGCAAACAAACATAGTACAGTACTTTTTGTACTAGAGTACCTCTTAAGTTAAGAAATCAAACCTAAAATTAATCATTTTTAAGAACCCCCGACAAAACCCATATGTAATGTTGCTAAGAACAATCTTAATCACGTCAGCTTCCAAACTAAAAACACGCATCACAATAGTTAAGGAGCACCACAGATAGACACACATACACACACTATTATGTCTATGTTATAACACTTCTCTTTTATATATGCTTTAAATGAACTGCAAAAATAACGAAAGTTAAACTAATTAATTAAACTATAATCTATCATCAACCTCCCATTTCAATCATCAGTTCAATCTTTGTCATCAAGTCCTTGTTATCAGACAATATGAACAGATCTAGTTAGACGAGTCTGAGGTGTTCAAATTTGATGCGTTCTGGTCCAGCATATTTTTGATTAATTGAATAACCCACTTTTATTCTGATTTCGGCATAATTATTGCCATTTTTTAAAGAAAAAAATAAGAAAGCAATTTTGAAAGCAATCTAAAAGTTTTTCTTGATTTATGGTTCTGTTTTTATTGAAACATTTATTTATTTCAGAGTAATTAGACTATAATTATTAGTTTTATTTTTACTTTCTTTGTCGTTTTTTTTAAATGACAAAAATTGTATTGCGTTATTATAGCGAAACTGAAATAACTTAGATCTTTGATTTATATATTTTTTTCTTCTATCGACATTTTTATTTTTTAGTCTACGCACTATACGAGTGATATTATTCGTAGGTGTGCTTCGTGGAATACGAAATTTTATTATTTTAAATTTTCATTTGAAGCCCACCTACGGGTGTGCAAAGTGGAATACTTTTGGGTGTGCTTCGTCTGGGTGTGCTTCGTTTGGGTGCGCTTCACGGAATACCTCACACAGACACACCAAACTTATTTTATTTAACTTATTTAACCCCTCGTTTTGCATCGGAGATTAACAATACACCTTAATTGTTTCCCATGATACATTTTAATATTGTTAATCAGCAAACCGGTTTCAAAATGCCATTGCAATATTAGAAAGTGGATAATACGTAACCCTTGTTTGCAGACGGGTAAAATATGTCAAGTGTCTTAAAAACGGGCTACAGTTATATGATATTGGCATATAACAAAGTTGCTAAGGCGTGAAATATTTGGAATGTTCCAATTAAGGTGGCGGCGACAAGTGAACGCTTCATAAACATAATTCTGTAGATAATTTGTTTCTGAATAATTTCAAAAAAATGTTTTATATGATGTTGCATTTAACTTTTTGTTCTTGCACCGGGCTTTCGAAAGAATACAGGAAAACTGTTTTTATACCAATTAACTCTTATAAGGCGATTATTTGTTCCTTTGCCACTTATACCGCAACCTGTGCCGCAACCAATCGTCACTGTCAGGCTCTCGCGCGATCCATTGCTCTGTTGCTGCGTCAGTAGCAGCAGTTGTGGCCAGATTAAAAGTTAACTGGTGACCTTATTACTATTACTAACTTCAAGTTGACAACACGCACAATTTCGTAATAATAGGCGATGTATTTTTATTAAAATCAGGAAATTAGCATTAGCTTATCTACTAATTCGTTAAAAAAGCGGTTATCTGTAAAGTCACTCGGTCCGCCCTCTCGCTTGCACTTCTTGCAGCCGGCTCCATTGAATTATAAGACGTTGTCACGTCAAAAATAACGATAGACATTGACATGTTCTTGTCCGGAGGGTAGGATAGCTTGCACAATAGGCCTTACGTCCGGCCACAGGAAAGCGACGAACGTGTAACGAGTAACGTGTATTAGTATCAGGAGACTCGTGTGCTTTTTCACTATCATAACTCTTTGAAAATACCTAGTCTTGCCATAAATATTGTAATAAAGAAAAAAAATATTTTTTTAACTGCAAATAACATATATTACTTTTACAGTGTGTTAGTTTAATACATAAAT
>NJDD01000965.1:12206-26978 GCA_002245505.1 Calephelis nemesis | reverse complement strand
AACACAATGAACAATCGTATAAAAATGACAGATTCGAAATTCAAATGTAATATTTTTTTATTTTTAAGTGTAACAGTATTTATGGCCAGACTAAGTATATATTTTATAATATTTTAAAACATTATTATTAAGAATAATCATAAAATGTTTTAAACTCAAATAATTTTATAAATATGTTTTTATTTACATCTTTTAGATTTACGGATAATCCACTTTTTTAAATCGTACTTTGTATAACGAAATCCAGAGTACGTTCCCTATTCCCAGACACTTAAGGATCAACATTTTAATATGACAGTAGAGAATATTTACTGGCGGTAAAGTGCTATGAGACAACTGGTTCATATCATCCGCCTAATCTACTCCTACCACTATAGGGACAGTGCCTTGTTTTGGTCATAAACGATCGGTCATAGACGTCGATCAAGATAGACTTCACACTCCAACCACGGAATAGGGACGCATTTTATTATATATGTTGTCTCTTACCATCAGGAGAGCCTTGCACTTATTTACAGTAGTACATACAAAAATAAAGAAATTAATATTGTATTTTATATGAACGCAAAATTAAGTTGCAGTCTGACATCGCCGGCGTATTAAAATGTAAAGTGTACGCTATATTATAATGTAGCAATACAGATTAGACCTAGTTTCTTACCCATTTACCGCCATTGCGTGCGCCATTTTGTTTGTCCAACATGATAATGCATTTTCCCGCGTTTATTTTAGTACCTAACAGATGCGTGTTATGCGAAGCTTCATCAGTAGTAGTAGTACTAGTTGGCAACATCAACATCTTTGACAACATCTTGTACTGACAAAAGAAAAGTGTAACTAGTAATTTTCAAGTTCAAACAAACTCTTTTGAATTAAAAAATACAGAACGGAGCCTAATTTGTAAGCAAATAAGCGAAATTTATAAATAAATATTTTAGCAAAACGAGTATTTTTATTATCAACTACTAGCAGCCCGCCCCGGCTTCGCACGGTTATGAAATATACATATAAACCTTCCTCTTCAATCATCGAAAATCCGTTGCATAGTTTTAAAGATTTAAGCATACGAAGGGACATAGAGACAGAGAAAGTGACTTCGTTTTATACTATGTAGTGATAAATGCGTATTGATTCTGTGGCGGTATTAGGTATTACCTCAATATTATAAGGTTAAGGCGGTATGATAAGTTTTACAGTCTACTGAAGTCAGTAATGACTGCAGTTGGTCGACATCAGGCTTTTGTCGTGTTTATTTGGAGCCAGACGTGTCATGGCTACGCACACTTAACATCTTCGGTGAATTCTGTCGTATATTTATCACCTCAGGTAATCAGTCGGCTTGTTTGCATCATTAAGTCATAAAATTGTTTAAATAAAAGGCTTCAACAGAGTTAATCATCACCGGAAGCAACTTACCGTTAATATTATGACATGTAATTGTAAAATTCAGGCAAGTATTATTTTATTTCCAAAGATATTGTATGAGCTAATAGTACTGACGCATTGCATATACCTACTGACACATTGTTCTTATTATAAAAACAATGCTGAGTTTTATTTTCAAGTGGCACGTATTAAAAGTAACTGCATAGTTTGCAAGAAATACCTATTTACGTATAATGTATGTTCAAACTACCTTGTCAGTTTATCCTTTACTATACGAGTATTTTGTCTATAGAAAAGATTTAATCTTTTACTAAATACTCGATAGTTAACATTGATCTGTACATGATATTTAAAATGCATCCAAATATTAATATTACTCAGATATAAAGACTAATATTACATTATTGTCACTTGCGTAAAAGACCCCGTGTTGGTCCGGGCTCTTTTGCAGAATAGACCTTCCTGCCAGGCAGCTCGTAAAAAGTGGGCACAGGTCTACCGTCACTAACAGCGTGACATTCTACTAGGTGGTAGTGTTTCACAGCGACTCGTCCGGATTGGTGCCATTGCCTTATTTTGCGTTAATATGCTTACGTTACCGGTTGCGTGTTCCGGTTCGGAGGGTAAGGTAGCTGGTAAACTTACTTTTGCTCTAGGCCTAACATTGACCGGCCGGCAGGTTGGCAGCGCACCATTACCACCTTTGGTGTCTTTAGGCAGCGAGAATTTCTTACCATCAGGAAATCCGTCTAATTGTTTGCCTTCCATTATAAAAAAAAGACTAAAAATCTCAGTATCTCGTTGATGATGCACCTTTATCATCCTTGGTGTATATGATGTATTTGTTAACATCACGAAATCTGTCTATTTGTTTGCCTGTTTTTAGTATAAAAAATTACACGTAGGTACTAGTTGCAGTTTCAATTTGTATACAAAAAGACGAAATTCACTCAGTTATTAAATACATTTGTATTTGTCTGTGTTATTAGTCAAGTGTTTAAAAAACTTGTCAATCTTTTTTTATTGATTTTTAATTATTTATTTATTAATTTTCCTTGGTTTCTTTCCGGTTCCTTAAAACAGTTAAAGCTATGCGAAACGCCTTCTCCGTACAATAATTAAAATTACCATCAGGAATCCTTAACTGTCACATTGATTATTTCGAACGTCAAACGACAAGCGTAGTTATCTCTAAACTACAATGTATTATACCGATTTTAGTAAATTGTTTCTAATAAAATAACTGTGTTATGTAAAATTATTATTAATGATTGTGTAAACAGTGTTTTATAATTGTTTAATTACCTGTTACTCGTAGTTTCCTCCCACGATAATATACCGCTGCTATTTTAACCTCAGATGAGAAAACAGGAGTGCTTTCAGTTTGACGTGTGTGTATGTAGGTATGTCTGTAGTATCAAAACTTTTGAACGGATTGATCGATTTTGATAAAGATTTTTTCTTGTTTCTATGGTGACATGATCGAGATGATGCTTAGCTGAATTAAATGTAGGTTTTGCTGGGCGTTGTTGAAACTTTTATAATTTAAATCTTATTCTTTCAATCACTAAGGTAGGGTGACTACCTCAGTGAAATAGTTATGAACTTGAATTAAATAATATATAATTTTCAAAAAAGAACCTTTTCAATTTCTATTTATTTCTTTATCTGCATCGAATAAAACGACAAACTGAAGAAATGTTTTTGGAACCAAAACCGGTTCAGCGATCTATCCAATATTTTTTCTGAGACATCTTTAATGTAAAGAAAATTCTTTTTTGATTTAATAATATGTATAATATTTACGAATAAATGGCGTCGTTATTAATTACTAGCTGCGCCCCGCGGTTTCACCCGCGTAAGTCCCAATCCCGCGGGAACTCCGGGATTGGGACTTACGCTTACATACCAAATTTCATCGTAATCGGCTTTGTAGTTTTTGCGTGAAAGAGTAACAAACATCCATACATCCATACATACAAACTTTCACATTTATAATATTAATAGGATTAACAATCAAGCATAGTCAAACTGAAAAAACCGACTTCTAAAGTCCCAAATATTTTTTTTTACATACTTTATGAGTGAAAATTAAGTATAACTCAAAAACTAGGAGTCGAATCATGATAAAACTAATACGTGACCACCTCGAAATCATTACCTATCTTTTTAAAAAAGAATAATGAAAAATAATTAATTGTTGGCCGAGTAATCGCATAACATGCAAAAAAAAACAGTCGAATTGAGAAACACGGTGTCGGTTAAAAACAGGTATTTTATGGGTTTAGAAGGCAAACAAGCAATGGGGTCGTCACATTCCTACTCGTAAAATTTTGAGACGTTTTACATAATGACCTGTTTTGCCTTTCGCTAGTCTTGGCAAAGGCACTATAAACATGCGATAAATATCGACACAATTTCTTATCAAATAAGTACGAAGTAGTAAAACGTAGGATGCAGAACAGATAGCTCTGTATGCCTTTAGATCTTTGTTAAAATATAAACTATCATTAGGTATTGAATTAGATGTCATTGAAATTTTACACGAAAGAGGCTTTACACACCCAGTCGGCATCGCCTTGATATAACTTACTTTTTGTTTCGATCCACCGGGCACCAGGAAATTGGCACCAGAAAATGTCTATATTATTTGGTCACAATTTAGTATGGAAAATGACGGGATAAATGACTGAATAAAAGATAAAGGATGTCAGTCATGCCAAATTGTCTACAATGGCTTTAATTAATTTTTCGTTAAAGCTCTCAGTTTTTATAAAGAAAAATAGTGGTTTTGGCGCCATTGTGAATGAAGATGGTCGTAATTTTTTCACAATTATTGAATTTTGTATTAATATTGAGTGAAAGTGGTTAATTTAGGTGGGAATTAGATTAATTTTGTCTAGTGAAAGTGAACAAATGAAGTAATCATGAAGAAATTAGTGTATCGTGTGTTCCCTCGCTGCCGCCAAATCTCAATTCACGAGCTTGTGCAAAGTGACCACCGCATTACTCAAGACCCAGACATGACTTTGTAAATAGTGACTAATGACTGAAATAAAGAATTAATACGGAAGACATGAATTGAAAATATAAAACAAGAAAAAGATTTATTAATACGGAAGACGTGGCTGTATGGACTCAGATCCTTTGCCTTTCCCCGACTGGGATAAAATTAAAAACAACAACAATTAAAAAAAAAGAAAAATAGTTTTGACGTCGCTGGATCGCACTTGTTATTTGAAACGGTTCTTACATCTGAATACTGACTGAATAACTATGAATCATACACATTCAATGATAACAGATGGCGACAGTCAATAAGATAGGGTGTAAAAACATACATATTTGCGAATATCAGAGATATAACCTGTCACAGGAAGGTTGGCCGAAAAGAATCCGAATCACAAGATTGTATTAAGTTTTTTATCAGTTTTCATGGGAGAGATAACAGTAGTAACTGTTGCGTAAATTTTATATTTTAGGTGAATTGTTAGTCTGTCTGTTTGTTAGTTTTAATCTATAATATAAAACTGAATCGCTAGATGTGTTGGTAAGCGCATGACTTCTGAGCGACTGAGCCGATTTGGATAATGCTTTCTTTATTGTGTTACTTATTGTCAGAAGAAGGTTCCTATGAAGAGAAAAACCGGAAAAATACAGGAAGAAAGGGATAAATAATAATTTATTTTTCCCATGCAAACTGAACGGATTGAACGAAGTTCGCCGAGACAGCCAGTACATTATAAAAGAAGGGTTGTCAAAATTTTGACGTTTCACTTCTGATTCCGATTCTAATTCTGTGATACAGCGCACAGCTGCATGTCTCCTGTAATGGTAAGACAAACGTAGCTTCTAGACTGGCTGGAAAAGATACGGCGGAAGATCCCTACCCGGAGCAAGTCGCTGCACAGTACTCGTAATCCCAGTGGTCTTGAGATAATGTTCCGTTTAAATTATGCTCACATTTTATGAGCTGCCAGGCAGAAAAGCATGTAATCTAATAATTCTACTCAGAGACACAGACATGAGGCCATAAGTTAGCGCTAAACTGTGAACAGTGTCCACGGCCTGCATGTTGGTGCAAAGACTTGGTTATTTTATAATTATTTAATATATATATTATTTTAATTATGGAATTCACTCCCTCTAGAGGTCCGCGATAGCACTTCCCTGCCCATCTTCAAAAAACGGTTGAAAGAGTATTACTTAACACATGCATAACAATTTGTGATTATCAGGTTTCTTATTTATATTAGTTATATTGTTTTATCATTGTTGAGTTTTTTTATGTTGTTTCTATGTTTAGGTTATTTATTTATTGTGCATGATGCCTCCTACTGTTTCATCACAGATTCTAAATTTTAGGGTTGGCTGGAAGAAATCTGTAGACCTAGAGATAAGCCTACCTTTTGTGCATTTCTGTTTATCACTGCCCATATTTTAAGTCATAAATTGTGTTAAAGAATTAAATAAATAAATAAATATTTTGTTTTAAGACTCTTAGGATACGCAATAAAATTTTTGACAACAGAAATTAAGTTTGCGAGTTTGCCTTTTTATATTGCTGTTAAATTACTATAAGTACAAAAATATACTTACAGTACTATTTAAAATATGCGCTTCGACTTTACACTTTTTACACTTTATACTTTCATTTTTAAATAAGCTGATCTAATGTAAATTTAAGCGAAAGTATTAAAAATGTGTAATAACAACTCTATACAGATCTTTAAAATACATTCGGATTTCCGAAGTTTGACGAATATAGCCTAAGCATATAACTTAAATAATACTACTTTAGTAAAATAAACAAAGCAAACAATAAAACATACGTATGTATGTTCGGTTTTCACGTCAAAACGACTGAACCAAATGTGTGAGGCTTTAGACGACGCTTCTTTTTATCCCGATGTTGCAATAGTTTCCTGCAGGAGAGTAAAATAACTGTAATGCGGGTAAGGCCGCGTGTGACTACAAGTCTAAAATATAAATTAATATAATATAATATTAAGCACAGTAAAACTGCAAAACTAACTTCAACTATAGGTATCGTTGGGTAGGTATCACATCAATATTTGATCATTATTTTGTCGAAACATACCTAGCAGACGCTTCTTGAATGGTCCCACTCAAATTTTGTCTACACCTTACCCGTAGTTCCTGAGTTATGCTTAATAAAAGATTGTGTGTGTACTTATGTACACGCGTTAGAAGTTATACTTCTTCGGCGTAATAAGATAAAAATCTTTTTAAAAAATTTATCTTTTGCCTTATTTTACATTTGTAGACAAAATTACACTAACCATAGAAATAAAGAAATATTGTGAATACAGTTGTCAGTTCTCACGCAAACATACGTAGATGTCCTTACTTTTACTTTGTTGGTACCTTTTTTTGAAAAACTAAAATGTTATCTATACTTAGCTAACTTCATCATGTCGGTTTTTCGTGACGGAGTGCGCGCGCATCGTAAAAATTTACCCTCATCATTTTTTCCAAACGCGCCAAAAGAAGTATAACTTCATTACAAACTTTTTAACATTTAGCGTAACCTAAAAACCACTAGCCAGCTCATGTTAAAATTAATATTACATCATCTCGGAATCATGATCTGTCTTTCAAAAGCGACCCATAAAAATAGTTAATTGGCCGAGTAATCGCGTAACAAACATATAAAAAACATACCTACATTGAGAACCTTTCTATTTTTTCGAGTCGGTTAATATTAGTACCACCGCCTTACCTATTCCTGCCGCCATAACGTCATGACGTGTTCCGGTTTGGAGGGTAAGGTAGCCGGTAAACTTACTTTTGCTCGAGGCCTATCATCCCGGCCTCAGGTTGGCAACGCACCATTACCACCTTTGGTGTATCTAGGCGGCGTTAATTTATTACCATCAGGAAATCCGTCTGCTTGTTTGCCTTCCTATATCTTAAATAATCCAGATATCTCTGATCTAATATCTCTGTCCAGAAAATAAGTAAAGAGACCAAAAGAATCAGCAAAGGTCATTCTCTATGCGACAATTGCTACATTTTATAGGATACGTAATATTTTCATTACCGGCAATCGCCAGCGGAACGACAATAGAATACGTACTCCGACACATAAACGTAACGAGATCGTGCCTTTATTGTTTTATTAAATAAGCCTCTCCTTGTTCCCCATCGTTTTAGGGCTTTGTTTTGTGTATTGACTAGCTGGTTTGGAAACTTTCATTTAATATATGTTCACAAAAATTCAAGTGCATTTAAAAGAAATTGTGATATACACTGTGTCAATACAAGGAATAAAAATAATCTTGCTGTGCATGTATCTCGTCTCCACAGAGTAAGCAATTCTTTCATGGGCCTATGTATACAGTTCTACAATAAACTTCCCAATTATATGAAAGAACTTTCAATTAATAAATTTAAAAATGTGTTAAATGTAAATTAAATCAAAAAGGTTATTATAACATTGCTGAATATTAAGGAGATAAGACTACTGGGATTAATTGCTCCTCATGCCAATCTCTTGTAATATATAATGTATCATTAATTATTGTAAATATATTTTAAAATAAGAAAAAAAGACAAGCCCGCTGAGTTTCTTGCCAAATCTTCTCAGTGTGCGGCCGCGTTACGATCCGATGGTAGATTTATTATTATATAGACCCGTCACAAGTGCCTCTTGTAGGTTTATGTGAAATAAAAATGATTTGTTATTATTGTTAAAAACTCTCTGTTAGCAGTTCGGGAGGGAGGGAGTTCAAGGAGGGAGAATTTTTCAGCTGGTTGCTGTCGAGTTTAATTTACCGTTTCTTTATCATGATTGGTGTATGGAAACAGTAATAGTTTACTGTAGATAAGGTAAAAGTTTTTGTGTTAAAAAGTTTAAGAACTTCTTTTAACATCATCATCATCAGCCGGAGGAGGTCCACTGCTGGACATAGGCCTCTCCAAAGAACGCCAAAGTCATGGTCACCAGCCGCTTGTATCCAGCGACTCCCGCTGACTAGATCATCAGTCCACCGGGTGGGAGATCGTCCAACACTATGTCCTCCGGTGCATAACAGCTTCTTTTAACACATTTGGCAAATAACCATGAAAAGTAATATTGTTCTTGTCATTTGCTTCCTCTTGTATAAAAAAAAGATATTTTTTAAGCTATAATTTAACTTGTTGCGAAATTAACATACATTTAGTATCGTAAGAAGGTTGTCTAGTATCCAGCATTTGAGGACATTTTATGATATATTTCCGATATATCGAAATCGAGTAATGAAGGTGACCAATCACTATAATTACTCTGAACCTGACCGCCAAGGTTATTTCTTCCATTATAATAATTGCTCCAAATCACGCGATATCTTTTCGCCGATTTATTACTTTTACGATTTCACTAGTCGTTTACTCTGACATTATGTCAACCAATTAACTGGCTTTGGGTGTAAGTTATTATACATTAGAGGAATAAAATAATAATAGAAGAAATTATTTTCAGAATTATATTTTAATCAAATCAATAGTTTTGAGACAGTGAATCCCTACTTTCTTGTCACACACCAAAATATTTTGTATATATGTATTGTATTGTGATAGATAACTTAAACGTGTAATGTGTGTGTGTATAAGTGAGTGCATATTGTGTGCGTTGGAGATATGAGTGCACTTGTATCACTCGAGGACGGATGTAACGATTTTGCTAATTTTTTTTGTGTTAATTATTGTTAAGAAAAGGTTCTTCTGAAGAGAAAAACTGGGAAAATTGTAGGGAAAATAGCAAAAATAATACTTTAAGTCTTCTTATGTTAGATGTCGAGCGAAATTCTCCAGACCGACTAGTTGACAATAAAAATCATTTTCGTTTTACATGAACACACAAATATTCCACGTCTATCTACAAAAATCCAACGAAATACTAATCTTCAGGGAAGAAGATATTTTTTAACTACTAGAAAAATTAAAAAAATGTAAGAAGAAGGTGTCTAATTACTATTAATTAATTTTCTAGTTTCTAGTCTAAATACTAGAAAAAATAATCAATAGTAATTAGACAAAATAAAAAAAAAAGAAATAAGGGGTGTTACATGTTTCCCATTACGTTCCCGTGGGAGACATAAATAACTCAAACTTACTTTCAACAGTACTAAATTTATTTTTTATTTATATACTAAATATTTCCCATAGTTAAAAGAATATTTTAATTTGGTCGATTTGTTCTCATGATAAAAAACTTTGTTCCCAGGAAGTGATAACGCAACTTAAGCTTGCCTGATGGGAACCTGAAATGTATGGAGACAGCGTTCTACGCTACCACTATCGTCACCGTTGGACCTAAACGACATGGTAAGTTTCCCTCACCTAAATGATGAATGTTTATTTTCTTAAGTTATAAATTTAAAAAAAAGTTAGCATGATAAAATCTTATTAAAAATCGACTTTAATTACTAACCATAAGCAAAAAAGTAGCGAATAAGTAAAATACAGATAATAAATAAATAATAAATAAATATAATACTGGACAAGTCACACAAATCGAACCTAACCCCAAAGTAAGCAAATTATATGCTTGTGTTATGGGTGTTAGTCAACGATACTAGTACATACAAAAAAAGTATCTTCACGCCCATATCCCCGAAAAGGTAGGCAGAGGCTCAAACAGGGCACCCACGACTAGCCGAAGATACTAAGTCCCACAATGTGATAGGTGGCAAGCCTATTGCCAACCGGGCACATATCCTATCCAGAGCAACATTTTTTTTATTAGAAAATTGGAAAAAAACAAATTTTCTTTTTGTTGCCCGACCAGGGATTTGAACCCGGGACCTCATGCAGTCAAGTCCAACAAATGAAACGCTAGACCACAGAGGCGACTATACAAATAATACATACAAATACATGAATAGATACCAGAATAAATTTAATAAACACCCAGACCCAGAAATGCAGACATCTAAATGTTCACCTCACAAATGCCTGCCCTCGTCGGGAATCGAACCCGAGCCTCGCGGTTGATCGCTGTAGTTAGGCGGGTACGCTAGCCACGCTAGCTCGACCAACGAGGCGGTCGTTGGTCGAGTAATAAACACGTAAAAAAAACGTGTTTATTTTTCTAAGATTTTTTGGAAATAAACAAAAACATGCAATACTACAATCTAGTCAAGGTAACGCTGGTAGTGATAAAAAAAAGAAGCGAAAGGAAAGTGATCTATACCTTAATTAGAACGGAAATAATGGAATTTAAATAAGTTTTTTTTAAAGATGTTGTTAGTGAGGACTATTCCCCCTGTTGGTCGGGGTTCCTTTGCAGAATAGACCATCTGCTTTCCTGCCAGGCAGCTCGTAAAAGGCGAGCATAGGCTTACTGTCACTAACACCGTCACATCTGACTAGGTGGTAAAGGCTTGCAGCGACTCGCCCGGATTGGTACCCCTGCCTTACCTATTCCTGCCGCCATAATGTCAGCGCTTGCTGTTGACGTGTTCCGGTTTGGAGGGCAAGTTAGCCGGTAAATTTACTTTGGCTCAAGGACTAACATCCCGGCCTTCGGTTGGCAACGCACCATTTCCTTTGGTGTCTCTAGGTAACGTGAATTTCTTACCATCAGGAATTCGTCTGCTTGTTTGCCTTCCAATATCATAAAATAATAACTAGCATTGACAAGTGCTTCAGGATGTATCATAAAGGTCCAAACACGAAAGGATAGTGTTGAGAATTTTAGGAGTTCCTATGGCCACCTTCCGGGTCCAGATCTGTAATATGGGCCATGTCATAACTATTTTGTATTGTCGTCCGATTTACACATTTATGCAAACTTTGATTTGATTAAAACGTTTAACAGGTAAGTGTGTCAAACTCAACTTGCAACATTCCACCCAGACAGACATACATACAAGTTTCAAGTTATATAAAAACTTGTAAAAATAATTTACTTGCTTAATCTTATTAGAGATCGCCCGTTGGTCGAAATTTGAACATAACAAATTTTAATATCTTGTTGATAAGACCGCCATCTTCTACTTTGTTTCCAAACTGTTTGGTGCGCGGTGTGATCTTTTATCGTTATCATCAATATATTTGTTTGTGTGTGTCAAATGGATGGTAGTATATGTAATGATTCATTTTTTGAATTAATGCACTTTATAAACATTATCATTAAAAATATTAACGTTCTGCACTTCTCCTACACATAAAACATAAGTGTGCCAAAATTCATACTCCTCAGTCAGCGCAATTTTCGTAAAAAGGGATCCAAAGTTTTGGCATCACGTATTAATATATAGAACTAGCTGACCCAGCAAACTTCGTATCGCTTGACATTAACGCTTCGACACTAGCGCAGTCTGTCGGATCCGATGTGAGACATTCCAAAATCAACAGCTACTTATTATTAAAAAAATAATTTAAAAAACATTATCTAGGAGACCAAATTGTGAATCTAAACTATTCTCGAATTCCCTTGAACACACACAAAAAGTTTTATCAACATCGGTCCATTCGTCTAGAAGGAGTTCATTGACAAACACACGTACACAAGAATTATATAATTTAAATATAAACACATCAAGAGTAGGTACATGGTGTTACAGTAGCGTGAACCTACTCAAAGTACAGACATTTTTGTGCGAGCAGTCATCAAGGTTAATTAATGTAATCATTCAATTAGTTTCACTCAACGCTAAGTGACGGCCTGTTTATGGTGGAGCCATTAAAACGGCGGAGTAACACAAACAGTTTTATTTACAACAGTTTTGATTTTTAATTTATTTAAAACTAACTAGGTATTGATTATATTTCCATTCAAAGCTCATTAAATGATCTAGATTTAAAAAAAATTAGTATTTCCGGGTCCGCTGCGTGAAGTAGATTATTTGCCTCGTAAAAATCTTGCATTGGCTAAACGGGATCCACCGCCTTAAAAGGCCCAGTGAAGAAAATTGTGAGGCTAGCAACTTTTTTTTATTTTTTTTAATTTAATGTTAAAACAACTAATACTCAAACATCAATAAAAGCACTACCTACTTAAAATACTATTATAATATATTAACTATTCAGCAATTCAAAAAAACTGCGAGGCCAGAGACTTTTTATTTTTTTTAATTTAATGTTAAAACAACTAATACTAAAACATCAATAAAAGCACTACTTAAAGCACTATTTTAATTATACTATTTTAATATATTAACTATTCAGCAATTAAAAAAAGCTGCGAGGCCAGAGACTTTTTTTATTTAATGTTAAAACAACTAATACTAAAACATCAATAAAAGCGCTACTTAAAGCACTATTTTAATTATACTATTTTAATATATTACTTATTCAGCAATTCAAAAAAACGCCGTCTTTGTGACAGTTTTTGAGACTTCCGTGTTCTGGTCTTGACGGTGGAGTAGCCAGAAGTTTAAGACCTAACAACCCTGTCGTAAATAACGTGTTTGGTGTCTATAGGCCACAGTTGGGTTTTAAACCTGGAGCTCTGTCTGCTTGATAGCTCTAAAGAATTAGTTCTTGCATGGAACTTTGTTAATAAATCGTGATCAAGGCCGGTTTTTTACCGTAGTGTCTCCTCCTAAACGGCTTACACATTTTTTAAAGAATTTTTAGGTCAAGTGTATCTGAAACCGCTTGCTCATATAAATTGCACAATAACGTTTGCCGGGTCAGCTAGTTAAATGTTATAATTATTTCTGTTGCTAGACTATGTGTTACTAGCTATTCACAGTGTGGGTACACTTAAAATGACAAATTCGTTAAAAAACAATTATTATTGATAACTACACCATACATATATTAAATATATTTTTAAAGCGCTATCTTTGTGGCCTGCAGAGATTCACGAAGTGATGCGTAAAGGTTTTGGGGGTCAATTGTTTAAGAAGTTTTAATTACTTATTAAAAACCTTCTTTTGTTTAACTGTCAGTTATCTCATAAGAAATGTGGATAGGTATATTTTTCTAATAACTAAAAAAAGCAATTCTCCCGCCATAACGTCAAGCATTGCAATTTTCTAGTTTTGGTTTTGTTTTCATAGGAATTAGTTGCGTCATCTCCTGACATTAACGGTACCTCGTAATAGTAAGATATCGACCATAGCGTTTCATGTAATAAGTTTCTTGCGTAGGTAAAATTTACCTATTATCCTGTCCTGGAGGCAGGAGGACCCTGGAAAACCGAAATGCACTGCCTTTGATCATTGCTCGAAATTCAATCTTCTGCAGTTTTATTTAGGTCTTCTCTGTGGTCTAGCGGTCCAGGGGTTGGACTTGACTTCTTGAGGTCCCGGGTTCGATTCCCGGGTCGAAATAGAAAGAAAGTGTGGTTTTTCCAATTATCTAATTCAAAAAAAGTTGCTTGGGATTGGATATGTGCCCGGTTGCCGACAGGCTTGCCACCTGTCACGTTGTGGGACTTAGTGTCTTCGGCTAATCGTGGTTGCCCTGGTTGTGCCTCTGCCTACCTCTTCAAGGTACCTCTACCTAGCTACCTCTTCTCCTCTTTTTTTATTATTTACATGTATGTATATATATAATCACCTATTGCGTATAAAGTATTATCGCACTATAGATAACTTAAACTTTAAATAATCCACCGCTTGAAATCAAACAAGTGTATTCGTTAATTACTTTACCGTCGAGTGGCGGATTATACGTCGCGATTAGATAAACATGTCTATAATACCGCGATGTAGCGATTCTGCTGTTTAATGCCGTCCATAGATACTACAGATGTTACTGATGCGTAGCTATTTTAAGGCCGGGATGTTAAGCCAAATTTTCAAATCAACTGGGTGACAATACGATGACAGGAATATGTAATGCAGTGGTAGAATTCTTTGTTGTTTGTACAGCGTTTCTCAAAATTTCTAAGTGATATAACAAGTAAATTTAGAAATTTTAGTACCTATTTTTGATATTTATGTTTATTTTGATTTTCAAGGACAGAGGTTTATTATCCTGTTGTGATTTTAAGGTTTGGCCAGTGTCAGCTACTTTTTTTTAAGTGGCTGATTTTTTTATGATATTGGAAGGCAAACAAGCAGACGGATTTCGTGATGGTAAGAAATGCACGCGATAAGAGATACCAAAGGTGGTTATGAGGCTGAGGCCGGGATGTTAGGTCTCGAGCAAAATTAAGTTTACCGGCTACCTTACCCTCCGAACCGGAACACGTTTACGGCAAGCACTGACGTTATGGCGGCAGGAATAGGCAAGGCCGAATTTTAATATCGTGGTTTGTACTCCTGGCAACATTATTTTGTTCTTCGAGTGTAATGGGTGCATATAGGGGTGTAAAATATTGCTGTTGTAATTATTCTTACCCAATTTTATGTCTAATGTAATAAAAAAGATTTATCCTATTAATATTATAAATAATTTGTATGTATGGATGTATGGATGTTT
>NJDD01000965.1:0-12045 GCA_002245505.1 Calephelis nemesis | reverse complement strand
CCAATTTTATGTCTAATGTAATAAAAAAAGATTTATCCTATTAATATTATAAATGCGAAAGTTTGTATGTATGGATGTATGGATGTTTGTTACTCTTTCACGCAAAAACTACAAAGCCGATTACGATGAAATTTGGTATGTAGGTAGCTGAAGACCCAGAATAACATATGTACTTTTTATCCCGGAGTTCCCGCGGGATTTACGCGGGTGAAACCGCGGGGCGCAGCTAGTAATAACATAAACGAGATAGAAAAGTTATAAACTTCGATAAATTTTAACTATTACAAGACGGCTGAATGATTGTTTTTAGAATAACATTTGTAACAAAAATCAACCTCTTTATACTCGTTCAACTTTTGTATAGTTTGGTTGACGACACCACTTAAAACTTCTTTGTTGCAATCTCTAACAACTTTTATGACATACATTCTTATGCAAATGCGCTCATTTCATTTCAAAAGAATAGGCCACTGCCCACGTTTTTTACACACAGGCAAGCAAGTCACTAGCACCGTGAATTTTAAGTTTGTGATGACGTATTTCAACTTGTATCATCTTCTTGACTTATTTCAGCCTTTATCACATATGGAACTATCCATTTAAGACTTAGGTTATTGAGACGACTTTTTTTATATAAACATCTAATTCATTTCCACGTTCGAGTTCCCCGTGCTAGGCAATGGTAGGCCAAACCACCATTTTACCACATTTTTAGGAATCACTGTAGATAAAAAGTTACAATAAAATCCCCACTTTGCAAAGCTTGCCAACAGATTAAGCTCAGCAGCTTACGCAGTTAAGAAAATTAGGCAGTTAGCAGATGTCGACACCGATAGAATTGTTTACTTTAGTTATTTTCATATCATCATGTCTTATGGAATTCTTCTTTGGGGAAACCCGGCTGTGATAAACACAATATTTGTCTTGCAAAAGAGGGCTATACGGGCAATTTATAACTTAGGCTTAAAAGTTTCCCTCAGAGAAAAGTTTAAAGATATAAATATTCTAACAGTGACTTCTTAATATATTTTTGAAAATTTGTTATAATATGTCCAAAAAATATAAATTCGTTTAAGAAAAATTGTGATGTACTTGCTGTAAACACACAGAATCAGTTATTCTTTTATGAGCCAATGTATACGTTTTTACAATAAACTTCCCGAGCATATTAAAGACTTACCATTAAATAAATTTTAAAAATGTATTAAATCTAAGGTGTATTGTAAAGGTATAAGATTTCAGAATATTTAGAAGACAGATATGCTTGGGATTAATTGCTCCTCATATCAATCTCTACAAATTAATTATATGTAATATACTTTTGTACATTTTTTTAATAAAAAAAGACAAGCCCGCTGAGTTTCTTTCACCTGATCTTCTCAGTGTGATGTTGTGGTTGTAGTTTTTAGAATTTATATAAACGCGTCACAAGAATCTTTGTATAGATCAATGTGAATAAATAGATTTTGAGTTTGAGTTGATTATCAACAAGTCAGCTAATCTACTATCTTTACGAGTGCTCTGTTAGTGTTAGGGCTGGAAGGTATCCACCGCCTTACCTAAACTACCACCGTAATAACAGTGTCATGTTGCGGAGGGTAGGGCAGCCAGTAGAGTAGCACTTTAGACTTAACACCTCGTTAAGGGAGAGCGACGCACCTGAAATATCTATAAGTCAGGGTTGTTTATGGAGTAGAGACATTCTCTTAAAAGCTACAGCTACATGCTGAGTTATTAATTTTTGTAATGTTAAAATATTCAGGGAAGTTCGTTCTTTATTTTATAACACAATACATATACAAAAATAACTGGTTCCGAACCGGTGGTAGATTTATTATTATATAGACCCGTCACAAGTGCCTCTTGTAGGTTTATGTGAAATAAAGATGATTTATTATTATTATTATTAACTACTTTAAAAAATCCGACACCAAAACTTAACAGGAAAAAATAATAAAGATTTAATATTAATTATATACTACCTCATATTTAGTGCCATTTACTTATAGGTTTGAAGTCTGTGCCAAGCCAATTTAATTCTTATTTACTAATTAATAGTTTAAGGCTTAGCACCGACTTCAAACCTATTAGTAAATGGCACATATAAATATGAGGCAGTATATAATTATGTATAAATCTAATAAGTTTTTTTTATAATAAATAGTGTTAACATATGAAGAATTTTCCCAAAGAGTCCGATATTAAAATATGAAAAAAGCTTAAATTTAATCTAACCCCAAAGTAAGCAAATTATATGCCAATGATACTTATCCGTAAAAATACATAAATAGATCCTAGAACGAATTTAATAAACACCCAGACCCCAAAAGACCAAACCTCGAAGAAATGCCTGCCCATGTCGGGAATCAAACCAGAACCTCAGTTAGGGAGGTTAGGGAGTTAGGGATGTACGCTGGCATAATACAATTTGAAAACTTTAGAAAAAAGAAAAGGACGTGACACGGTTCACTAGTTTCGTTAGTTTAGATATAATCATAAAGCACTCATTCTCGTTAATGATATTTTATAAACGTTAATGTATCAAAACACATTATATTATCAGAGTCACAATCATGGTAAATATCCCCATATCTTATCTACCGATAGCAGAATAACTGGAATGATCGGTTTATTCGCTAAATTATGATCTATGTCCACTTTTTATGAGACTAACAAACATTCCGACTGATTTCCTGATAAACCCATTACCTGTACATTTTTCAATGGATTTAATTTCAACAAGACTTCATGACGGCACAACAGGGAACGCGGTGATATCAAAATTTTATGTCTCGTCGTAAAATTTTACCACCTAATTATTTCACGGTGTTAGTGGCAAAAATCAACACTCAGCTCTTGCGAGCTCCTTGGCAGGAAAATTTCTAGTTTAGAATCTTCAATGAAACTCGGAAGTAACGAGAAAAAAAAAAACGACGAGTTGCACTCCGGGAGTGCTGGCAGAAGTGAAAACTTGAATATTAACGTCGTGCATTTTTAATATTTTGGAATGGTTAGTGAATAACTTTGCACGAATTGCTTTAATTATCAGTATGAAAGTACTCTCATTTATGTGGTAGAATATAATATTCATTTATTACGCTATCATACACAAACATGACAACACGAACATCCGCGCAAGCGCCCTGCGCCGCCTTTTCGCGCTAGCGCCCTCCGCTGTCTTACGAACTTTCAATCGGGTCTTCTCGGGTCTTCAACGCGAGTTTAGAAGTTTTAACCATTCCAAAAAAAGTGTGCAACGCCGCTAAAGAAGTTATCACTTTAAAAACATGTATATAGCTCGCAATTGTCGTTTTTCATTTTCAAATGTAAGGTAAACGTACTGTTACCACCTTTGATGTCTGTCATTGATGCGTCTTAAAGTACCATAAAAAAACAGACCTGATAGTGATCGCCTCTGTGGTCTAGCGGTCCGGGTGTTGGACTTGACTGCTTGAGGTAACGGGTTCGAATCCCGGGTCGGCCAACAAAAAGAAAATTGGATTTTTCCAATTTCCTAATAAAAAAAAATGTTGGTCGGGATTGGAAATGTGCCCGGTTGGCGATAGGCTTGCCACCTATCACATTGAGTCGTGTCACATATCATAGTCATGGGTGCCCTGGTTGTGCCTCTGCCTACCTCTTCGGGGATATGGGCGTGAAGATACCTGATAGTTAACGTATTTTTTTCATTTCAGATGCAACGGCTTATCACCAAAGCGCTGGTATTGGTATTATGGATCCACATAGATGCAAGCCACGGTAAAAAGACTGAACAATACGTATGCCCCATTGGATTCTCGCTTTCCTACACCAAGGAAGATGGGGAGCCAGTATGCTACAGAAGAAAGGGTCCCGAGCCTTTCTCAGACAAATACAAAGACTGCAATAGTAATTTATTTACACTCGAACTGTACGAGAGTTTGAACATTTCAAGACCAGATCATCCAGTTTGGACAGATTATAAAACCTTTTATCCAGGAGGGCTGTTTATTGACTGGTCGTTTTCTAAAACGAATTTTCTACGCGAATTCGAATCCTCCTTCAATATTACCTTTCCTGCAAACCTTGATTTGAAAGACGAATTGTGTATAGTCATAGATCCTTTAAGTAATCTAACAGCAGTGAGATGCAATGAGAGACATTATAGGTACTGTTTTGTGGAACCGTACATTGATGGTGTTGATAGTGAAGGTTGTGAAGGTCTTATGGATGGTAGAAGGTTTCAAAGTCCAGAACCAACATGTCTCACAGTTTTGACTGGAGTAGGGGGAGGGACAGTCAGAGCAACATGGTCGCAAGCCCAGGATCTATGTGCGAAGAAAGGAGGATCTCTATTAAATCGTGGCTGGCGATATGTGAACAGTCCGTCGCTGTATTCTGAGAGTGCGAAGATATATCCACTGGCTATAGTCATGAGCACAGACTATTCTTTATTGAGATATGACACAGTTTATGACCATTCTGAGGTAATATTTTCAGATTGATTTTTTAAAACCTTTTTTTCTTTCTATCGCCTCTGTGTTCTAGCGGTTCAGTGGTTCGATTCCCGGGTCGGGAAATAAAAAAGAAATTAGGTTTTTCCAATTTTCTAATAAAAAAAGCGTTGCTTGGGATTGGATATGTGCCCGGTTTGGCAATAGACTTGGCACTTATTACATTGTGGGACTTAGTGTCTTCGGCTAGTCGTGGGTGCCCGGGTTGTGCCTCTGCCTACATCTTCGTGGATATGGGCGTGAAGATACTTCTATCGAAAATACTCCTTACACGTACCCAACTTTAAACCAAATTTACTTACATTTTTAGTTGGTTAACTATCGCTTAAATTTTGATTTCAATTAAATTCGGTTTAATAATTTTGTTTAGATGCGGTATTACCAGGAAGGTTTTTTAAGTTTGAAAAACATTGCAAATGTCAGTCTGTCTGTTTGTCTATTACGGCTTACAGTTCACAGTTAAATAGTTGAAATGTTTGGATGAAATTTGATATGCATATAGTTAAAGACCCGAGTAAAAACATAGACTACTTTAAAAAAAACACTTCCAAAGGATTTTTTTTTTCGTTCTACCACGGGGTACATTTGAGCAATTGGAATAACGGTAACTTCTTAGCCAAATGTCATAAAAAGTTTACCCTTAAAATCTTTTAACACATATATTTTAAATGATTTGACCACCTCGTTGGTCGAGTGGCTAGCGTACAGGCCTAACTACACCGAGGCAGTCATTTAAAAGTTTTTTTTTATTATATTGGAACAAGCAAACGGATTTCCTGATGTTAAGAAATTCACGCCGCCTAGAGACACCAAAGGTGGTAATGGTGCGTTGTCAACCTGAGGCCGGGATGTTAGGCCTCGAGCAATAGTAAATTTACCGGCTACCTTACCCTCCGAACCGGAACACGTCATGACGTTATGGCGGCAGGAATAGGTAAGGCGGTGGTACCAATCCGGGCGAGTCGCTGATAAACTCTACATTTCCTGCATTTCCGGGTGTTTGTCAAATTTGTTTTGGTATCTATTTAAGTATTTCTATGTATTAGTATCGTTGATTAATCCATAATACAAGCTTATAATTTACTTACTTCGGTGTTAGATTCAATTTGTGTAACTTGTCCAGGGATATTTGTTTATTATTATATCTGTTAAGGCATGCAGATGTACCGTTTTATAATTTATAAACTATATAAGTCTATATATAAAGTATATAGACTCGATTAGTAAACATCTAAAAAATGCTAAACTTCCTCAAGATAATGGTCAACTATTTATTTGTTTAGGATGAGTACAGTACTCAGCTCTGAGTACATGACGTGACAACGAAAATATTTACTCTCGTCACTCAACAAGTTTATTAAGACTATAATATAAGTCTTGCGGTTTTTCTTGTTTCTTATGATTGATAACGATAACGGAAGTAGGGTGTTGGCGACGCGATAAACTAGCTTTCACTCGCGGCAGCGCTCATGTGTTAAAGTATTTTATAATCAATCTATGGTAAAAGTTTTTTGTAGTGAGATTTCGAAAAATAAAATTGGCATATGTCAGTTTCTGATTGATTTTGAAAAATATGTAAAAATTTATTAATCTATATATGTGCAGTCAGATTGTTACACAAATAAAAATCCATTTGTAGTGCTTTCTGGTTTAGTCGAAAATACTCCACCCCTGAACCTCTTCATAGGGTATAAAATAGTACACTACAAGGGAATACTTACATAGTACTTATACTTTTAACGACTTCCTAAAGTTCTCAATTTGACTGCTTGTTCCTTTGTATGTTTATTATGCGATTAATTTGTCAAAAGCCGATTTTGATGGTCCTGTTTTACAAATAAAGGTCATGTTTCCGAGATGGTTCTATATCAATTTTATCATTATCAAACTAGGGATTTTAGAATTATGTTGATAAACTTTATGTGCGACAATTTTCGGAACCATTTTCTTCTACGAAAAAATAATTATCAGATCCCGACGTGGTAACTTATGAAATAGAGGGATTCGGTTTTTGTACTGTGTTACATTATGTAGATTTTATTACAGCAAACAGAAAAGAGGAGAAATAAAAATTGCCGTGCGAATAGTTCTTTTCCTTTTCCCAGTTATGAAGGTTACTG
This sequence comes from Calephelis nemesis, assembly GCA_002245505.1. Taxonomy (NCBI): domain Eukaryota; kingdom Metazoa; phylum Arthropoda; class Insecta; order Lepidoptera; family Riodinidae; genus Calephelis; species Calephelis nemesis. The sequence continues at coordinate 5,432 of NJDD01000965.1, read as the reverse complement.
GTTGCTAAAGTATAACCTTGTAGGACGGCTTTAGTACAAAAATCCTGTATATTCTACGAGTATTATTTTTATTTTAGAGCAGTTATTTTCAATGTACACATACAACTCCTTAACTACGTTATAATATAATTCATTCATTCAGAAGCATTCAGATAAAAACCCTTTAGGTACATAGTACTTAGATACATACATTACATAGACTCTTCAACTTTATTTACGACATATGTTTAAAGTAAAGCGTCAATTCTAAGAAATTACAACATTACTTGGTAAAAAATTTGTTTTAAAAGTTAATGTAACATTGAGAATGTTTTTTTGTTTTTTTTATTATAGCGAAAAAACAGGAGGCTTTCTTATGGTCAGAGACAGCAGTCGCCCAGAGCAATGTCTAACGGCCGGCCGGGATCTTATAATACGTTTGCAAGTATGTCGGCTACCTCATCCTTAATTTAGGAACATAGCAGTGATGAGAACCGAACATGTAGGTAGGAATAGGATAGGAGCTTGTAACTCTCATAACACTATATTCGTAATTTTCCAGATTTCTCAATCTGAGTGGAATTTTCCAATGTCTATGGAAGACAACCCTGACACCACCCTCGGTGGACTGCGGGATGGGTCTTGGTGTCTGGTCAACTCATCCTATGTGTTCTACGACGTTATCTGCGAACGATCAGTTCCCTTGAAGAACATCAGTATGGTGATTTCTATTAATCCGTAAGTATGGATATATACCAGTGAGCTATCCAGCGTTTTACCGACCAAAAAAATCTCATTTGGTGGCCGCCAGTCTCGTGGTGCTTAGAGATCTTGTAACAAATATACCTAAAGTAATGTAAAGCAAAGTATCTTCACGCCCATATCCCCGAAGAGAAGTAGGCAGAGGCACAACTAGGGCACCCACGACTAGCCGAAGACACTAAATCCCACTATGTGATAGGTGGTTAGCCTATCGAAAACCGGGCATATTTCCAATCCCGAGCAACGTTTTTTTTAATGGAAAATTGGAAAAATCTAATTTTCTTTTTTTGCCCGACCCGGGATTCGAACCCGGGACCTCAAGCAGTCAAGTCCAACAACTGAACCGCTAGTCCACAGAGGCGAATATACCTATTTATTTAAATATTAAATTACCTATACTTACGTAATTTAATAATATTTTTTTTAATATAAATAAATATTTTAAACCCAATGTGCTTTAATAATTTCGTAACAACTAACCTAACCCATATATTTTAATTAATTAATTAGTATATTATTTATATATTTTATTATTATTGTTTTATATATTACGTAACATATTTTCTATCAAATTACTTTTTGCTTTTTCGTGATTAATTGTTGTAAGCTAAGTTTTACCTCCGTTGTTTCCCATCACAACGACTAAACCGATTTTAAAGAAAATCGTAGAAATAGATTAAACGTTAGAGAAGGACATAGGTAAATTGCTATTCGGTATCTCAACGAGTGGAAGAGCTAAATAAGTTTAATAGCAAATAAACGGGTGGTAGAGTTGAATAAGTTTAATAGTAAAGCAAATCCCGGGGGCAGAGCTAGTATATAGAAAAAATCCCATGTGAATCTGCATGATTAGGATGCATGCATGTTGAAATTTGGCACGGAGACAGATGCTATGGTGACCTGGTGTTAAGAAGAAACATGGTGTTTTATAAAATAAACAATAGTGGAAGATGTTAGAGAAAATTATGTTTTTCCTCAGGTTGGTCCGGATTCTCTTGGTAGAATAGACCATTGCCGCCTCTTATGAGCCGAGCAAAGGCGAAACTAGTCATTACCAACTGGTGGTAGAGTGCTGTGAAGAAACTTGCCTGGGTTGAGATCCCCAGCCTTACCTATTCCTGATGCCATAACGACAAAGTCATGTTCCGGTCCGGAGGGTAGGGTAGCCGGTATACTTGCACATAAGGCCTAACACCCTGGCTACAGGATAGCGATGCACCTATAACATCTATGGTGTCTCTAGACAGCGGTTATCTCTTACCATCAGGAGGACCGTTTGCTTGTTCACTGTCTTTGGTCATAAAAAAAAATCGATAAGAGAAATCTGCCGATGCATCTTAGTCCTTCTTAGTCCTGGTAGTTCTATCGACTCCGGATTTTGGACCGGAAGCTTCTTAATTGGATAAAGGAACCGCCTTTCCAGGCGTTAAATCTATAGGAAGTTTCAACCTTTTGAAGCCGGAATTGAAGCGCCTTAAATGTTAACAAAAGGGTTTTCACTTAATGTGGCAATGCGCATGCGCATAATAATCAAATGAAAATGAAAATAATTTGTGCGGAATGTGTGTTAAGAAGTTGTTACGAAATACGTTATCGTACCGACATATTTGTATTATAGAGCATTTTCGTGTGCGATGATTAGAGTGCATACAATTATTTTTTAATGATTTTCACATTAATGACTTCGTAAAGAAAATAAATATCCCTGGACAAGTTACACAAATTGAATCTAACCCCATAGTAAGCAATTATATGTTTGTGTTATGGGTGTTAGTCAACGATACTAATACATAGAAATACAATTTATGGCATACATAAACATTTAGATGTCTGCATTTCCGGGTCTGGGTGTTTATTAAATTTATTCTGGTATCTATTTAAGTATTTCTATGTATTAGTATCGCTGATAAACACCCATAACACAAGCATATTAATTGCTTACTTTGGGGTTAGATTCAATTTGTGTAACTTGTCCAGGAATATTTATCTATTTATTTATATTTAAGAATGCAACCCCAAAAATAACAAACCATATTGGGTGGTACAGTCTTGCAAAGAGTCAACAGTTTTTAATTTTTGCTTTTATTCACAAACTAGCTGCCCTGGCGAACTTTGAGCCACCCATTTGTATAGAAAAAAAATAACTCTTTTCCGTTTTTTGCAATATTCCCAGGGTTTCTCTTCGTAAGAACCTTGTCCTTGCAACAACTAATACAATACAAAAAGAATTTGCCAAATTGGTCCAGCCGTTCGCAAGTTGTGCGCTTACCAACACATTTAGCAATTCATTTTTTATATTATAGATATAAGATTACCCTATTGGACGTATAATAAAATCACAGTTTGACGTAAACGGCATGGAAATAATACCTATTGCTATAGATGTAGGTGACGTACAGCAATATTGAAACAATACTTTATGACATTCATTGTACTTCATCGATTTCACATAAGTCCTTGGATAGGTTCAACTTTTGAGTTAATATTTTGTATATTACGTTTAAACATAACTTGGCCTAAGGACCGTCTTTAAGATAGCAACGCACCAGTATCATTTCTATAGGCGACGTACAGTAATATTGGAACAATACCTACCTTCTGCTTTATGACATTGTCATTGTACTTCACCGACGTCACAAAAGTCCAAGCAATGTATCATCTTTTGCGTTTAAACTTTGTATATTACATTAAGGCATAACTTGGCTTAAGGTCCATCTTTAAGATGGCAACGCACCAGTATTATATAGGCGATGGCTGCTTCATACCATTAAGAGAGCCGACTGCTTGTTTGCTCTCCTATACAATTAGTAATATACTAGCTGCCCCAGCGAACTTCATTCCGCCAATATCCGGATAAAAACTACCTTATCTTTTAAGTTGGATCACACTACAGATAGTTGTGAAATTTTATCGAAATCAGTTCAGTAGTTTTGGAGTTTAATGGCAACATACATCGTGACACAAGATTTTTATATATATGTATAAGATTAAGACGTCACCAAGTCGCAATGACCTAACAAACTTTAAATTTTGTTTGACTATTTTTTTTTTTATTTTTTATGTTATTATATTTAGGTTATTTATTTATTGTGCATTATGACTTCCACTGTTTCACCACAGATTCTATTTTTTTGGGTTGGCTGGAAGAAATCTGTAGACCTGGAGATAAGCCCACCTTTTGTGCATTTCTGTTTATCACTGTCCATGTTTTATGCCGTAAATTGTGTACAATAAATAATTAAATAAATAAATTAATAAGTATTACCTCATTTTCTTTACAGTGACAACGAAATCACACTAACTGTCGATAACATGGAGGAGGATAAGGATTTCATTGATAATATAGTATGTTTTACGGATTCCGTTGTTAGATTTCCAACTAACGTGAAGAAGCAACGAAAGAATAAAACAAACACGTTTGTCATTATGCCAAAAAAAGATGGATACTATTGGTGCACACACACAGACACCAAGAAATATTCAATGGCTGAGTCTAATAAAGTATTATTCATAAGGGAAAAGAACTCAACAGTTAACATCTATGCTATAGTGCTTAAACAAAAAGAAAAATATAACATATCAAGTATAGAATACTTTAAAAAAGGCTGGGAAGCAAAATTAGCAGAGTTTATTTTCTACAAGGAAAAATATGCTAAATTTAATGCAGATCCAAGTGAAATAGATCTGAAAATATTCAAAATGAACAACCCGAGATTAGAATGGAATAGAAAATCAGTGATACGCAAAATTAATGTGAAAAGGCTTTATTTGGATCGACAAACTGCTTTGGTACATGTTGAGTTGAACCCAGATGTCGGTCCAGTTACTCCTGGATTTTGGAATGATCTCGAAATCGTGTCAATGAAGCCAGTATTGTTTTGTAAAGGAGTTGATTCTATTGCTACATCACATTTAGGTAAGGGTTTATTTTAAACTAGCTGTTCCGGCAAAACTAAGTTCACCCATTCAAGGTTTCGATTCACCCTGGAATTTTGCAGTTGAACGAGATAACTGTGTTGGTCCGGGCTCCTTTGCAGAATAGACCATCTGCCTTCCTGTACCAAACACTAACACCGTGACATCTGACTAGGTGGTAGAGTTTCGCAACAACTCGTCCGGACTGGTACCACCACCTTACCTATTCCTGCCGCCATAACGTCAAAGCTTGCCGTTAACGTGTTCCGGTTCGGAGGGTAAGGTAGCTGGTAAACTTATTTTTGCTCTAGGCCTAAGATCCCGGCCTCAGGTTGGCAACGCACCATTAATACCTTTGGTGTCTCTAGGCGGTGTGAATTTCTTATCATCAGAAAATCCGTCTGCTTGTTTGTTTTCCAATATCATAAAAAAAGTATTTTATGCCCGTCTCCGGTTTACGAATCTATCAGTCGTTTATAAGTTATAAGTGTGGTAACAAACATGACTTTCATTTATATAAACTTATATAATGTTTCATTTAAATGTGCCTGGGTTAGTGAGCGGTGATGAAAAATTAACTTTTTTGATATGTGATTATTAGGTACTTAATAATACACGTCGACCATTAAAATACGCTAGTCATGCGTCGCCGACATTTATCTGAACTCCTAGTGACTTGCATAAGTATATTGACTAGGTACCCTTGCTAAAACGAAGTAAAATAATAGCAATAACGATAAAGCGGCAGTTAAAGTCTCCGTGTTGGTCCGGGCTCC
>NJDD01000963.1:29014-57758 GCA_002245505.1 Calephelis nemesis | reverse complement strand
TGGCTGGTAGACTTGCACATTAGTCTTAATACCTTGGCCTCTAGATATCGGCATAGAAAAAATGACTTTAGTTAACACCAGTAAAAAGTGTCGAAACAGATGTAAAAATTTTCCTCCTGATAGTCTTCACTACTTTCAGAAAGAAAAACAATGCAACTGTCCCCTAAAACAAGCTAAACTAAAATAATACGAATAAGAAAAGATTTGTTAAAATATCTATTTATCTCAATACTTTTACATTGCATTACATTGCCTTGGGGCTGATTATGTATCTCAGTTGCCAACTCAAAATGGAAAAGTGTATCTGTCAAATGACGTCATTTGTGTTTGCTATTTCTATTGTATTTCTGTTGGTCACTGGAGATAGCAAATATAATACACGTCATTTGACAGCTATTTAATGTACACTTTTACATTCTGAGTTGGCCACTGGGATACATAATCAGCACCCTGGTGGCAATTAAATTAAAACAGTTTGAGACTTCATGTTACTATGACTTGACCCAATTTATATGGGACCTTATGATCGAACTCCTAATCTGCTTTTTGAAAAAAAGAACAATTTATACGCATTTGTTATTGGCCGAAAAATTGCATACACGGACCATATGGCAGCCAATCAACAATCTCAACTATATCCTCCTTTTAATTTAAAAACATCGGTAAGGTAGGTTTCGTCATGATGTGATTGTCTTACCTTTGGTCTTACCTATTTGCGGCGCCATAACGTTAACGCTCGGTTCGTCTTGTTTTTGATTAAAAGCTACGGTTCTCAACATCACAATAAAATTACGCAAGCGTCGCCGCACGCGTAAAATTTTATTTAAAAATTTGCGCGGAGAAACTCCATTAAAATTAAACAATTTGAAAAAATATGTTAAATATAAGAAACGGAGTCCAAAGCCTGATACTTTCTTATTTTAATTTTAACTGCGTGATTTGTGTGAGTTATAAATAATTTATTATAAATGTTCCGTTATTTTAAGTACTTTTTATTTTTAGCTATTACATGATTAGTGTAAGAGATAATCTACGTGCTCTAACACCGTGACCGTGACCCTAGTAACACTGCCTTAACGGTTTTTTTTATGATATGAGAAGGCAAACAAGCAGACGGATTTCCTGATGGTAAGAAATTCACGCCTCCTAGGGACACCAAAGGTGGAAATGGTGCGTTACCAACCTGAGGCTGGGATGTTAGGCCTCGAGCATCCTTACCCTCCGAACCGGAACACGTCAACGGCAATATTGGACGTTATGGCGGCAGGAATAGGTGAGGCGGTGGTACCAATCCGGGCGAGTTACTGTAAAAGTAGTAGTATTAGTAATACTAGTAGTACTAGTAGTAGCAGTACAAACCTAGTAAGATGTCACGGTGTTAATGACGTAAGCCTATTTGTCAATATAACCTTATTGTTTACTTACGACGCGTAATGATTTGGTTTAATTTTTGACATACCCGGTAGAAATTGCATAAGATCGCGCTACTCAGGTAGGCAGAGAACCAGTAACACATTATATAAATTTTAAAAAAAGAAAAAATTTCGCCTCAGTAGGATTTGAACCAATAACATATTATCAATAGACGACGTACTTTTATTACAATCAGGTAATTTTGTGTCTCTTTCTATAGCATAAAATTTTCTCGTGCCTCAGTTACGTCGGTACTCGCCCTTATTGTATTCCAAGTTTGATGTTAGAATAACTTTTTGTTTTTAGGGGTATCACTAACCCGCTAACCGTGCTTCTGTTTCATTTGAAATTTTATATTTATATTAAACACTAATAATCACCGTCATTTTCCCTGCGTGAATTTGTCCATGGCCTTGAGGTCCATCAAAGGTTATTGTTTTTTACGATGTCAAGACAGCACTTTCTGGACCTTTCACATCATGATGATTTTGGTATTCTTAAGTCAATTTTCGTGAGTATGAAAGGCGAATAAGCAGATCTGGTTAAAATTTTGAAAAAAAAAAGAAATTGTTTCGTGTACACGTTATCGTTTCGTGATATCATACAACCAAGCATAACTTTTTAAGAGTAGGTAGTCCTATTTAATTTATCTTTTATTGGTTTTGTAGCATGTGCTAACTGACTGTCTCGTATTTCTTTCCAATATCTGAGTATTGTAGTTACTGACACAACAAGACTAGCATCCTGGCCACAGGCGAGCGACGCGTTTGCTAAATCAGTGGTGTCTATCAGTATTGTGGTGTAGGCCTTTTTTTTTAACGTGTGGAAATCCATTATGGATACCCGCCACTTTCGGGGGAAATGGCGGGTTATGTGAGACTCCTACTCATTAAAACCACACGGTGTCCTCCCCTTCGCCAGGTACCGGGGCTGTGGGGACGCTTTCGCAAACTTCCACTGCCCCGGCGTCGCTGGATCCAACGATCCCCTTCTGGCAGCCCACCCAACAGTGGGCCACAAACCGTCTAAAGTGGTGCATGGAGACACAGCGTGCACCACTTCGGGGGTTCCAGTGGCGACAGGCACCCCCGTACCTGCCGCAACCCCATCTCGACCGGGCGGGCTAGATGGAAAGCCCGTCCCCCTCCTCCGCGGGCCGTTCTGCCACCATCCCACGCGGGCCAAGTGGCCCACCACCCTGTGTGCGCTTCTCGTATCCCCTCGTGAGCAGAAAGGGGTACTGAGGCCGTGTGCTTGTTTCTTACCTCATCATATAAAAAAACATCGACAGTTAGAGCGTACCCACGCAAAATTCAATGTTCGTTAGTAGATGTGAGTCTAGCAGAGTACCCACAGTCTGAGTCAAATTTCTGTCGAAAGCACAATTATTGTCAGGATGTTTGTTGGAGAAGGATTTCAAATTTCGGTAATTACTATTTACATTTCATTTAGGATTCAGTTTACTATATGGAGTATTTAATTTAGTAGTAATTTGTAGATTTAGCTAGATAGTAGGCAGAATTTTATCCGTTTAATTAGTTTTGAATGTTATTTACATTTAGTTGGTCCGACTTATCTTTGTTTTAGTAGCTGTAGACGCAGATAAAAGATTTTATGAATTATATTTTAGATATTTCAACTGCAATTAAATAAATCTTTAGATGAAAATCTTTAGTTTCTTTTATTGACCGATCGAGCGAAACATGTGAAGGTGTCTGTGTTCAGATGGGGTTGCAGTTGCATATTTGAATATTTATTCGGCTATAACTTGAGTAGTTTTGATCAATGAAATTTCGTAGGTGTGTAGAATATACTAAATATAATTTTTAGGTTTGAATTTGGGTGAAACCCATTGGAGTTTATGGCTCTAGGGTAACTTACGTAGGAGTTTGAAAAAAATTTGTTTTATAATTATTTCGTGTAAGGTTTGAAATGAAAACGCTGGATTTGGCAATTTAATCTTTTTTTTTTTATTTTCTGTTGCTTATAGTTTATGATCAACATGCAATTTTATAAACCTGTTGTACATAAATCACTTAGAAACGTAACAGTAATATTGGCAAAGATATTGGTACTTTACGATATGAATGGTATCGTGACTACAAAAATGACAGTGTTGGTATCAATGTCGTGTCGGTGTCGTAAGGATATTTGGCTGTCTCGTGAAGTCTTGACGGTGACGGTGTTTGTGATGGTATCTTAACTAAACCGTAATGATGTTGTGCAATGTTGACGGTAACGATATTGTGACGGTGACGGTGAAGACGAAATCGTAAATACGATATGCAAAAATAAGTTTTGGACAGTTATCACGTGGGAAGTACTTATTAAATTTAACTAATTACTTAACAAAGGAGTAATTTAGTCGTGACTGTGTCGTAATGGGTTCGTGATGATATTGTGACGGTGTCTTGACAGTGATAAAGAAGACGATGTCATGACTGTCTTTTGAAAGTGTCGTAATAGTCTGACGAATGAAGTCTCAGCTGTGTCGTGACAGTGCCGGTGACGATGTCGTGCTGTTACGGTTTTGGTTATGGTGTTGATGACAATGTTGTAATGGTATCTTGGCTGTTTCATGAGATTAACGGAGCTGTTGACGATTTCGAGATCGAGTCGAGATCATATCCCGACTGTGTCGTGACGTTTTCGTGACTGTGTCGAGACGTTATCGTGACTGTGACGTAACAGTGTTTCAATATCAATGACTGTTTACGTTTAGGAGTCAAAATGAAATGAGAAATATTTATAACCTCGTGATCTAGGCACACACAAAAATACACATTACACTAAATATTTATATAATGTTATATAGTTTCGATGGAATTTATGGTTTTAGAATCACCACTGAATACGTTATGTCGTACCTAGCTAAGCGAAACTCTATTCCTAATTGAGGAAGTAATCGCATAAAAAACATGTTTATGTGATAGATCAGTGAACAAGTAAGTAAGAGACAACCGTGGTCTATAGACATCATAGATGTTATGGGCGCGTAGCTGTCCTGCGGCCTTGATGTTAGGCTTATTGTGCAAATCTACCGGCAACCTTACATCCAAACTGGAACAATATCTTATTCCCTTACGAGCTACCTGGCAGAGAGGTAGATAGTAAATGTTATTCAACGAACCTGGACCAACACGGGTAAAAAAATTTGTTAAAGTAGGTATTCTTAGCAGATGTAAATGTTTTTCAAATAAGTTTTTTTTATGATATAGGAATGTAAACAAGCAGACGGATTTTCTGATGGTAAGAAATTCACGCCGCCTAGAGACACCAAAGGTAATAATGGTGCGATGCCAACCTTAGGTCGGGATGTTAGGCCTCAAGCAAAAAGAAGTTTAACGTCTACTCTCCAAACCGGAATGCGTCAACGGCAAGCGCTGACATTGTGGTGGCAGAAATAGAAAAGGCGGTAGTACCCATCCTGGCGAGTCGCTCCGAAACTATACCACCTAGTCAGTTAGTGACGGTAAGTGCTCGCCTTTTTCAAGCTGCCGGGCGATGGAAGGCAGACGGTTTATTCTGTTATGGATACCGGACCAACACTGGGAAAGTTTTGCAGTTTAGAAATTACAGACATAAAACTGGCAGCATAAGTGATCCAAATAAATTTTAATTTTTAAAACCCACTAAGTTTAGGTACAATTAATCTTGTAGGTCATGTTATGCTGGTCGCTGGAATTTATCACGAATATACATACCTACATAGCTTTATGACAAGTCTTTACGCCGAGTGGCGCGGTAGGCAGTGAGTATCGTGTGCCAACGTTTGTGTGTATTTTGATGTTCTTGTACTACTAATGTCTGGAATGGGATAGTTTATCTTCCTATTACGATTATACAAAATTTGGCCCAGTAACGCTTGAAGATCAAAGTTCACATCCAGAAATGGGCTATTTTTTTCTTTCTAACTGATTTACGATAACTGTAGATACTGACATGGTGGCAGCAGGTGCCAAGGCAAGTAGTAGGGAGCCGTTGCTGGCCGTTTATTTAAGCAAGTTTATTTAAATGTTGGTTCTTATCTTTTTCAGGGAAAAGTAAACACTTGTGTAGAAAATTCATGAGACATTAAGTTTTCATTCACAAAAAATTCTTGGAAAAAGACTAAAGTAGAGTACAATAAGCCAAGAACTTAAGCGACTTTTCATGTACGAATAACATAACGTTACGGGATGTTTTGAAAGTGGAATAGAAGTGATGCTGCGTTGGTTAGATATTTATTTACATTTTTATTAGTCACACAGATTCATCGAAGTATTCAAATGATGGGCTTATAAATGGAGAAATCATTATACAACTTTCGTAAAGATCAATCACACTTTTGTTTTGATCACAGTGTCACCCGTGATTATAATATTTAATATCATTTATGGAATACCTTAATTTTATAACAATCTTACTCAAAGACTTCAAATCGTTTAGCTGAGTAGTTCCTACAGTTTATTATTCAGCAACGTTATGGGTTGTGGTCTATTTTGGCAATTAATGTACATACATAGATGATTATTTTAATGTAATTATCGTTTACGACTGTTGATAGTATTTGTTGCTAGCTTAAGAGTATAAATATTTATAACAATTTTTGATGTCTCTTATCCTTAAAACAAAGCTAATAATTTAACGTACCACTGCACAGAACCCAACGAAGTTGGCTCTTATCTTGTCTTACTGTCTAAGTTTAAAACTTACAACCTGTCCCTAGATTATTTATGGCATAAAGCAGCAAACAAGCATACTGCTCCTCTGATAGTATGGAACAGATGTGACCTATTGACACTATAGATGTAACAGGTGCGTAGTTGTTTTGTGGCCAGAATCTTAGGCTTAATTAAAAACCTATGAACTGATGTATTTAAGCATGTGCAAAAATAAATAATGTGTACTCATACTTAAAAACTAGATATGATGAGATTCAACGTAATGAATACGAAGAAAACAAAATTTCATCACCTACTTGATTCTTGCGTAGTTGAACCAACAGAGCCTCGTCAATGAGATAGGAAGGTTGCTAACACGAGAAAGATTTATTATTTCTTGAAATTGTGAAAATTTATCCCCAGCTTGTTCTTTTTTGTTGGTAAAACTGAGAACCAAATAATTTATTTTTCAATTCGTAAAATTGTTTGTGATTATTTCCTACATGTACTGAGAGTCCAGCTGCCGTCAAAAATCAAGCAAGGAATTACATAAGTATCGTCTCCATTAATTTCAACACACAGCTTAAAAAATTGGATGGACCGAGGTGATTTTGGGAGACAACGTTAATTATATTTGACTACTTTTTATTAACTTAGGTAACTGTCGAAGTCATTATAAAACAGTGAAATGTAGTTGAACTCTCACAAACAAATGGCACCATGTTTACTATTCTTGCCGCTGTAACGTCTTTCTGACCAAAAGAAGTTTTTTTTTATTTATTTTTATAACATTGGAAGGCAAACAAGCAGACGGATTTCCTGATATTAAAAAATTCCCGCCGCCTAGAGACACCAAAGGTGGTAATGGTGCGTTGCCAACCAGAGGCCGGGATATTAGGCCTCGAGAAAAAGTAAGTTTACCGGCTACCTTACCCTCCGAACCGGAACACGTCATGACATTATGGCGGCAGGAATAGGTAAGACGGATACCAATCCGGTCGAGTCGCTGCGAAACTCTACCACCTAGTCAGATGTCACGGTGCTAGTGACGGCAAGCCTATGCTCGCCTTTTAAGAGCTGCCTGGCACAGGAAGGCAGATGGTCTATTCTACAAAGAAGCCCGGACCAACACGGGGAAAAATAAGCTTAATAATAAGGGAAAATAAGCTGTGTGTTAACTAACACGCTGTACAACCTTTGATTGACACTACACTTTTGATAATAAACAATAAGGCCTTCAAAGGGCCGTCCTCCTCTTTTGCTTACCAGTTCTTTGCCCAGATTAGTATGTTAGTGGTTACAGTTAACTAGAGAAAAAAGAAAGGTGTTAAAGAAAGAAAAAAAGAAAGCTGTCAGCTTTTTCTACTGTAAAATGCTAGCTTACTTAAGCTTTTACTTAACGTCCCTTCATCACGAGGATAACCAACCTTTACCATCTATTGTAGTTACAGGTCATATACCTAATCGTACACACACATACACAGATGTATTCACGGCAAGTACGTTACGGTGTAAGCTGATAGTATCAAGTGCCAAGACTCACTATCCTGACAAGCCTGCCTGGCTTCCTTCACATTCATTTTCATACAAAACCTACCTAGTCGTTTGTTGGCAAGAATAAGGTAACAACATTTAAACGGAGTGAACATGTTTCTGCACCAGCAAAATTTAAATGGCAGGGCAGTGATTGTGTTATTCCATCCAAACATATAATCTTATAGGACATCTAACACTTACACATATCTGCTTATGTATTGTGTACGTAATACATGCAAAAAGACAAAAATAAATGTAATTTGGTACACCGGATATTCCTATTGCATATTTATAAACATACTCATGGTTTATGATATTTAAACTTTGTAAAGTTTAAATTCATTTTTAAGTTTAAGTTCATTTTAAATAAGTTATGTAAAAATTATAACAGTATTTATTTTAGGCAACACACACTTCTAAAATGATTTTAAAATTATACATTAAACACAAAAATAACGGAAAACTTAATTTTCGAAGACAGATATTTCAGGTCAAGTAAAACTCATAACCATTTAAGGCACAGAAGAGATATTTTTGAAACATCTCACTTTTGCAAAAAAATCTCTTTTGAACTCCTTACACTAAGCATCTGCTGAATAAATAAATAATTAATCAAATGTTTTTATACTCAAATTTTAAACATTCGATGAAAACATCAGTGTACTTAACCTATGGAATATTTCCCATAATAATTAATAAACTTAATGACTTTCATTAATTACAGCAAAAACTAGGACAGTGGTTTAGTGAACCCACCTACTATTCACTCGACCGCAGAAGCGCTTTTTGTTAATAGTTACGGCTTATATTTCATATTATATTACAATAAATGCTTGTTTTCAGAGCCAAAAACATCATAAAACTTAGTTTTAGTAGGTATGTAAATTAATTTATCCCTGTCTACCGTAAACTACCTATAGTTTACGGTAGACAGGGATAAATTAATTTACATTCTAATAATTGTTGTATTAATAAATACAAAATACAATGTGTTGTAGAGTGTAATTAAATAATTAAAATTAGTAATTTGATTAAAATCTATTAAATATTTGCACACCACAAGTTGGTAGAATATGTTGAAACGTTTAAATAATTTTGTAACATCTTTGTAACACTCATATTCCGCAAATAAATATTTTTTCTTTTTTTCTTTATCATATGAAACAGTAAAATTATAGCAATCAGGTGGAATTTGTGTGTAGCATTTTCTCCGTGTTGGAACTCAAATGAATGTAGTCTCCTTAGATATATAAACTGATTATACACCTAAACTTGAAAACTAATCATAGTAGGTAATTTACATTTTTTTACACCACAAAAAAGAAGATACTTCAACGAAAAAAAACTAGGTAGGTATAGTAGGTAATTTACATTTTTTTACACCACAAAAAAGAAGATACTTCAACGAAAAAAAACTGACCAAGAAATTCCAACACTAGGTTATTTGAATTAAATATCTAAACCAATTTTACGTAAAAAACATACAATGAAAAATTGTAGACGTTTTATAATTATATTTAGTGTGTCATCCCAAAAAAAGTCACATTATTGTCTTTGAAACTATCTCAGCCAATTTTACAAAATTTATTTTAAAATTAAAATATAACATTTTCATAACTATTCGTATTTTGTACTGAAAAAATTTTTAAAAATGTTGCCACTCAATAATACACAAACAAGAGTTAACTTAGAAAGTCCTTATTATTCACACTCGATTTACAATACCGATCTATATCCTAGGTGATTTTTTTTCAAAACTTATTTTTACTACTAAATTTAAACACGTTTAAAAAAGAAAATATTTGCAAACACTCGTATTCAAGCTACCTTCATAATTTAAGAGCAATGAAACTACAAAAAACTGTCTACGACTTTAAAATCATTATGTTGTTTAATACACTAAACATTAAGTACTTTCTCGATTTTTTTTTGGATTTCACGATCAGATCAAAAGTAGTTAGCATTCGAACTACCTTTTTTAAGTAAAAAATATTTTTTAAGATGAAGTCACAAGTCGATTAAATTAAAAAAAATATAGGGTTCACACATTTAATCACATCCTTTTTCCGCATTAAGAAAAGCAAATGTTCTTATTTTATTTTAGTGTTAGCAAATACACTCGATGGAAGGCATCAGTGGAAAAAATACTTCGCAAAACTCTTTTGAGCCACTAAAATTACACGTCTTAAAGAGGATTTACCCTAACTTGTCTTTTAAGACGATAAATGCGAGTGGAAAGTTTTAATGTGAGAAGCGAGGCAAGGTTGCCACTATAAATAATAATAATTATCATGAAAGTTGTGTTAATAAACTCAACTGTAGTGCTAACTGTCGGATATATGCATATTGCTCTTCAACCTTACATAATAAATAGCAACTAAGTTAACCTCTAACTACTGGATCTCACAAATAATAATAGAAGATAATTAAGCTTTTCTCGTTCTAATCATCATAACCATGACTTCAGCTTCTGTTCTTTGTTATTTTTCATATTTTGATGTAAGATAATATAGTCTGCAATGCCATATTTTTTTTTTTGCTAAATATTCATTCTCTGATTTTATTCAGGGTATATTGTTTCAACAGAAAACTTGGATAAGTTTGAGCTAATTTTGTCAAAGTTTTAAAAAAAATTCAGACAAAAAAAAATTTTTTGCAAATTTATATTTGAAACGTAAATGTAACCCCATAGTATCAAATCAAATCAAATTGTGTATCTAAATACTCACTAACAAATTTACATTTTAAAGCAACATAATATCTTGCTTGGTAAAACCGTCAAAAGAATATATAAAAAGAACTTGAAAACTATGACGTTTGTTTGTATTGTTAGAAAATATTACTTTTACATTTTAATTCCCATGTATAATTTGTTAATTATTTTCTTTATGATTGTACAAACATTGTTAGAAAACATGCAGCCAACAAACAACTCCAGCAAACAGAAACATATAATATAAATTAAATATAAGCAGATTGTACAGTAGTCATAAATTGTAAAAAGACAGCTGGTATATAAGTAGTGTGTCTGTAGAGTTTAAAAAATATCAAGCGCACGCGTTTATATCTTTCTATATCTTTGCAATTTTAAAAAAAAATCGAATCCAAAAAAAGGAGAAGGTTTAACTATATATTGTTTAATTTGTTTTTGTTTGTTACGCGATTACTCGGCCAATAACAAACCGATTTTATTATTTTTTTTCATATATATTATGATTACAGATTGGTTCGAAATTATTTTTCTTAATCCTTTTTTGAGTTGTAAATAATAATGTATACATTTTTGTTTATGCTGACAATCTCAACAATAATAAGCTGGAGTCGGTTCTTTGCAGTGTTATTACATGTAATTATTAATTACTAGGATAGAAATTAGCCAATGTTACTCTCAAGGCTCTAACTATCTTTACATACAATACGGTACATTGTACCTCTATTGCGATGCGAAAAATGGACAAACAAACCAACAAAAAATATGTACGAAAGTAATATTACTAAATTATTATGGAAGTTTAGATTTTCTTACATGACAGATAAACGCAGTTTCTCCAACATCTCTTTAGCTATGAAAAGAAACCGCTAAAACGGAATTCCAAGCGAGGAAAGTCGGAATTGTTCATTCCGCGGCATGTGCTAATTACGTGTTTACACGATAAGGCCGGACTTACACGACAGACGAACAATGGCATCTAAATACTTCACGTTTTTATTAAATAGTCGTAGGTATGTATGTTATTATAAACCAACTAAAACGTACAATTTTTTGTTATATGTTTATACACAAGGTACCGCGTAGAAACTTCCGTTGTAAAGCTTTTGGTCCAATAAGTTTAAGGAAGTTTGAATTTAAGAGACACTAGCTATCGCCCGCGGCGTTGCCCGAGTGGTTAATTGTTAGGAAATACCCGTCACATATACACATTAAAGATATTCTCTGTCGCAGGAACCAATTGCGAAAACGGGATAAAACTATTTATTGAACATGCAATAGATTATACACATAAGCTGACACAGATTTATAGTATAAATTGTTGGGGACATTTTATAAGCAGTGAAATTTCGCATCTCCTTTGTTTATGTTTAGTTTAAACAAGTTTGTAAAGCAAAATTATTCACGTGGCGCTTCTTTTACACGACAATCCTTATGGTAAGAGATAACAGTGTCCTATATGCAGCATCGATGGAGGCCATCACGTCGGTATCTTGTGACCGTGGCGGCCAATTGTGCAAGTCTACCTGCTGCCTCACCCGCCGGACCGGAACATGACATTGTCGATATGGCGGCAGCAATAGGTAAGGTGGTAGTGGATCCTGTCCGGACAACTTGCTGCGTGGCACTTTACCACGAATTGTCTTGTTGGTAATGGCTCGTATAACCTATGCTCGCCTCTTACGAGCTGCCTGACAGGAAGGCAGACGATGAGACTATACACAGAAGACCGGAAACAATAATGGGAAAATACATTTCTCACAATCGATCCAATTTTTAAGAATAAGGAGGTTTTGTATAAAACCGAAGGGACAACTCAATGGGATTTATAAATCATTATCTTTAAAGCGTTTTTCAAACAGACCAAGTTTCTAATTTTTGCTTTTGAAGAAAACTAAGTTTCTCAAAATTGGAATTACTTCCTATTTCAACAAATTACTTGTCAATTTTCACACTTTATCCGTATTATCCTAGTCACAAACAAAAAACTGATGAATCAAACGGTGATGATCACCAACCCCAAGAAGTTAGACCAATCGTTCATCGAATTTATTTTATTACATTGTTAACATAATACCAGCATACTAGGATGTTTTACAAATATTTTGAAAAACTTATCAGATATCACGTGAAGTCTAGCTTCTTACTCTAAACCTTCATAAGCCGTAACTTCCCTAACCCTTAACCAAATATGTGAACCAATCTAAATACTTTCAGCTATGTATTTGTAGAGTATTTGGAGTGAGAAACTTGGCTCTTCATGACATCTGACAACTTTCTTACCGTACGAGACATTTTCATGTTAGTGAAATTGTAATGTTTAAATTTGTGTGTCGTAATGTTGACGACTATAGTCTTTGAATATTAAATACTGCCACTACTACATATTCACTTACTAGATGACAGAAAGCTGTGTCAAAGCTTGCCCTTAAAACTTTACTCAATATTGTTGCTCGCCCTTAAAAATTTACTAGTTACCGTGTTCTATGCTAAAGGGTGGTGTAGTTTCGGTTGATTCGCGGAACTACACTTTTTTATATTTTATTCTTTCAAACTACCTAGTTTGTGTCAAGCGGTGATAAAAGTTTTATATTTTTTGTTGTTTGTTTACTACTTACCAAGTGTTAGATTACATATCAAACTTTAGGTTTTTAGGTCTCCAGGAAGTATTCTATGAATTTAGACGATTTTCAATTAATAATTCAGCAACGAAATCATTGTTTTAAGATAATAATACCATCTGAAGCATTGTAGCTTAACAGTTCAAACTTCACATCATGTTAAATACGTCTACTATTTGTTCATATCATACGGATATACAATTTTGGTAATCTGCTATAGGTCGAAACCAAGTGCTAATTTATGCCTTGAGATCTAAAAGTTCCGAGTTTCAGAGATTGTCGTTCTTTCTGTACTAATTATTTAATTTTTATTTAATTGTCAAATTTCAACTTTCTAATCTTTTTGGGTATTACCATATGAGTTTAAAATAACTACCAGTAAGTAAGTGTGGAAATCGAGGATTATTCAGTTATTCAGATAACTAAAGCTATAAAAAAACTTTGCATTTATACAAAACTAATAAGGCAAAGTTCAAATCACTGGTGTCTGACACATCTACTTAAACAAGATGTCATTAAGATGATATTGAAGTTTAGCACATCATGTCGGATTGGCGTGTCGTAGTAATATGTATCTATTTTATAAAAATATTAATGAATCTTGCTAAAAGTAATAAAAAACGGCTTTTTTAATATTTTAATAACGTTTTATTATGTGCCTCCATATTTTGGTGTTTTGCAATCAGTCATCACGTCCATTTGATGTTTCTTAATGTCTACTGAAATAAGTTGTTACTTACTGGTTTTAATTTTAAGACATTTTTGAACGCTTTACATAAATTTGGAAACTTTATTATCGCTTTCAGCAATTACAAATATAATCTTTAAGATTCTTAAGAATGGTCTAAGATGATGAACGATTGGTCTAACTTCTTGGGGTTGGTGATCATCACCGTTTGATTCTTAAGAATCTTAAAGATTATATTTGTAATTGCGAGAATTTAAGAATCTTCTTTAAGATTTTATTTTCTCAAATTTTTTTTCAAATATTTTACAACATTCAGTCTATATATAAATCAGTTTCCAGCTAAACGACGAACAAACCGAGCATAACTTTACAATTAATGAATTCAGAAGCGGAATTAAAAAATTCTGTCCATTTCATTTCGTGATAATTGTGGAATACACTTGAATAATTCAATAGTTTTCCACGAGCGCACGCGACCGCAGCAAGTAGTCCAGAAAAATTAGATATTGTGACGGCACCTATCTAATTAGATCCGGTATATTTAACACTTTAGATTAACCGATCGATTTATGGAAAGATAAATGTTATGGTTTTTAGTTTTTCTTTCACTTTTAGTTAAGAAGTCTTTCGTTATGTTGGTCCAGAGTCTTAAAAAAATAGAATCTAACTGCTTTTTCTATCTAACAAAATATTTAATGATGTGTGTACCGATTTTTGCCGTTAGCAGCGTGACAGTGCTAACCACGGTCTTGTTTCAGTTTCAACGGGTGGGGCAGCTTGTATAATTACTAAGTTAAATCTTTCACCAGAACGGTACTGTACCAGTACCACGTTCGACGACTCAAGTCGACTTGTACTACTTGACATCAAGAAATGGGTCTGCTTAAGAAAATGTCTTACCTTACGAAAACTTCGTTTTGCCATTTAATTATGTTCACAAACGCTCGAGTTTTTGGGGAGCACGCTGTATACAATGTAATATCGATATGAATTGGACGGTGACTAAATTAAATTTTTATAGAACATGCGTCACAGTGAGATATTTTTTGTCATATGAATATTAATATATAACAACAACTAACATATTATAGGTAGTTTACATAATATTATGAAGCTTGACATGTAGCCGATATGAATAGTAATGTTCAATTGTTTGGCTTTGTATCGAAAGCAAAGCAATGGTAAGTAACATAATTATTTGGGCAGTATTTAGTTATCCGTATATGAAACATATATTTAACGCTTAGCATATTTAGTTGTTTTTCATGATGGATGCCCAAAACATTATTTTGCTACGTGAGTTACTGCTGCTTAGTGTAAAAATAGCAACCCATAACACATTTGCTTAAGAATTGAAACATTTCTACCTGTACTAGCTGAACCGACAAACTGTTTTTAGTCATATTCTCTTAACTACCAAATATACACAAAAATACAGAATGTTGCCGTTCCGGATATAACAACAAAAACCGTGACCTGAGATTTTCAAATATCGAATTTAATAGTCGGATACTGTGAAGAGAGTGGAATGCTTGTTCGCTATATTTTATATATAAATTGCTTCTGCAAGAGAGCTGATGATAATATTGCAAGCTTATGGCATATTGACCGCTAATTCAACAGCAGGCCAGATGTATTTATTATAATTATGTATAAAAGTGTAAGCATTATTTACGAACATTATTAGTTATTTCCATATATTTAAGAATTTTATAAACTTAATGAATATTTTGATCTAGACGATGTTTACGATCCACAATTTAGAACATATCATCTGCCCCTACTTTTGAGTGAGGTTTACTTTGACTGCGGTCAAAGAGGAACAAGTAGACGGATATCCTAATGTTAGAGAATGGACATTTGTGATGGAAGTTGAAGTTGAATATGATGCGTTGCTACTTGCATCGGAGGACGATGATGACATGATAGAAGGAACTTCATTATAATAGCAATAAGAGTAGGTAAAATTATGGTACCAATTCGAGAAAGTATCAAAATTCCACCACATTGTAATTTTGCCACAAACCTTGCATATCGATGTTGATTCAAGTTTTTGTTTGTGTCCATCAACAAGAAATTATGTTTATACAAAAAATCCAAATAACTGCGTTTTTAAATTTTTATAACAACTAAATTATTAATGTTAAAATTCAAATCTCCTGAAGTGTAATTACTAAGATTATACGTATTAATATGGGCTAGGTACCTACTGAGAAATAGTAAGATTGTAATAAATTTCAACCATATATACAGTTTCATATGTTTTGTAGTTAGGATGACCGGACCGATATTGTGCTGTCTTAACTATGAGAGATAAATTTTCTAAAAGTTCCTCTAAATTTATTTTTTTTTCTTTTATAATAATTCTCTCATAAAAATAATTGTCGCTATAAAAATATGCTCCATCCGTTTACGTGTAATGCATTATCAAAAAAACCTAGGGATTTATTTCTACATAAAAAGATGTAGATATATAAATAAAACATCAGATGCCCCACTCTTTTACCATATAGGCTAAATGTGAATTGGCTGAAATTATTAGTTAAAATCTTCTTTCGAATTCTGAAAACCAAATCTGCATTGGTTTTCTTCTCTCTGCGAAACATTAATAAATAGAAAAAATAAAAAGAAGCTGAGTAGCGTCTTTCGTGTAATTCCATTTTTTTCAGGACATTATCAATGTACAAAGGTTTTGAACAATTGTTGGATACTAACTAAATTTGCTTTTTTAGCATTTACAAAGGAATATTGTTAATTGCTTGCAAATTATACGTTTATCTAATGCCATAACATACCTGATGTGTACTTCACTTTATTTCAGATGAAACGGATCCACTTGCAAAAAAAACGAAAAGTAAAGACGAAGACGTAACTCCGGAAGATAAATCAAGAAGACGGCCAATAAGTAAGTAAATGAACGGACATAGAAACAGAGTAGAAGGTAGCTGGTAAATTTGACTTTACAACTTGTTTGTTCATGTCCTACATACAAGTAAATATAACAATCAAAAGCATGCTCTTATCATGTAGAAATAAATCTATTGTCTTTTCATTACCCTAGAAAATTATCAATCTATTGGGAAAATATAAAAAATGGTTTCAAAGTATCACATTTCATCGCACACATTTCAAAAACTTATATTTTATTTAGCACCTGTGTACATACCTATTATTTTATGTATTTTATTGAAATATACTTAAAATAAATAATATACTAAGTAGAGCCTTTTATTTCTACTTTCCTTTTCTAAACACATTCAAACTGTTTATTGATATATTAAATTTATATACTATTTTAATGTCACTGTTAACATACAAATAGTATATTAGTTTGAAATATTGTACCGTATCACTGCATTATTTATTAGACTGTGAAAAACTCTTTTCAGATCAATATGACTTAGAACTTCTTTTTAATAAACTTTGTAAATACAGGTAACTATTAATGGGTTTCACGACTTTTGAATGATTATTTTTAAACTTAAAAAAGTTTTATTTTTATATTTTTTTTAATTAAAAAAAGTGTTAAAAAATATCAAGGACCGTAAAAATAATTTTACGGACCGAAATAAATAGAATGTTCCGAATAAGACTTTTCACCTTGCTGGAAATCAGAAAACACATCATTCTGCTTAAAGTGTTAAACCAAAATTCTTCATCTTCTTTTCCATCTCTATCACTTTTGTAATTTCTTTGCAAAGTAAAGGAGTACATTGTGTACAGACAACTTTATGACTACATACGTTTCAATGACTGATGAAATCTGTTAATCTTATTGATTGGTTTTAGTCGCTCGTAACGACTCATAACCATTTTCATAATATTACTTTGTCTGATTTAGTGTATCTGTATGCTGGCAACATTCCTCAGAAATTGAGCTCCGGGAGAAAAAATAATGATGCTATAGGCTTGATTTGACTTTCTCTGTGTGTTTGAAACTTCTCTGGGTGTTTACGTAATATCTGCAAGTAGATCGATCGATATGGAGGCTAGATTGATTAAAAAAAAAATTTGGTTAAAATAAAAACCAAATAAAATTTGGTTTCTAAATGACTTAAAACAAAATCAAATTTCGCATACGATGTACAAACTGTTTTCCCTGTATTATTTTGTACTATTTTTTTAATTCATTTTAATTTTCCCCGTGTTGGTCCGAGCTCCTTTGTAGAATAAACCATCTGCCTTCCTGTGCCAGGCAGCTCGTAAAGGCGAGCATAGGCTTACCGTCACTAACACCGTGACATTTGACTAGGTGGTAGAGTTTCGCAGCGACTCACCCGGATTGGTACCACCGCCTTACCTATTCCTGCCGCCATAACGTCATGACGTGTTCCGGTTCGGAGGGTAAGGTAGCCAGTAAACTTACTTTTGCTCGAGGCCTAACATCCCGGCCTCTGGTTGGCAACGCACCATTACCAACTTTGGTGTTTCTAGGCGGCGTGAATTTCTTACCATCAGGAAATCCGTCTGCTTGTTTGCCTTCCTATAACATAAAAAAAATTATGTGTGTAGGTACATGTTATATCAAAAAGGATGGCATGGTTGATATAATTATGTCGATCGTGCCATCGTCCTGGTCAGAATACTTCAAAAGTTATTTTCGGTTGTTCCTATTTTAATAATAATTATAAATGGCTAGTTCTTACAAACACAAAACCAAGTGCGACTTGCTCTTCGGTTTAAATCAACAAGACGAAGTGCGAAGGTATAACAACTAAACATTTTCCGAGAAACACCCTTTTCCGAAATTTGTGTTTTATGTTCATATTTTGTACATGTAACATATGTGTACTTACGTAATGATATGTATCAACGTAGAAATTATGAAAGAATGTTAATACATTTTAAAAATAATTCCTTTGTGAAATATCTTTGTACGATAAATGAATAAAATAGCACTTATTTTCTGGACTAAAGCTATACATATTTTAATAACTATTTCACCTATCACTATTTCACTGCACTTCTATAGGAACATCTATTTACAGACAACACTCGGTGTTATTACTTAGAAGCTAATTTATTAACAATGTAATAAACGACGTTAATACAATCAACTCGATTTGAATTTCATGACTCCGATATTTATTATCGTGACAATGGATAATAAAATCCCAAGTAAACAACTTCCAATTTTATGGAATTCATATTACGACTCTCAGGTAAATAAGGCAATGTAATACGAATAAGATATTGATTAAGTTCCTTTAACTAAAATACTTTTTTTAAGTTACTTTTTATGTTTATGTTGGCAATAATTAAAGTTTATTAATAACTGTTACAATTCATATATACCATTAAATTTATTCTGGTATCTATTTAAGTATTTATATGTATTAGAATCGTTGGCTAACACCCATAACACAAACATATAATTTGCTTACTTTGGGGTTACGAGTAGATTCAATTTGTATAACTTGTGTGTAACTTGTGTAACCATAGTCAAACTTAAAATATTAAAATGTAATAAATTATCCTTCTGCAAGTTACATTTTTAAAAAGGAATACGTTTTAGTTAATGAACTGTTTTAAAATATGGTAACGGTTTTCTCATTTTTGGCCAAATTAATGAAAATAGGTTTTGTTTGGATAAAAGTACACCTTTGGACTTTTACTGACAAAAAAATATAATTAATGAATAAACAAATAAATATATGAAGTGAAAAATAACCGGCTGTTAATGTCCATAAACTGACTCACAAGTACCATAAAAAAGAAACAGAAAGGGATCGGAAAAATATTGGAATCGTAAATATAACTTTACGACTAGCAATAACATAATAATAGTGTAAAGTTATAATATATGTATTTGAAAGTTCTGTACACTTAAAAAAAGTATTTCACGCCCATATCTCCGAAGAGGTAGGCTGAGGCACAACCAGGGACCCACTACTAGCCGAAGACACTAAGTACCACAATGTGATAGGTAGCAAGCCTATCGCCAACCGGGCACATATCCAATCCCGAGCAACAATTTTTTATTGGAAATCCCAAATTTTCTTTTTGTTGCCCGACCTGGGATTCGAACTCGGGACCTCATGCAATCAAGTCCGACACCTGAACTGCTAGACCCCAGAAGCGATAAATCTGTACACTTGATTCCGTCTTGTGGCTGTTACCACTGTATCTGTAGCATTTCGTTTCGTTAGCGAATGTCAAAAGGATAACAGATAAACCGAACGTAAGTAATCCGAAATAGGTTAACCTCAAGGTAGACGCTGACCTTGATATCTGGGAAAAAAATGTGTGTGTAAATAAAATTGGTATTAGGTGTGTTCAAAACATTGTAGGAAAATAAGAATAAGTATTATGTAGGGATGTACACGAGGGACAATTGACATCATTGCTGGGACGATCACGATCATGATTAACGAAAGTATTTTATTTCTTTATTTTATGAAAAAATTTATCAGACAAACGCACGGCTCTAGCGACTACTTTACCCTCCGAACAGAAATATGACACTGTCATTTATGCCGACAGGAATCGGTTAAGAGGGTGGATTCTTACCCGGATGAATTACAACATGGCACTCTATCTCCAATGATCTTGTTGGTAATGACCAATTGAACCTTTCTTTTGTGAGCTACCTCGTGAAAAGGCAGATGGTCCACTTCCTGCATCTTTATAGAGGAGACACAGTAATCTATACAGTAATGATCAAAATGTTTCAAAAATTGTAATCTTATAGATTAACAAAATTAGGCAACTGGATTCGTGTTCAAAGCCACTTCAAGGCTCTGGTAACTTAATTAATTTAGGAGATTAAAATATATTAAGTAAGACGGTGTAAGTGTATCCATATATTAATTATTGCGAAATGGAGTTTTACCAAGTGTCTGAGGTAGAAACAGTTAAACGTTTATGGAAGTTTACAGATTGTACAGGCGTTCTTATTGCCGAACTAAGTGATCTCAAAAAGACAGTATTTACATTTAAATAATCTCTCTAAAATGTTTTCATGTCATAAGTGCGCCGGTAACACATTTATTATAGGAGGTCTTCAAAATTCAAAGTTTTGGAAGTGTAGCTCAAGAAGAGATTTGTGCATGAGGTACCCATGATATGGGAGATATCTCGCTTACTGAATGTTCATCTCTATTATGTGTTAAATCTCCATATAAAAGGGCTCGTGTCGAGTAGTTATCTAATATTTTATTAGAAAAATATTCGTCAGAATTTTTGTTTGATGACGTTACTGTATGCCCATTATGCATATTTAAAAAAAATATGGGATATTACAGTGACTAGTATCATTTAATGCACTAGTGTAATTGGTAATGAAACTGCAATAGTTCGTTTAGCTTTTGTAGGCCCAACGCACAAATATATTTAGCATACAAACATTTAAACATTTAGCAACTTGGGTTGTTCTTCTGCTATTATTTCAGCACTACTAGGTGGTAGAGTTTTGCAGCTACTCGCCCGGATTTGTACCACCGCCTTGCCTATTCCTGCCGCCACAACGTCAATGCCTGCTGTTGACGTGTTCCGGTTGGAGGGTAAGGTAGCCGGTAAACTGACTTTTGTTCGAGGCCTTACCTACATCCCGGCCTCAGGTTGGCAACGCACCATTGCCACCTTTGGTGTCTCTAGGCGACGTCAATTTCTTACCATCAAGAAATCCGTCTGCTTGTTTGCCTTCCAATATTATAAAAAACATTAGCATTTGTACGACAGATTCAATATGAAATATTGTCTTTAGAAATATTGTAAGCAGACATTTAATTGCCATTCTGATATGATTTCCAGGGAGGCGGCACAGACGAAAGCTGATGCAAGCGATCATACCATTGTTTATTGGTATGAAATCCGCGGCGGTTGCAATATTTGCTCTAGCGATGGTCACCGTCATTACCCTTAAAGCGTTCATGGCTAGCAAGGTGGCACTTCTCGTCACAATTATCTTAGCTGCTAAGAAGTTCTATGAAAGTTACGGGAACGGGTGAGTTTTTAATATTTTCCGAAAGTGTCTTTTGTTTTAAGTTTTAGTAATTTTTTGAGTAAATGTTTATCTTAGTTTGCATCTTTAGTAGTATTTTTCACTTATAGTAGTTAGTGTCTTCAATATTAACTTTTTTTCATATCGTAAGATTTGTCTATTTTACATTTGTCATATCTGGTTATCTTTCTTGTCTCCTATTTATACCTTTATTTCATAAAACATATTTTTTCCTTTTTAAGTTAAACCATATATTCATTGGACAAGAAATATCAATTTGAGCTAATGACTTTATATCAAATTTTCATTTATTGTATTTTTTTATCTTATCCACTTTATGACAAAGATAGTATGTAATTTACATTTTGAAATGTCTAAATTTTATAGATTTATCAGACCTAATACGGCTTATCTAACTAAAAACATGACTTAATTTTATTCAACATTCTCTTCTTTGGAAAGTTTACCAAAAATAATTTGAAATTGTGTCTATCGTACATTAACTTATGATACAAGTAAAATATGTACACCATTAATGAGCATACTAAGATTCACAAGGATTTCGTATAAAATTTTTTCACAACACACTGGTTTCAATATTACAAATAAATAGCTTAAAATTATAACAATACAGCTATATTATTTTGTACATTTCTTGCTACCAAAATTAAGTTCCCTATGATCGTATTGTAATAAAAACTTAGAATAAAAGAAAAGAAAAGCTTCTGTACTAGCTAACTTACGTAATAGTAACAAAAAATATTTGTACGTGCAGCACAGAAAATTTTAATTTATTTTGGTGAAAAAAAAAAGATTTGGTGTAATTCCAGTCCTGAGACTGAGCTGTTTGCTCTGGACTACATAGTAAATATAAAAAAAAAAATGTTTACAATTATGTTAACTAATCGAGATATCATACGAAGAGTTGATTATTTTTCTGATCTCAATGTATTTAATTTTCAAGAGTTTCATTTCATTGAAGATAGTGCTTAAAAATCACGATCAATAACTTCAATTTTACTCTGTATATGCTGTAAGCACGGAATTCGAAAAAAATAATGTTTTGAATAAAATTCCAGATTGTCTTTATTTAAATTAATAAAAAAGTCAAACTTATTTTTCCTCCTTAAGAGTAACGTGATGCTATTTTAAGTTGCCTTAAGTGTTCATTATTAAGTTGGCTTATCCGTCCAACGCACTAAAATTGCAATATTAGTATACAAATATTTTTTAATGTTCTGGTTTTAAATGCGTTTGGTGTCTCTAAACTATCAAAGAATTTGACAGTGACTTTTTTTCTTAGAAAATGGATTTACGCACCCTACGGTTAATCGCAGCCAGGTCAGCAACGGTCAAATGTGCCAAGTAACGGTTATTTATTAAGTCAAATTTAATTGCCTTAATGAAAAAAATACTAACACCGGTCTATTGGCAAATATGCTGTAGGGCTTTTAAAACCTCTCGGGCTGCTAAATCCCAGTGTTTATAAATATCAGCTATAGCTGAATACGTGGTCAGGGTTGCTTTAAGGAATAACACGAAACGGTTCCAAGCTTTAATTAAATAAAAGTGTACAATTTAGGTTCTAAGGTTTTAATAACTACTACTTATTATGTTTTATTCTGATTCTGTCTTTTTCTATTGACTGTAACAATACTTATAATCTTATACATAACTGTATCAATTTCTTAATATTTCTTCCAAGAATAAATAAAAATATTGCTTCTTAATCTTTTTTGTATATATCTAATATAAATTTAATATTTTGAAATCACAAAAATATGAACTTAAAATATTTCATAATTGTATTACAAATTAAGTAACATGTTTCTGTGATTTCAATAAAATAACTGCTTATTGATGTTGAAACATAGGTAACTCATACAACTGTTTCAATTAAATATAATGTCTAAACAAACAATACACAAATTAGGGCTCATGACTTTTGATTTGTTGAATTAATCTTAGTCCCGAATAAGTATTAAACGTTTTCAAAATATATGTAAAGAGTCAAATGGCACGGACCGGGTTGTACATAACTTGCCGGGAAAGTTAGAGAACACGAAAAATGATTGTTTGTGTTACCGTTTTGTTTCACACATTTAAATAATCGCAAAAATATTTAGAAACAATTATTGTTTGTTTGCATACAGATATTATGTTACAGTTAATGTAAAAACAACCAAAATTTTATAACTATTCAGTCATTATTTATAACATCTGCCGCATTTAGACAAAATGATAAATGATACATGATGATGGTTTTATAACCAGCCCGTTATTCACATTTAATTGTTATTAAATTAAAATTAGACAAAAGTAACAATTGTGTATTGGACATTGAAAAGGTAAATAACTTATCAGATATATTATTTTATCTAACTTTATCCTCCTAATATAAATGATATCCGGCTACAGTGAATAATTTTCAAAAGTTGTTAAAGAATCTGGAAATATTTTTGCGTTTATATAATATTACAAATTTGCAATACTAGTTTTGAATGTAAATCCACAGGCATTTTGTAGATAATATTTTATGTATTTATAAATTAATTTAAGTGATTTAATTAACAAAGTTATATAAAATTTATCTACCTGCCTTATTTAAAAAGAATCAATCAACTTCTTGCAGATTTGTAGTACTAGACATTTTTGACTGAATTTATGACTAAAATAGTAAGAAAAAATATGATGACATTTTTGTATATATGAAAACTAATTAAAGTATTTGTAACTATAAATATAACAAGTGATATTTTAAATAACGAGAATAACTTGCTTTATAAGTTTCATAATATTTTGTGACATGAAAACGTACTACAATTTTATTTACATAATAATATTTATAATCTGATGTGGCTATAACGTCTTATTTGTTTATTAACTCTTCACGCACATACAAAAATTAATTTGACAAATATCAAACAAATATCCGGTGTGTATGACATATGTGTGATTTTTTTCTTAAAAAATAGAGAGGTACCCCTATTTTATTAATTACTTTAAAATAAGGCTTCAATTTTAGGTGAGGCGTAGTGGAAAGTAATTGAAATTCATCTCTTAATTTTCTGCGATCATAAATGAAAAGACAAATTAAAAAAAATGATTGAAATAAATCCTAAAAAAGGCCTAAAAACCTATTTCAGTTATTTATTTTGAATAAGAGCAAATGCATATATAAGAGTATAATTACTTTGTGATTTTATGTAACACATATCAAGAATTTTAACATTATATTCGCAGGTGACTACAATATCGTATAATTTATTAAAAAGTTTTTGCATGTATTAGAAACCACACACAAGTGAAGTTTGTGTAATAAATTTATAAGCCTTTTTGTAAATCTTATGAATTATTTATCTCCAGCATTTAGTAATGATAGTTGTTACTCAGTGAAACGCTGTTACAAAACGAATATTTAATATCACACGTTAAATTCTAAGACTTACCTTTATAAGGTAATTATAATGATTTTGTGTTCATGTAAGCGCAAAATGATTACACAACTTAATTTTAAAAATCATTTAAACAAGAAGAAAGTGTAATGCATTTCAAATGTTTTTATTATGAAAGATTATAGAAATTAAAAATATAATCTAAAAGAAAAATAATTCATTTAGAGATAACACATAAAATTGTAGTGCGTTCAAAAAGCTTAATTATAAATTGCATGACTGTACCGACTTTTTTCACTCACTGACTGTTTACTGCTACGCATGACTGTATAATAACATAAATAATTTATCTATTTTCACCGTTTTAATGGACGTGCTTCAGTTGAAAAGAAATTGCGCATTGATAAAAAACAATTACTGAGTTAATAATACAAGTTTCTAGTACATGTGCTATTCTCTAATGCTAACACCTATAAAGAAATAAAGGGCACACCAACAACTTCAAGTACGGGTTTTGCTTGTGTATTTTAAAATTTTAAAGTCGTACTTAAAACTGAAGTTGCTTTGCTCAAATTTAAATGTCAATTTAAGGATAACCGTAGAAAGTATTTTGCTTTCTGAGACTTTTTATGAGAAATTTAAAGTGGCTCGCTCTTTTATTCAAATTGTTCTTAAAAAGTAATTAAAAACTAGTAAAACTGCTGAAAATAACCAACTCCAACTAATTTAATAGACACCACGTCGCGATTTGATAGTTTTGTTTCGAAAAACAGCTAACAATTACAAAATGGTTTTTTATAAATTTTATCAACATGCTGTTTATAGTTTTGAGTAATAGTTTATAATTTTTCATGTTGATGAATGCATGCATTATTAGGTACAACTAAAAAAACTAATCAGGTGATAGTGAAATTCATTTGGGACTACCTTAAAGTTTTGGCCTGAATTTCAAAATAAAAGATTCATCAAATAGCTTCATAGTTGGCCGAGTAATCGAGTAACACATAAATAAAAAAAATACAGTCTAATTTAGAACCTCCTCTTTATTAGAGTCGGTTGATAAGATTATACTTTTCTTCACAAATATGATAGTTTTATGATAATTTAAAACAATAAATAAAAAATAAAAAGACATTCATACTGTGACTTAAAAGACGTAGTGACTACGACAGTGGACAACACCAGTGACTTAATTTGGACTAAAACAAAACGACTCATCATGGACCTAATGAAACCACATTTGATTGGTTGTCACTTTTGGGCACATATTCACAAAGTTTATTTAAATTTCAGCGTCGGGTTCCAAAATAATCCATACTTATATTCGCAATATCCGATCGATTTCCCAAGCGCCTCATCGCACGCATACTCCATAAGTGGAGTGAGTCCACAATTCGCATCACAGGAGATGTATAGCCCAACAGCAATGGCTACACATCAACATTCTAATGAAATCCTCCAACAAAATGATGCGAGTGCTCAGCAGTCGCAACAGGCGCCTACCCTCCTTGTAAATTCAACACGAGCAGCGGAACGGTGGGACGGTAAGTCGAAACTGCTCAAATACCTTGTTGAACCAGTCGTAAATACAATAAGAAGCGTTGTTGACCCAATAGCGAGTATTTTTTACGACGCCATGCCTGCAACTTTTCGAGGACTCAACTCTGATGTCTCTACAACGAAGAATGTAGAAACAGAAGTTGAAGAAATGGTTAAACCAAAAGAATTTCTAATACCTCAACCACGACATATCGCTCAAAGAAAGACATATAGAAAATCACCACGACATAGACCAAAAAAATATACAGAATTTAAAATAGATTTAGATAGGCTTAAACGCAACAAAGACCTTCTCGACTATATAAAAACAAAAAAATATAAATTTAATTACCCAAATACTTTTTACTATCCCAGAATCAAATATCACGTGAATCCCAATCCATATGCATTTCCACCTAACTATAATAGACTTGCTCCATACCGAAAAGGTTTTCTAAGACAGAATATTACTATTTCTGAAAATAACACAACAGTTATCCCTTCTACACAAAATAATTTACTTCTAGAACCAAGTGACTGGAAACCAATAATTATATTTAATACCACTCGTAGTGTGCCAGTTAACGTTACTGAAAAAGTACGTAGAAAACGAATAAATAAAAAACGCAAAAGAGTGAGCAGGAGTGTTGACGGCATTGAGTCCCTTGATTTAAGTAGTAAAAATAATTTTAATCTACTCAGTAGAGGAATTATGAATTTTTTCGACTTGGTCGATGACCCTATGGGAGATTTTATCGAGATTGCAGATAGTTATTCAAAAGCAGTAATTCATGGTCACGACAAAGAACCACCTATATATTACAGTTTTGCTTATCAGTTACTAACATATACTTTTGATCTTATCGATGGTTTATTTGAAGTTCATGAAGTCATAAGAAATCATTTGGATGATTACAGTCATTCAGCGAAAAAGAAACCAAAGAAAACAAAAAAGTCTAAAACTAAGACACAAAAACAAAAAGTTGATTTGAATAAAAACGAGACTGACATTGTCAGTACGAATATGTCTCGGCTCGAATAGGATAGCTATTTATCAGTATATTGTTTTTTATGTATGCATCTTATTTGTACTAATTTGGTGTTGGTTTAGATAGATAAGTTTTAATAAAAGTAATTTTGTTGGATTTGTAAATATCAATAAAAATGCTTATGTGTTATATAAAAATTTTATAATTTTGTTCATTTTGATAACTCAGTAGTAATATACGCTTTAACTATGTCAAAACGATATTACTTAATAAACAAAGCGTGATAATTATATTTTAATTTAAATTATTAGATGTTAATGTGTCAAACAAATTTCCAAATTGTGACTTTTTCAAAATAATTAAATTCAAGGTAAACTTATTAAATCACGTAACAAAAATACTGAGTATTTAATTATAATTTTATTATTATAATTAAATATCTGACAGTATTATAATCCACTATCTTAATATTATTCAAAACAATTTACGGACCAATGAAATTGTCGCGAATAGATTACAGTTGTCAAATTGAACAAATTTATAAGATTTCTTCATTTGAATTGATATTTGCATCGTTTAAATATCTTATTGTATTATGCAGGATTCCGGAGACGTCCAATGTTTTTTGGAAGCTCGCGCGCCACATCAGAGCCCTATTCGGCCTACCGGAATCGCCGCTAAGTTCGCCGTCAATAACCATGCCTATGTATTCCCTACCACAAATGTCTCAAATGTCGCAAATGTCTCAAATGACGAGCGATATGTTTAACCCCTCAATTAGTATGCCAACGGTTCAGTAACAAAATTGGACATTTGGATCGTTGACCTGGGTCAAGTGTCAAATAGTTAATATTTGGCTAAATGTCAGATTGCCACGTTGCAACTTGATCCAGTTTTCCTAAGCCACGTGGTGATCTGACATTTAGCTAATTATAAAAACGCAGTGTTTCAAATTTCTGGACCGGACTTGATCTTAGCTTTCTGTACTTTTTTTTTCGAGTCCAGCTCATTTAAAACATTGCGTTCCATGATTTTAAGACTGATTGAATGTCTTTAAGTTTGTTGGCCTGTTTCTGAGGCAATAAAGCGCGAGCCCGTCGACTTTTGATATAGATTTTGTTTGTAAGTTGCGATAGTTTAAGTTATTCTAAGGATTATTTATTCAGCACGTAGTGAAATAAAGTACGAAAATATGGTTACTTATGTTTTTCATTTCAATTCCAAATAAAACTGCTTCTGTTTTGGTTAGGTTATTAGTTAGGGTAACG